>SJYX01019442.1:239283-299888 GCA_006410675.1 Oreotragus oreotragus
AGCCTGGCATGCTGCAGTCCATGGGGTCCCAAAGAGTTGGTCACGAGTGAGGGACTGAATATCAACAAAATGGTTAATATTTTCTCTCTGGCTTAGTAATTTAATACCTTTGGAGTTTTGTTTCTTTAAATATAATATGGGGGAGTTCCCAGTATAATCCCCCTTTCATGAGTAGACACACTTTCACATAGCAAAGAGACCAGTGTCGCTACACTTGGTGTGCAGGTAACAGCTGGCATCCTATCCCAAGTCAATTTTACCCCAGAGACAAGGCAGCTGAGATCTGGGATGCAGATTCCAAATCCTTTCCTGGTTACTATTATTGACCCAAATCACAGCGGCATTCACACGGAACCTTGGGAAGTAAGGAGATTTCCTGAGAAACTGGTGGGGGCGAGAGCAGAGACTGGGTGTTCTCACAGGTGATGATTAAGACTCCAAGTCGTGCCTCTGAATGGAAGGGGAACAAGCATCTGCTGCCACGTGCCACGTGCCAGTCACTCCCGGGTGGCAGTTTATTGCTGTTTCCCAGGGAGGTAAAGGTCACAGGGGATCACAGAGCAGGTGCTTGATGGATCCGGGACTCATTCCAAGTGCGGCGTCTCCAAGTCCGTCCTTCTGCACCCCTCCATCACCCAGCTTCACATTGCTGTGTGACCCTGCCTGCAGGGACAGACACTCCCCTGAGCCTCCTTGCCAAGCCTGAGCTTTTCTGATCCCCAGAATTTGGCGATGAGGTGGGGAGGTGCTTCTCGGAAGGGCCGAGGGGCTGGGTGCTTCCAGCCAGAGGGGCAGATGTGTGAAGAAGCAGAGACCAGAGTCGGATAAGGAGCTGCCCCCAGCTCTGCTCTGCGACCTGGACATTGAGACCTTCAGCAGACTTGTCAATTTCTTTGCATCTTGGGTCCCTTCTCTGTAAAATGGGGGCAAACTACAGCAGTCTCTGGTGATTCTTATGAGGCTCTGAGCTCCAGGCAAATTACACTCCAGTCCCCCAACATCCTTTGTTCCTCAGCGAGGCAGCGCCTTCTTTTCAGAGACAAGACGTTTGGAGGCCTCCCTCTCCCCCTTGCTCTCCCCACCCTCTGCCAAAACTTTCTTTAAGAACTACAGAATATAACTTGTTTATCCCGGGGCTTTGGTGCTGGGAACACAGGCAGATGGCCCCGGAATTAGCAGCTCAGCAGACACAGAAGGTTCCAAACACAATCAGCTCAAAACAGCCAGAACTTTCCCCCCTC
This sequence comes from Oreotragus oreotragus, assembly GCA_006410675.1. Lineage (NCBI taxonomy): Eukaryota > Metazoa > Chordata > Mammalia > Artiodactyla > Bovidae > Oreotragus > Oreotragus oreotragus. The sequence goes on from SJYX01019442.1 coordinate 240,525, forward strand.
CCAACCAAGTGTGGGGAGCAGTGCTTCCAGCCCTTTGCTGGGACATTGATCTGGACTCCACACCCTCCTGACCCAGGCATCAGTGCCAGCCAGAGGCTCAGAGAGAGGTCTCAGGGCCCAGGGGTCTCAAGAAGGGGAGAAAAATGACAGGAGTCATCAGTTGCCACTGCAGAGGGGCAGAGATGGCTGTTGACCACCTCTGTGAAGATAGCTGTTCGCTCTATCCTTTCACAGTGCAAGGCTGGTGCTGGGGGCAGTGGTCCAGCCTGGGGTGACATTTCCCAGCCCCCATGCCTCCAAGTGGGGCAGGAGGCACATTCATTCTAGCCAGTGATGTGTGGGTAGAAATTATGTGAACCCCTCTGGGCTGAGCTGGTTAATTACCTGGTGATGTTCGCCTCACTCACTCCCCTTCCCTGGTGATCCCAGAGGCCATATGTGGAGATGACATCATCACAGATGGAAGGAGCCTGCATCCCTGCATCACTGCTCAGAGAAGGTGCCTCCCTGCAGGAGATTCTCAGACCAGCAACCTTCATGTGGAGAGAAACCAGCTCTTCCTGGGTGATGTCACTGGGGATACTTGTTACGGCACCTCACCTATACTGACTGATACAACCCAGTCCCACCTCTCATCCAACCCTACATCCAGCATGTACTTATCAGGCTCCTGGGTGCCAGGCTCTGTGAACAAGATACCCAGGTCTCTTCCCTCAAGGTCTTAGGCAGTTCGGGACACAGCTGAACAAAATGAGTAAATGAACCAAAACAAAACATTATGAAGTATGAAAAGTACTGTGACGGAAGTATAATAAAAAACAAATGCTAGATTTGGGGAGGCTATTGAAGGACTTCGGGTGGGGGCTTTAGAAGTAGGTAAGGGGAGGGAGGTAAGGTAGGGCTTCCCTGGTGGCTCAGAGGATAAAGAATCTGCCTGCAATGCAGGAGACCGAGGTTCAATCCCTGGGTCGGGAAGACCCCCTGGAGAAAGGGAATGGCAACCCACTCTAGTATTCTTGCCTAGAAAATTCCATAGACAGAGGAGCCTGGTCGGCTATAGCCCATGGGGTCGCCAATGTCAGACAGAGCTGAGAGGGTCGCCAACGTCAGACAGAGCTGAGAGGCTAACACTTTCAGTTTCAAGGGAGAGGGTAGAGGCTTGGTAGGAGAAGCTTGCTCCCGAGAGGAAAGGTTGCTGGCCATGTACCCCAGCTTTATGAAAATTATTTCACTCTATCCTCATTACAATCTCAGGGGCCTGGAAACTGTTATTATTCCTTTTACAGAAGAGAGACTGTGACTCCAGGGAGGTGGAGTGAAGGGACCAAGTCACACAGCTAGGAAGGTCTTATCAGTGATCGACCCACTCTCGTGAGGCAGGGAGGGGTCACGTCTGGGGAGGCAGATGAGCTTGGTGGCCAGCTTGGCCGAATGCCAAGGTCCTGTGGAATGGGCTAAGAGGCCCCTCAACCCCCGGGATTGTTATCTTAAGGACTGCAGAAGGTGCCTTTGGGGGCAGAAATGCAACCCAGGATCATGGGAAGACCAGGGGGCCAGGATCTGACCTAGACCCTCCGGGGCTAGCTGTGTGCCCTTGGGCAAAGCACGTGACCTCTCTGAGTCTTGGCTTCCTCGTGTCTGTGTGGGGGCAGTACCCACCCAAGGGGTTGGGGCAAGGAGTGAGGGAGGGGGGTGAGTCAGTGCCCCAGAATCCGTGAAGCTCCCACCATCCCTCTGCTGTTGACCTTCACCCCACAGTCCCTGAGCTCCTGCAGCCCACGGGGCCAGTGTGCTGGGCCCAAAGTCCATCACCCTGACCCTCCCAAGCTTGGGACACAGGAGGGTCATCCACCAGATGGGAACTCGTCTGCATTCACACGGCTGGTGAGGAGAGACCAGGGCTCAGATCTCCTGCTCTTCCCTGGGCCCTGGTGCTAGGGTTGCTCACTGGCTCCTGGAATTTGGGACTTGTCCAGCTCAGCATGACAAGTAAGAGATGTGAGAAACGTTTTGCACCAGGAACTCTCAGATCTACCAGGGTGCAGCGTAATTTGTTCCTGAGAAAGCCAGATGTCATAGGTCACCACCGGACCATTTTTCCATGTTGAAGCTTTTCTGATTTCCTCACTCTCACAACCTCCTAATTTCCAATTCTACTCTGGATCTATGACGTAGAGTCCCTCGGTGCCCCCGTCTTTCTTCTGTGCTGCATTCGTGAGCTTTGGCTATGAGTTTCTCACTGTTCCAAGCTCAGGGAGGCGTCCTGGAGCTTCCCGTGCAGAGGGAAGATACAGGAGGAGAGGAAAGATGTGAGCCCACCTGCCCTCCAGAGTCTGGCTCCCGTGGGACCCTGGGGTGGCAGTGGGGCCGCCCAGCAGTCAGCACTGACAATGCACTGACCGCTGCCTCTCTGCCGGGTCTCCCCCTCTGAGTGGTCATCAAGCCTCCTTTATGCACCCATGTTTGATGGTCCAGCTAGGACCTCTGCCTGGGAGAGGATGGGAGTAGCTCTTGGGGAGAGCTGAGAGGACCAAGAAAAGGGAAATGGTCAAGTTCATTCACTTTTGTTCCCTGCACTGTTTCTCCAGGTGTGTGGGGCTGAGCAGCTACAAGGCACCCTCAGGACTCACTGAATTACTATCAACCCCAACTGGAACTGGTTTAGATAGAAAAGAAAAACCCTTTACTCAGGGAAGTATGGGGGCTTCTACCTCTAGGCCTGCCTTGATATGGGGGTTCTGGGAGTTCCAGGTTCTTTGTGCCAGGTAGTGCCCAGTGCTGGGAAATAGCAGGAGCAATGGAGAAAGAAAGTCCCCTCTGCCTTCCCTGGGCTTGCAGTCAGTGTGACCACGTGCCCACATGCGCATGTCAGCACACGCGCTCTTTGTCTCTCTGTCTAGCTCTCTCTTTTTCCTTCCTTTCCATCTTTCAGAGCTGCATTTGTCGGCATTGGCTTCACTCTCAGGCAGGCCTTTCTCAGGATGACCACCAACCACTGTGCTTCACACTAGCCAGTTTACATACGTTAATTTTCAGAAAAATTAAAAATACAGGGTCTAATTCTGATTGAATCAGCTAGGGTCATGTGCCAAATCTGAGCCAGTCAGTGTGGCTGAGGGAAGGGAATTACTGATTGGTAAGGCCTGCATCACATGTTCACCCTTGGAGTACGGTGTGGGCTCAGCCCCAGTTGAACCACTGAGATAAAGAGGGGAGAAGGGTGGGGTGAGGGGGAAGGAGGATGATATACAAAGTATCGATAAATCTGATCTTGTCTCTTGCTTGGTCACTGGGGTGAGATGACCAGACTCTACTGGGCTATCGTTGATCGCCTTGAGGAGGCTCCACAATCAGAAAGTGACAGTGCTCCTGCAATCTAGCACCTTCTCCAGATTCTGACCACCTGGGTCAGTGACCCCACCTGCCTTTGGTACCCCCCAGCAGGTCTAGCCTCCTTGGGCCACCCACGAGGGGGCATGGGTGGCCAGAGAGCGCATGCTGACTCAAACTGCCTCCCCGGCTGTGTGACTGTGAGTGAGTTCCCCAAGCTGTTTGAGCCTGTATCCTGATCTCTAAACAGCAGGGACAGTTGATGTGGGGTCAGTGAATCAGCAGGCCACGGCACCAGCACACAGTAGGCACTAAATGAGCAGGTTGTATACAGTGGGCACTAAATGAGCAGATTGTATACAGGAGGAGCTCTTGGATCGGCTCCCATTGCTGTTCCCTCTAGTCTGGGGCTTTTCGGGAATGTGTTGCTGGCAGGTCAGGTTGCCCCAGCTGACCACGGAATACACCCGAGCTTTCTCTCTGTGACCAGAGCCCTGTGCATGGCCTGGGACTCTCTGGTGACATCACTGAGTCACTGGAAACTGACATCCTGAAGGAGGGAAGGAAAAGGAGGGCACACTTCATACTCTTTGTCCAAAAGCCACCGGGCCTTGAATCTCTCTCTCATTCATCTTTCACAGCTGCACACATCTCTCTGGGACACAGAATGCAGTTCTTGGCAGCTGAGGGGTTACTTAAAGTCCCCTTTAGAATAACTGGATCTTGGTGGAAACAGAGAGGTCAGGCCCAAGAGGTACCTGGGAAGGACAGCAATGCACAGGCGGGATCTATTCCAGGCTTTGCAGAGATGCCTGCATTGTGCCACGTTCAGGATGTGAAGACACTGTCTGACCTTGGTGGTGTGATGGGGCAGCCTTGTGTTCACGGCAGGTAGGCCTTTGCGAATGCTGCTGTGACTGGGGACGTGGGGAGTCTTGCTCACTTTCTCCTCTAATCTCATCATTTCTTAGAAGTTTGCTGAGAGCTGATAGCTAGGCTGCACATGGCAGATATGAGAGGAGGTGCCCTTTCAGCAGCATCAAAAATAGACCTCAGTGATGGCTGCTGGACGAATCAGTCCAACCAGCACAGACACCCACGGTGTGCCCGGCCCTGGGCTAAATCTCTTTATGAAGAGTGCTGAGAAGGAGGTTGGTGCGTAACACACACACGCTGTTATTATTATTGTTGCTATTTACCCACCTCTCCTCCTGGTTCCTATCACCTTTTTTTCCCTGTCATCAAAGGCCAGGCCCCCTCCTTCTTGATCCATTCCCTCCCTGCCCCCAGACTCTTACATCAAGAAGGGCTTTCATTTCTTTTACTGACTCAGTTAATCCTACACCCTGTGTATTAGAAGAGGGATCAAATTGTTATGTCCTGACACACCATCTTACTTTAGTGATTAGAATTTAATCACTCTGGGAACAAAAGTGTCCCTCTGTTCTGTCAGTGGTGACTGCTGCTGCTGCTGCTAAGTCACTTCAGTCGTGTCCGACTCTGTGTGACCCCATAGACAGCAGCCTACCAGGCTCCCCCATCCCTGGGATTCTCCAGGCAAGAATACTGGAGTGGGTTACCATTTCCTTCTCCAATGCATGAAAGAGAAAAGTGAAAGTGAAGTCGCTCAGTCTGTCCGACTGTTAGCGACCCCATGGACTGCAGCCCACCAGGCTACTCTGTCCATTGGATTTTCCAGGCAAGAGTACTGGGGTGGGGTGCCATTGCCTTCCCCAGTGGTGACTAGCATAAAGGTAAATCTTATGGGTTCTGATTACGGTTCATGATTAAGGTGATGTTTTCTCCTTTCTCACCTCCCAGGTAGACACCATCGTCAATCGACCCTGTGTCATCTGTTACAAAATACCTGGGCAAGTCCTCCAGCACAGAATCAGAGATTCTTGGGCTTCTAGAGTGGAGAGGGACAAGGTAGCTCATCCAGTTAAACCCCGTCATGGTCCAGTGGGAAACTGAGGCCCAGAGTGGGGACGTGACCTGTTCAAGGTCATGATTGAGTCAGTGGCATAACAGGGACCAGGACTTGCTCTTCTAACCCATGATTGGTGTCTCTCAGCTCTGCCTTCTTTCACTTGAATTCCAGACCTGGGGCTGGCTGGGCCAGAATCCTGAGCCAGGAACAGATGAGAGCAGGGCAGAAGAGGAGGTATGGACTTGGGTAGAGGGATGAAATTGAGCCCATGGAGGAGACTGTCTACTCGGGGACCCTTTGGGCTCTGGAGGGAACGCCAAATGAGGGTTTCCTCTTCCCAGCTAGTGTGCACACTTGAACCTGATGTCATGGCAGCCTGGGATGAAGCTGTAACAAGCTCTTCATAAAGTGAGAACAAAAGGTCAGTGTAGTCTGCTGATCAGGTTGTCAACTGTTAACATCTCCCAAACCAGTGTCTTTTGAACCCAGTATGGGAAATGCTTTTAAAAATCGGTGTGATTCAGTCATGAGCTTGGTAGAACTGGCTGGGCTTTCTGGAGCGCCAGTGCACAGTGCTAGGAGGTGCTGGCATGGGCCTTCTTTCTCCCTCTCCCATTCGGATCAGAAATTATCCTACAGAAGCCCCATGGAGTTGGATTCCCCCCCGTCCCACCCCACTAATCCAGAGAGAACAGTGAAATCCCTGCAGGACATTCCAACACCAGCAGGAAGGCCACGTCCCCCCAAATCCTGCCTCATCAATTTGCCTTGTTGTTGTTCTCTAGTTCGTTAAGGGTGTTTCTCACACATATATGACATTACAGTTCCAGGAGTGGATGCTAGTGGCGTAAGGAAGAGGAGTCTCACTTCTGTGTCTCCATTCTCAGAGTGGGGGGCAACGGGGCCATCACTCTTGGATTTGGGTCTGAATTTAGTGGCAAGTTAAGTGGCCATATCCCTGCTGGGAGGTCTGGACTGTCCCCCTCTTTGTTTTCCACAAGAATCGCCCCCAGTTCCAAGACTGGGGTCATCTAGTCTTTGGACATCTCCCTAGAGTGTCTGCCCAGTATTCAGGATGAAGAACAGGACCCTGATGAGGGCCTTTCAGGCCACGTGACACCCCTGTTGGTCTCCCTCTGCAGTCACTCAGGTCTCCGTTCACTTCCTCCAGCTCTCTTAGCATCATTCCTCCTCACCTCTGGTCTTTCCACACAAACCTCCATCTTTTTCTCCATCCTCATTTCTTATCTCCCCATGAAGACACAAACTATCAGGAGCAGAAAACTTGTCTGTTCCCCTCTCCACCGTGTGCCCCATATAAAAGCAACACTAGGGCAGAGTAAGCGCTAAATACAACAATGATCATTGAGTTGTGAGGTTTTCCAAACGAACCTTTTTAAGTGTTGAAATGTTTATCCCTAATCTGATAAATCAGTGATGTATTAATAGCTGCAAATCCATCCTATAAATTCTTTAAGCAACATAGACCAAGTACTTGAATGTGAGAGACCCTCGATTAGGAATTTAAGAGATGCAGAAGGAAATTATTTCTAGTGGTTGGAAACTCACACACTCAGGACCATGTAAATATTGGGCAAAATCAATCACTATTCGTCGACAGGAAATGAAATGACCTTGAGATCGTGGAGCCATAGTCTGAGATCCTTGAGAACCATGACAAGGGCTGAAGACACAAATAAAAATGGCTAGTGCAGTCATCCCAGGGTCTGTAGGTTTACAGAACACACTGGCCTCGGGTTCTGAGAGGCAAAGTCACTTGAGGAGAATAATATGAATGACGATTATTATTATCACTCTTTAACATTATTGAGCCACATAGAACATGTCAGGCTATTCGTAGACATTTATACAGTTTGATCCAACACAACAACCCTAGGAGGTAAGTACCACGAATATCCCCATTTTATAGATGAGGAAATAGGTGCTTGGTCCCACAGGAGTGAGTGGTGCTGACCCAGGTCCTTTGGGCCCCAGAACCCATGCTTCCAGCCCGTGGGCTGCACCACCCTCAGAACCTCAGATTCCTCATCTGTACCTGGAGGGCTGGGGGACGAGAAGCGAGCATCCTGCCCTGCCAGCTCTTAGACATGAGGAGGGATGGAGTGCAGAGGGCTTTAAGAGTGATGACCCAACATCCCTAGTTCTTTGCCTGTGACCCACTCTTTCCCTGACTTTGGACCCTCCAAGGTGAGGACTCCACTATACCATAGCTTCTGATGAGAACAGTCAACACTTGAGCATCAGCTGAGCATCTTTTCCTGCCATGCTCTGATTGAGGCACTTCTGATCTAGGGTTGGGAGATGGGATTGGAGTTGGCAAAATGGGAGGCTGGGGCCATGTTCCAGGTGAGCAAGCAAGGCAGCCTGAACCCCAGCCCACAGATGGAGACCCCTTGAGAGCATTTGCACGATGATGACCCTCAGGGGTCCACGAGGCTGGTGCTTCCTTTACAGAGGTTCCCCTGTTCCAGGCTCACCTTGACTGGACCACAGAACCTTGGCTTCATTTAAACTTGCTCTTCACTCTTGCCAGTTCATTTCATTTGGTCATCCATTAGTACGGGTTTGCTAATCCACAAGAATCAGGCTGTTATTGGTAAGTTTTAAAGAGAAGAAGTAAAAAGAATTTAAATGATACCTGCCAGGATAGTGTATCAATACGGTTCTTAGTGGGAATCCTCCAAAATTCTCACCACTAAGTATGATGTTTGCTGTGGGTTTTTTGTAGATGTGTTTATCAGCTTGAGAACCTCCCCCTCTATTTCCAGTTTACTGAGAGTTTTTGTTATGAAAGGGAGTTTTGTCAAAGGCTTTTTTCTGCAACTATTGATTCAGCCATGGGACTTTCCTTTTCCAATCTGTTGATGTGATGGATTACATTAGTTGATTTTTGAGTGATGAGCCAGTCTTGCCTACCTGGGATAAATCCCACTTGATCATGGTGAAATTATTATTATGATTTTTATTTGGCTGCATCAGGTTTTCAGTGCAGCACATGGGATCTTCGTTGTGGGAGTGGGCTTCGCTCTTGTTGTCATGTGTGGGCTCCAGAGCACGTGGACTTAGCTTCCCCACAGCACGTGGGACCTTAGTTCTCAGACCAGGGATCCAGCCTGGTTGGAAGTTGGATTCTTAACCACTGGACTACCAGGGAAGTCACAGTGAAATTATTTTTATGCTTTTTGAATTTGGTTTGCTGATATTTTGTTGAGGAATTTTACATCAAGCATTATGGAAGATACTGGCCTATGTTTGGTTGTCTTGTAATGTCTTTTTCTAGCTCGGGTATTAAGGTGATGCTTGCCTCATAGGATGAGTTAGAAATCCTTCTGCATCTATCCTCTGAAAGAGATTGTACAGAGTTGGTACAGCTTTAAACATTTTTTTAGGACTGACCTATCAACCCTTCTGGGCCTGATGCTTTCTATTTTGTGAGGTTGTTAATTATGTATTCAATTTTTAAAATAAATATTGGTCTATTCAGATCACCTATTTCTTCTTGAGTTTTGGCGGATTGTGTCTTTCAAAGAATTAGTCCATGCAATTTAGGTTATCAAATTTGTGGGCATAGAGTTTTTCATGATATTCCTCTGTTATCCTTTTAATTTCCGCAAGATCTGTAGTGATGGCCCCACTTTCATTTTTTAATATTAGTAATTTGTGACTCTCTCTATTTTTCTTAGCCTGATAGAGGCTCATTGATTTTACTGATCTTTCCAAAGAACCAACTATGGTTTCATTAATTTTTTCAACTGACTTGCCTGTTTTTTTTTTTAATTAAGCACATAATACCTCAATGTATCTCTTAAAAATTTTTATTTGTTTAGTTTTCATTTATATAATTTTTATTGTCCTAGTACTGCATGCCATAAAATGTTCTAACTGCTTGGGATTCAGCAGTGAGGAAAGTGGACAAAATTCCCACCCACATGGAGTTTATGTTTTAGAATTAGAGAAAGTAGGTTGGGAGCGACAATAACCACAAATTTCAAAAATTTATTTTAGCCTTCAATTTCTTACCAAGGCTTGCTCTGAAAAAACATAACAAAGCCATAGAATTCTGTTATTTTCTCCCTCCATTCCTCTCTTAAGTGTATCTCTTTTAAATCCCAAGTAATATTCTTATAATCAATTCACATTTAATGAACTTGACTAAATGGTTTGGTTTGTGACAAAAAGGAGGTGTGTCTCCTGGACTCCTGGCTGCAGGGAGGAGTGACTAACATTCCTGGGGGAGTCGGGTGGGGTGAGGGGAACTTTATAGTCTCTAAACAGGAATGGCTTCTCCATTAACTATACAAAGTGATCTTGGCAGTCTGGAGTGGGGTCAGAGTTCCCAGACTGCTACTGGGGCCCTCGGCCACAAGAGAGTAGTTATACCAGCATCACTGTGTTGGTCTTTCTTCTCNATGAGAATGATGTGAGTAAATATAAATACATTTTTTTCTCTCACTATTTAAGTATATTTAAAAGATAAATGGCTGTTTACCATTCGTTAAGTAGAAGTAAATGTATGACCACTTTAACACATAGACTTGGAGAGGCTGTTGTAAGGTTCTTACATTAAATGTAAAATGGTATAATAACACTTGAGAGTAGGCAGTGATAAGTTAAAAATGTATACTGTAAATCCTAAGGCAAGGACAAAAATAAAACAAGGAGGTATAATTAAGAAGCCAACAAAGGAGATTAAATGGAATCATAAAAACTACCTAATTAATCCAAAAGGAGGCAGAGCAAGAGGGAAAAGAGAACAAAGAACAGATGGAAGAAACAGCAAATAAATAGCAAGATGGTACATCTAAAACCCAACCATATCAGTCATCACATTAAATGTATTCAACTAAAAGACATAGATCATCATATTGGATGCAAAGGCAAGGCACAGTCATAAGCAGCCTACAAGAAACACATTTTAAATATCAAAAGACAGAAACAGGTGAAACGGAAGGGATGGAAAATTATATATCATGTAACACCAATCAAAAGAAAGCTAGAGTGGTGATATCAGTAACAAAGCTGGAGTGATGACATGCAAACAGTGTCGCCTGGGATAAGAGGGTCATTTCATAAAGACAAAAGTGTCAGTTCATTGGGAGGATGTATCAGTTATCGATGTTCACAAACACAATAACAGATGTTCAAAACACATGAAGGAAAATTTATGACCTCAAGGAGAAATAAACAAGCTTCAGTTGGCTAGAGACTGCAAAATGCTCCACTCTCAATAACTGAGAGAACAAATAGAAAATTAGGAAGGATATAGAAGACTTGAACAAAGCCATCAACAGACTTAACCTACTTGGCATTTATAGAAAATCCTACACAGCCCCAGCAGAGTGCATATGCTTTTCAAGGGCACACAGAGCAGTTACTGAGAGACACACGATTTGAGGCTATGTGCAACAAATCTCAAAAATTTTAAAAGTGTTCAAGCCATGCAACATATGTTCTCCAACCACAATGGAATTAAATTAGAAATCAATGATAGAAAAGTCTCTGGAAGATACCCCCAAATTGGAAACTAAGTAAACACACTTTTAAATAATCCATAGCTCAAAGAAGAAATACAAGGGAAAATGATGAAGTATCCTGAAACGAATGAAAATTAAAACACAACACAGACACATTTATGAGATGCTGCTAAGACGGAAATTAGAGGGAAATGGTACACAAATGTTTCAGAGCAGTTTTGTCTGTAATAGTTCCAAATATGAGAGAGCCTAAAAACTCATCAACGGGGTCATTAAATGGGTAAAAAAGGTCTATCCTTGCCAAGGAAAACCACTCAAAAATAAAAAAGAATGAACTATTGATACACAAGAATTGATATACTATTGCAACAGCATGAATAAATCTGAAAATAATTATGCTGAGTGAAAGAAGCGAGACAAAATGATTACATATGGTATGGTTCCATTTATAAAAAATTCTGAGACATGCAAACCAATCTGTAGTGATAAAAGGCAGATGGGTGGCTGTCTGAGGACAGAGGGTGAGCATGGGTTGTAGGTCAGTATTACGAAGAGTGCAAATGAAAGTTTAGGGTGATGAATGTCTTCATCATTTTGACTGAAGTAATGGTTTCACAGAGGCACACATATGTCAAAACTTAAACTGTACACTTAAATATGCACAGTTTACCAAAAGCCAATTTTCCCCCAATAAGCCTGATAAAAATAAACCTTAGCTAGGGTTCATATCAGTCAATCCTAAAGGAAATAAGTCTGGAATATTCATTGGAAGTACTGATGCTGAAGCTGAAGCTGAAGCTCCAATGCTTTGGCCACCTGATGTGAAGAACTGACTCATTGGCAAAGATCCTGATGCTGGGAAAGATTGAAGGCAGGAGGAGAAGGGGACGACAGAGGAAGAGATGGTTGGATGGCATCACCGACTCAATGGACATGAGTTTGACCAAGGTCCGGGAGATTGTGAAGGACAGGGAAGCCTGGCATGCTGCAGTCCATGGGGTCCCAAAGAGTTGGTCACGAGTGAGGGACTGAATATCAACAAAATGGTTAATATTTTCTCTCTGGCTTAGTAATTTAATACCTTTGGAGTTTTGTTTCTTTAAATATAATATGGGGGAGTTCCCAGTATAATCCCCCTTTCATGAGTAGACACACTTTCACATAGCAAAGAGACCAGTGTCGCTACACTTGGTGTGCAGGTAACAGCTGGCATCCTATCCCAAGTCAATTTTACCCCAGAGACAAGGCAGCTGAGATCTGGGATGCAGATTCCAAATCCTTTCCTGGTTACTATTATTGACCCAAATCACAGCGGCATTCACACGGAACCTTGGGAAGTAAGGAGATTTCCTGAGAAACTGGTGGGGGCGAGAGCAGAGACTGGGTGTTCTCACAGGTGATGATTAAGACTCCAAGTCGTGCCTCTGAATGGAAGGGGAACAAGCATCTGCTGCCACGTGCCACGTGCCAGTCACTCCCGGGTGGCAGTTTATTGCTGTTTCCCAGGGAGGTAAAGGTCACAGGGGATCACAGAGCAGGTGCTTGATGGATCCGGGACTCATTCCAAGTGCGGCGTCTCCAAGTCCGTCCTTCTGCACCCCTCCATCACCCAGCTTCACATTGCTGTGTGACCCTGCCTGCAGGGACAGACACTCCCCTGAGCCTCCTTGCCAAGCCTGAGCTTTTCTGATCCCCAGAATTTGGCGATGAGGTGGGGAGGTGCTTCTCGGAAGGGCCGAGGGGCTGGGTGCTTCCAGCCAGAGGGGCAGATGTGTGAAGAAGCAGAGACCAGAGTCGGATAAGGAGCTGCCCCCAGCTCTGCTCTGCGACCTGGACATTGAGACCTTCAGCAGACTTGTCAATTTCTTTGCATCTTGGGTCCCTTCTCTGTAAAATGGGGGCAAACTACAGCAGTCTCTGGTGATTCTTATGAGGCTCTGAGCTCCAGGCAAATTACACTCCAGTCCCCCAACATCCTTTGTTCCTCAGCGAGGCAGCGCCTTCTTTTCAGAGACAAGACGTTTGGAGGCCTCCCTCTCCCCCTTGCTCTCCCCACCCTCTGCCAAAACTTTCTTTAAGAACTACAGAATATAACTTGTTTATCCCGGGGCTTTGGTGCTGGGAACACAGGCAGATGGCCCCGGAATTAGCAGCTCAGCAGACACAGAAGGTTCCAAACACAATCAGCTCAAAACAGCCAGAACTTTCCCCCCTCCCAACCAAGTGTGGGGAGCAGTGCTTCCAGCCCTTTGCTGGGACATTGATCTGGACTCCACACCCTCCTGACCCAGGCATCAGTGCCAGCCAGAGGCTCAGAGAGAGGTCTCAGGGCCCAGGGGTCTCAAGAAGGGGAGAAAAATGACAGGAGTCATCAGTTGCCACTGCAGAGGGGCAGAGATGGCTGTTGACCACCTCTGTGAAGATAGCTGTTCGCTCTATCCTTTCACAGTGCAAGGCTGGTGCTGGGGGCAGTGGTCCAGCCTGGGGTGACATTTCCCAGCCCCCATGCCTCCAAGTGGGGCAGGAGGCACATTCATTCTAGCCAGTGATGTGTGGGTAGAAATTATGTGAACCCCTCTGGGCTGAGCTGGTTAATTACCTGGTGATGTTCGCCTCACTCACTCCCCTTCCCTGGTGATCCCAGAGGCCATATGTGGAGATGACATCATCACAGATGGAAGGAGCCTGCATCCCTGCATCACTGCTCAGAGAAGGTGCCTCCCTGCAGGAGATTCTCAGACCAGCAACCTTCATGTGGAGAGAAACCAGCTCTTCCTGGGTGATGTCACTGGGGATACTTGTTACGGCACCTCACCTATACTGACTGATACAACCCAGTCCCACCTCTCATCCAACCCTACATCCAGCATGTACTTATCAGGCTCCTGGGTGCCAGGCTCTGTGAACAAGATACCCAGGTCTCTTCCCTCAAGGTCTTAGGCAGTTCGGGACACAGCTGAACAAAATGAGTAAATGAACCAAAACAAAACATTATGAAGTATGAAAAGTACTGTGACGGAAGTATAATAAAAAACAAATGCTAGATTTGGGGAGGCTATTGAAGGACTTCGGGTGGGGGCTTTAGAAGTAGGTAAGGGGAGGGAGGTAAGGTAGGGCTTCCCTGGTGGCTCAGAGGATAAAGAATCTGCCTGCAATGCAGGAGACCGAGGTTCAATCCCTGGGTCGGGAAGACCCCCTGGAGAAAGGGAATGGCAACCCACTCTAGTATTCTTGCCTAGAAAATTCCATAGACAGAGGAGCCTGGTCGGCTATAGCCCATGGGGTCGCCAATGTCAGACAGAGCTGAGAGGGTCGCCAACGTCAGACAGAGCTGAGAGGCTAACACTTTCAGTTTCAAGGGAGAGGGTAGAGGCTTGGTAGGAGAAGCTTGCTCCCGAGAGGAAAGGTTGCTGGCCATGTACCCCAGCTTTATGAAAATTATTTCACTCTATCCTCATTACAATCTCAGGGGCCTGGAAACTGTTATTATTCCTTTTACAGAAGAGAGACTGTGACTCCAGGGAGGTGGAGTGAAGGGACCAAGTCACACAGCTAGGAAGGTCTTATCAGTGATCGACCCACTCTCGTGAGGCAGGGAGGGGTCACGTCTGGGGAGGCAGATGAGCTTGGTGGCCAGCTTGGCCGAATGCCAAGGTCCTGTGGAATGGGCTAAGAGGCCCCTCAACCCCCGGGATTGTTATCTTAAGGACTGCAGAAGGTGCCTTTGGGGGCAGAAATGCAACCCAGGATCATGGGAAGACCAGGGGGCCAGGATCTGACCTAGACCCTCCGGGGCTAGCTGTGTGCCCTTGGGCAAAGCACGTGACCTCTCTGAGTCTTGGCTTCCTCGTGTCTGTGTGGGGGCAGTACCCACCCAAGGGGTTGGGGCAAGGAGTGAGGGAGGGGGGTGAGTCAGTGCCCCAGAATCCGTGAAGCTCCCACCATCCCTCTGCTGTTGACCTTCACCCCACAGTCCCTGAGCTCCTGCAGCCCACGGGGCCAGTGTGCTGGGCCCAAAGTCCATCACCCTGACCCTCCCAAGCTTGGGACACAGGAGGGTCATCCACCAGATGGGAACTCGTCTGCATTCACACGGCTGGTGAGGAGAGACCAGGGCTCAGATCTCCTGCTCTTCCCTGGGCCCTGGTGCTAGGGTTGCTCACTGGCTCCTGGAATTTGGGACTTGTCCAGCTCAGCATGACAAGTAAGAGATGTGAGAAACGTTTTGCACCAGGAACTCTCAGATCTACCAGGGTGCAGCGTAATTTGTTCCTGAGAAAGCCAGATGTCATAGGTCACCACCGGACCATTTTTCCATGTTGAAGCTTTTCTGATTTCCTCACTCTCACAACCTCCTAATTTCCAATTCTACTCTGGATCTATGACGTAGAGTCCCTCGGTGCCCCCGTCTTTCTTCTGTGCTGCATTCGTGAGCTTTGGCTATGAGTTCCCCACTGTTCCTAGCTCAGGGAGGCGTCCTGGAGCTTCCCGTGCGGAGGGAAGATACAGGAGGAGATGAGAGATGTGAGCCCACCTGCCCTCCAGAGTCTGGCTCCCGTGGGACCCTGGGGTGGCAGTGGGGCCGCCCAGCAGTCAGCACTGACAATGCACTGACCGCTGCCTCTCTGCCGGGTCTCCCCCTCTGCGTGGTCATCAAGCCTCCTTTATGCACCCATGTTTGATGGTCCAGCTAGGACCTCGGCCTGGGAGAGGATGGGGGTAGCTCTTGGGGAGAGCTGAGAGGACCAAGAAAAGGGAAATGGTCAAGTTCATTCACTTTTGTTCCCTGCACTGTTTCTCCAGGTGTGTGGGGCTGAGCAGCTACAAGGCACCCTCGGGACTCACTGAGTTACTATCAACCCCAACTGGAACTGGTTTAGATAGAAAAGAAAAACCCTTTACTCAGGGAAGTATGGAGGCTTCTACCTCTAGGCCTGCCTTGATATGGGGGTTCCGGGAGTTCCAGGTTCTTTGTGCCAGGTAGTGCCCAGTGCTGGGAAATAGCAGGAGCAATGCAGAAAGTCCCCTCTGCCTTCCCTGGGCTTGGAGTCAGTGTGACCACGTGCCCACATGCGCATGTCAGCACACGCGCTCTTTGTCTCTCTGTCTAGCTCTCTCTTTTTCCTTCCTTTCCATCTTTCAGAGCTGCATTTGTCGGCATTGGCTTCACTCTCAGGCAGGCCTTTCTCAGGATGACCACCAACCACTGTGCTTCACACTAGCCAGTTTACATACGTTAATTTTCAGAAAAATTAAAAATACAGGGTCTAATTCTGATTGAATCAGCTAGGGTCATGTGCCAAATCTGAGCCAGTCAGTGTGGCTGAGGGAAGGGAATTACTGATTGGTAAGGCCTGCATCACATGTTCACCCTTGGAGTACGGTGTGGGCTCAGCCCCAGTTGAACCACTGAGATAAAGAGGGGAGAAGGGTGGGGTGAGGGGGAAGGAGGATGATATACAAAGTATCGATAAATCTGATCTTGTCTCTTGCTTGGTCACTGGGGTGAGATGACCAGACTCTACTGGGCTATCGTTGATCGCCTTGAGGAGGCTCCACAATCAGAAAGTGACAGTGCTCCTGCAATCTAGCACCTTCTCCAGATTCTGACCACCTGGGTCAGTGACCCCACCTGCCTTTGGTACCCCCCAGCAGGTCTAGCCTCCTTGGGCCACCCACGAGGGGGCATGGGTGGCCAGAGAGCGCATGCTGACTCAAACTGCCTCCCCGGCTGTGTGACTGTGAGTGAGTTCCCCAAGCTGTTTGAGCCTGTATCCTGATCTCTAAACAGCAGGGACAGTTGATGTGGGGTCAGTGAATCAGCAGGCCACGGCACCAGCACACAGTAGGCACTAAATGAGCAGGTTGTATACAGTGGGCACTAAATGAGCAGATTGTATACAGGAGGAGCTCTTGGATCGGCTCCCATTGCTGTGCCCTCTAGTCTGGGGCTTTTCGGGAATGTGTTGCTGGCAGGTCAGGTTGCCCCAGCTGACCACGGAATACACCCGAGCTTTCTCTCTGTGACCAGAGCCCTGTGCATGGCCTGGGACTCTCTGGTGACATCACTGAGTCACTGGAAACTGACATCCTGAAGGAGGGAAGGAAAAGGAGGGCACACTTCATACTCTTTGTCCAAAAGCCACCGGGCCTTGAATCTCTCTCTCATTCATCTTTCACAGCTGCACACATCTCTCTGGGACACAGAATGCAGTTCTTGGCAGCTGAGGGGTTACTTAAAGTCCCCTTTAGAATAACTGGATCTTGGTGGAAACAGAGAGGTCAGGCCCAAGAGGTACCTGGGAAGGACAGCAATGCACAGGCGGGATCTATTCCAGGCTTTGCAGAGATGCCTGCATTGTGCCACGTTCAGGATGTGAAGACACTGTCTGACCTTGGTGGTGTGATGGGGCAGCCTTGTGTTCACGGCAGGTAGGCCTTTGCGAATGCTGCTGTGACTGGGGACGTGGGGAGTCTTGCTCACTTTCTCCTCTAATCTCATCATTTCTTAGAAGTTTGCTGAGAGCTGATAGCTAGGCTGCACATGATATGAGAGGAGGTGCCCTTTCAGCAGCATCAAAAATAGACCTCAGTGATGGCTGCTGGACGAATCAGTCCAACCAGCACAGACACCCACGGTGTGCCCGGCCCTGGGCTAAATCTCTTTATGAAGAGTGCTGAGAAGGAGGTTGGTGCGTAACACACACACGCTGTTATTATTATTGTTGCTATTTACCCACCTCTCCTCCTGGTTCCTATCACCTTTTTTTCCCTGTCATCAAAGGCCAGGCCCCCTCCTTCTTGATCCATTCCCTCCCTGCCCCCAGACTCTTACATCAAGAAGGGCTTTCATTTCTTTTACTGACTCAGTTAATCCTACACCCTGTGTATTAGAAGAGGGATCAAATTGTTATGTCCTGACACACCATCTTACTTTAGTGATTAGAATTTAATCACTCTGGGAACAAAAGTGTCCCTCTGTTCTGTCAGTGGTGACTGCTGCTGCTGCTGCTAAGTCACTTCAGTCGTGTCCGACTCTGTGTGACCCCATAGACAGCAGCCCACCAGGCTCCCCCATCCCTGGGATTCTCCAGGCAAGAATACTGGAGTGGGTTACCATTTCCTTCTCCAATGCATGAAAGAGAAAAGTGAAAGTGAAGTCGCTCAGTCTGTCCGACTGTTAGCGACCCCATGGACTGCAGCCCACCAGGCTACTCTGTCCATTGGATTTTCCAGGCAAGAGTACTGGGGTGGGGTGCCATTGCCTTCCCCAGTGGTGACTAGCATAAAGGTAAATCTTATGGGTTCTGATTACGGTTCATGATTAAGGTGATGTTTTCTCCTTTCTCACCTCCCAGGTAGACACCATCGTCAATCGACCCTGTGTCATCTGTTACAAAATACCTGGGCAAGTCCTCCAGCACAGAATCAGAGATTCTTGGGCTTCTAGAGTGGAGAGGGACAAGGTAGCTCATCCAGTTAAACCCCGTCATGGTCCAGTGGGAAACTGAGGCCCAGAGTGGGGACGTGACCTGTTCAAGGTCATGATTGAGTCAGTGGCATAACAGGGACCAGGACTTGCTCTTCTAACCCATGATTGGTGTCTCTCAGCTCTGCCTTCTTTCACTTGAATTCCAAACCTGGGGCTGGCTGGGCCAGAATCCTGAGCCAGGAACAGATGAGAGCAGGGCAGAAGAGGAGGTATGGACTTGGGTAGAGGGATGAAATTGAGCCCATGGAGGAGACTGTCTACTCGGGGACCCTTTGGGCTCTGGAGGGAACGCCAAATGAGGGTTTCCTCTTCCCAGCTAGTGTGCACACTTGAACCTGATGTCATGGCAGCCTGGGATGAAGCTGTAACAAGCTCTTCATAAAGTGAGAACAAAAGGTCAGTGTAGTCTGCTGATCAGGTTGTCAACTGTTAACATCTCCCAAACCAGTGTCTTTTGAACCCAGTATGGGAAATGCTTTTAAAAATCGGTGTGATTCAGTCATGAGCTTGGTAGAACTGGCTGGGCTTTCTGGAGCGCCAGTGCACAGTGCTAGGAGGTGCTGGCATGGGCCTTCTTTCTCCCTCTCCCATTCGGATCAGAAATTATCCTACAGAAGCCCCATGGAGTTGGATTCCCCCCCGTCCCACCCCACTAATCCAGAGAGAACAGTGAAATCCCTGCAGGACATTCCAACACCAGCAGGAAGGCCAGGTCCCCCCAAATCCTGCCTCATCAATTTGCCTTGTTGTTGTTCTCTAGTTCGTTAAGGGTGTTTCTCACACATATATGACATTACAGTTCCAGGAGTGGATGCTAGTGGCGTAAGGAAGAGGAGTCTCACTGCTGTGTCTCCATTCTCAGAGTGGGGGGCAACGGGGCCATCACTCTTGGATTTGGGTCTGAATTTAGTGGCAAGTTAAGTGGCCATATCCCTGCTGGGAGGTCTGGACTGTCCCCCTCTTTGTTTTCCACAAGAATCGCCCCCAGTTCCAAGACTGGGGTCATCTAGTCTTTGGACATCTCCCTAGAGTGTCTGCCCAGTATTCAGGATGAAGAACAGGACCCTGATGAGGGCCTTTCAGGCCACGTGACACCCCTGTTGGTCTCCCTCTGCAGTCACTCAGGTCTCCGTTCACTTCCTCCAGCTCTCTTAGCATCATTCCTCCTCACCTCTGGTCTTTCCACACAAACCTCCATCTTTTTCTCCATCCTCATTTCTTATCTCCCCATGAAGACACAAACTATCAGGAGCAGAAAACTTGTCTGTTCCCCTCTCCACCGTGTGCCCCATATAAAAGCAACACTAGGGCAGAGTAAGCGCTAAATACAACAATGATCATTGAGTTGTGAGGTTTTCCAAACGAACCTTTTTAAGTGTTGAAATGTTTATCCCTAATCTGATAAATCAGTGATGTATTAATAGCTGCAAATCCATCCTATAAATTCTTTAAGCAACATAGACCAAGTACTTGAATGTGAGAGACCCTCGATTAGGAATTTAAGAGATGCAGAAGGAAATTATTTCTAGTGGTTGGAAACTCACACACTCAGGACCATGTAAATATTGGGCAAAATCAATCACTATTCGTCGACAGGAAATGAAATGACCTTGAGATCGTGGAGCCATAGTCTGAGATCCTTGAGAACCATGACAAGGGCTGAAGACACAAATAAAAATGGCTAGTGCAGTCATCCCAGGGTCTGTAGGTTTACAGAACACACTGGCCTCGGGTTCTGAGAGGCAAAGTCACTTGAGGAGAATAATATGAATGACGATTATTATTATCACTCTTTAACATTATTGAGCCACATAGAACATGTCAGGCTATTCGTAGACATTTATACAGTTTGATCCAACACAACAACCCTAGGAGGTAAGTACCACGAATATCCCCATTTTATAGATGAGGAAATAGGTGCTTGGTCCCACAGGAGTGAGTGGTGCTGACCCAGGTCCTTTGGGCCCCAGAACCCATGCTTCCAGCCCGTGGGCTGCACCACCCTCAGAACCTCAGATTCCTCATCTGTACCTGGAGGGCTGGGGGACGAGAAGCGAGCATCCTGCCCTGCCAGCTCTTAGACATGAGGAGGGATGGAGTGCAGAGGGCTTTAAGAGTGATGACCCAACATCCCTAGTTCTTTGCCTGTGACCCACTCTTTCCCTGACTTTGGACCCTCCAAGGTGAGGACTCCACTATACCATAGCTTCTGATGAGAACAGTCAACACTTGAGCATCAGCTGAGCATCTTTTCCTGCCATGCTCTGATTGAGGCACTTCTGATCTAGGGTTGGGAGATGGGATTGGAGTTGGCAAAATGGGAGGCTGGGGCCATGTTCCAGGTGAGCAAGCAAGGCAGCCTGAACCCCAGCCCACAGATGGAGACCCCTTGAGAGCATTTGCACGATGATGACCCTCAGGGGTCCACGAGGCTGGTGCTTCCTTTACAGAGGTTCCCCTGTTCCAGGCTCACCTTGACTGGACCACAGAACCTTGGCTTCATTTAAACTTGCTCTTCACTCTTGCCAGTTCATTTCATTTGGTCATCCATTAGTACGGGTTTGCTAATCCACAAGAATCAGGCTGTTATTGGTAAGTTTTAAAGAGAAGAAGTAAAAAGAATTTAAATGATACCTGCCAGGATAGTGTATCAATACGGTTCTTAGTGGGAATCCTCCAAAATTCTCACCACTAAGTATGATGTTTGCTGTGGGTTTTTTGTAGATGTGTTTATCAGCTTGAGAACCTCCCCCTCTATTTCCAGTTTACTGAGAGTTTTTGTTATGAAAGGGAGTTTTGTCAAAGGCTTTTTTCTGCAACTATTGATTCAGCCATGGGACTTTCCTTTTCCAATCTGTTGATGTGATGGATTACATTAGTTGATTTTTGAGTGATGAGCCAGTCTTGCCTACCTGGGATAAATCCCACTTGATCATGGTGAAATTATTATTATGATTTTTATTTGGCTGCATCAGGTTTTCAGTGCAGCACATGGGATCTTCATTGTGGGAGTGGGCTTCGCTCTTGTTGTCATGTGTGGGCTCCAGAGCACGTGGACTTAGCTTCCCCACAGCACGTGGGACCTTAGTTCTCAGACCAGGGATCCAGCCTGGTTGGAAGTTGGATTCTTAACCACTGGACTACCAGGGAAGTCACAGTGAAATTATTTTTATGCTTTTTGAATTTGGTTTGCTGATATTTTGTTGAGGAATTTTACATCAAGCATTATGGAAGATACTGGCCTATGTTTGGTTGTCTTGTAATGTCTTTTTCTAGCTCGGGTATTAAGGTGATGCTTGCCTCATAGGATGAGTTAGAAATCCTTCTGCATCTATCCTCTGAAAGAGATTGTACAGAGTTGGTACAGCTTTAAACATTTTTTTAGGACTGACCTATCAACCCTTCTGGGCCTGATGCTTTCTATTTTGTGAGGTTGTTAATTATGTATTCAATTTTTAAAATAAATATTGGTCTATTCAGATCACCTATTTCTTCTTGAGTTTTGGCGGATTGTGTCTTTCAAAGAATTAGTCCATGCAATTTAGGTTATCAAATTTGTGGGCATAGAGTTTTTCATGATATTCCTCTGTTATCCTTTTAATTTCCGCAAGATCTGTAGTGATGGCCCCACTTTCATTTTTTAATATTAGTAATTTGTGACTCTCTCTATTTTTCTTAGCCTGATAGAGGCTCATTGATTTTACTGATCTTTCCAAAGAACCAACTATGGTTTCATTAATTTTTTCAACTGACTTGCCTGTTTTTTTTTTTAATTAAGCACATAATACCTCAATGTCTCTCTTAAAAATTTTTATTTGTTTAGTTTTCATTTATATAATTTTTATTGTCCTAGTACTGCATGCCATAAAATGTTCTAACTGCTTGGGATTCAGCAGTGAGGAAAGTGGACAAAATTCCCACCCACATGGAGTTTATGTTTTAGAATTAGAGAAAGTAGGTTGGGAGCGACAATAACCACAAATTTCAAAAATTTATTTTAGCCTTCAATTTCTTACCAAGGCTTGCTCTGAAAAAACATAACAAAGCCATAGAATTCTGTTATTTTCTCCCTCCATTCCTCTCTTAAGTGTATCTCTTTTAAATCCCAAGTAATATTCTTATAATCAATTCACATTTAATGAACTTGACTAAATGGTTTGGTTTGTGACAAAAAGGAGGTGTGTCTCCTGGACTCCTGGCTGCAGGGAGGAGTGACTAACATTCCTGGGGGAGTCGGGTGGGGTGAGGGGAACTTTATAGTCTCTAAACAGGAATGGCTTCTCCATTAACTATACAAAGTGATCTTGGCAGTCTGGAGTGGGGTCAGAGTTCCCAGACTGCTACTGGGGCCCTCGGCCACAAGAGAGTAGTTATACCAGCATCACTGTGTTGGTCTTTCTTCTCAGAATATCAGTCTTACAACAGGACCCTAACCTGGTGACTTGGACAAGCCAGAGGAAGGGTGGTCCAGGGAGCAGGCACAGCACAAAGGCCTAGAGACCTTGACTGCATTCTATTGTCACGTGGTTAGAAGGGTGAGAGCTAGATCCTAGGGAGCCCGTGCTGAAACGTGGCCAATTCTTGGGCACCCAGCTAGGAGAGGGGTTGGAATAACTTGAATGCAGTGTTTTAAGTTCCTTGATTTTGGAGCCAACTGTCTGATTGCAAATTCTGCTTTTACTGTTTTGTGTTTGTTTTACCGATGTGATATTGAGCAAGTTACTTAATCTCTCTGTGGCTCAGTTTTCTCATCTGTGAAGTGGGGAGAGTGACAGTCCCCGCCCCAACTGGGCTGGGGTGGAGATTCAACTATGCAAAGTGCTTCAAGCTGTGCCTGGCCTCCAGTGGGCTTTATGAGAGTGTCTCCTGGATTTGATGCTCCATTGCTAATTCTTAGAACCAGCAGGTGGGGTGGGGTGGTTGAGACCCCTGGTCCCCTTGAAGAAACTGAATCCCAAGGGGCTTGGGGAGATCATTTGACTGAACTGTGAGCTCTGCCCCATCTGCGTGACTTCAGAGTCTGCCTGGGGACCCAGGGCAGCGTCTGGCCCGTGGTGGGGCTGCCCTGCCCCTCTCATCCCGCTAAGCACCAAGAGATGAGAGCACCCCCTCATCTCTTCAAGCACCAACCCTGGGTGAGCCCAGTCCCAGAGGGTCACATGGAGACCCCCAGATGCTTGCAGAAAACAGCCCCATCCGCACACACAGCCCAGACCCGCTGGGCCTGCCCTCCCTCCTGCCTCCTCCCCCCTTGGCCCGAAGCCTCAGCACACAAAGACCCCTCTCAGTCCATTCCTGGGGAGACAGGAGCCTTCTTCAGATAGTGCCAGAGGCCCAGTTACCAGCCTTTCCTTGTAATTAATATAAGGAAAGCATTTCTGTTGAAATCCCTGCCTGGATTAACCACTGGCTGGAGGATTTAACTCATGTACACACAGAAAATCTCCACAGACTTGTCTCCTAATATTTATCCTCACGACTGGAACATGCAGATAAGGTGAGTGCCTGATGCTGGAGCTGCAGAATAAATTTACATTCTCTAAGCCACAAAGAGCTGCAGATGTATCCGTATTATGGGCCTGGCTGGGGCTCGGGAAGGGGAACAGCAAGCTTCTGACCCACGGAAGGTTCTGACTGCTGCTTCTCCAGCAGCAAAGGCTTGTGTGTGAGGATGCCAACACCCTAGAACCAAATAGTCCTTGACTTTCAGAATCGTAAATTCCCAGGTCATAGAATCCTTGCTTAATGGAATCTTACAACTATAAAATATTGAGTCCAATCACGAGGTTTTAGGATTCCGGGAATCTTAACCGTAATCTTGCCCAGACACTCAGCCGTCACTCCAGTCCCTTCCCTGATGTAGTTCTGAGCAGTGCGAGAGCATTTCCAGGCTTCTGACTGCACTCCAGCATTGCCACCTTCTGGAAGCCCTCCCTGACTCCCCTGGCTGGTTCAGAGCTCCCACCACAAGCCCTCTTGGCTCCATCTCCCTTGTCCTGTGAGATCCATCAAAGGTGTTATTTTATTTATTTATTTTATTAGAACTGATTCAAATGTATTCTTTTTAATGGCTGAGTAATACTCCATTGTGTATATATACCACAGCTTTCTTATCCATTCATCCGCTGATGGACATCTAGGTTGTTTCCATGTCCTGGCTATTATAAACAGTGCTGCAATGAACATTGGGGTGTTATTTTAAACCCTCACTATAAACCGTGAAGTACTGGGGAGAATCTGCTTTTGTTCATTCATGAATCCCCAGCACAGGGTCTAGCACACAGTCAACGCTAAACGACTATATCTTGAACAGCTACCCTTCACCTCCAGCCACAAAGGATGTGCTCTGGAAGCACATGATGAGTAGCAGCCTCGCCTCTGGGTGGTGGGCCTGGCTGAGCCTGCGTGGGGTAGGGTGGGCAGATGACAGCTCTCGGGTGTCACCATCCCCCACCCAGTATTTGTTTCCTTCCACCGAGAAGCTTTGGGCTGAGACACCTGCTGGGGGAGCGAATGGGACCAGGATCTGTCTAGGTGTTCAGAGAAGCCATGTAACACCACGAGTCAAGCCCTAGCTTTGGAGCCAGATGTCCACATTTGAACCCTGGTTCTGCAAAGAGTCGGACACGACTGAGCGACTGACCTGAATTGAACTGAACTGAACTGAATTTCCACTCTTTGGAAAGTTACTTGACCTGTTCTGNGGGACCAGGATCTGTCTAGGTGTTCAGAGAAGCCATGTAACACCACGAGTCAAGCCCGAGCTTTGGAGCCAGATGTCCGCATTTGAACCCTGGTTCTGCAAAGAGTCGGACACGACTGAGCGACTGACCTGAATTGAACTGAACTGAACTGAATTTCCACTCTTTGGAAAGTTACTTGACCTGTTCTGTGCCTCAGTTTCCCCACCTGTAAAATGGGTGTGGTGAGAGTTCTTATTACTGAATAAGCTAATAGATATAAAGCCTGTAGCTCAGTACCTGGTACTTAGTAAATGCTCAGTAAGTGCTCAAGTCTTTGTATCACGTGCTCTTCCTCTAAAGAAGATGCATTAAAGGACCAAGTAAACAAAATGACCCAACAGTTGACACCAGCCATTGGCCACCCCATGTTGGCCTATGGAGACGGGGGCCGTAATTGGGCACAATGGCCTAGGTTCCACTTACCAAGTGGACCTAGCTACTGCTCCTTCTGGAAACCAACTGGCCAGTTGCACAGGCCATTGCTGAGCCCCTGAGATGCACCATTCCTCCATGAGACCAGCCGGTAAGTTGGCCACATTGGGCTCCTCACATGTGGAGCCCTGCCTGTGTCTCGACCCAAAGCTCCTCAGTGGGTGAAAACAGACACTGAGTAGGGGGTGGTGTCACCTGAGAGCTATCATCTGCACACCCTCCCCCAGGCAGGGTTGTCCTTCCTTCCAGCCCTGCTTCCTTCCCTTCTTTTCCAAGTTGTTGATGCCTAATAAGCATCTCATCCCCAAGCGCATCTCAGTTGCTTCTGGTTCTTCAGGAGTCTTTCTGTAACCAAGGGCAACCAGTGAGTTTGTATCAGTCACCCCCAAGCTGGAGTCCAGTGTCCATTACTGAATTAGCTAAATGGTAACTGGATGGAAGATGACTTGTCTCTCTGTACCTCAGTTTTCTTATCTATAAAATGGGGCTGATAACCTCCCTGGCCTCGCAGGGATGTGAAGAATGATAGGAAAATGCTTTGTCAAGGAAAATGCACACACGTGTACACAGATAATTACAGATCTCTCTGCTTACATCTCTGCCTGTGGTACGGACTGAGTGTTACAAGAAGGGTGGCCCTGGCTGGACCTGAAATCCTGCTGGTAAAGAGGTCTGGGAAGCCTGAGTCCAGTGGCCAACATACCAGCGTGTCCCCACTGTATGGCTGCTGTTCTAAGTCCCCACAGAAGGGAGGGGTGGACCGTCAAGGTGATGACAGGGCCAGATAGGCTGAGCTGGGCAGTGGAGGGGCGGGGAGGAATCTATTCCCTTCTCTCTTCCAACTTCCAGGAAGCCACACTCCCTGCTCAGGCTGATGCAACACATTTCTGATCAGAACATCTAGATCCATCCGAAGGAGAGGTGGATGGGATGGCCGTGCAGTCAGGGGAGGGGAGGTTAAATTCTGGTGGGGGTGGCTTATGAGATTCCCCTCCACATGTGAGTGAGCGGACAGACCAAGATAAGCCATGGATTGCCCCAAAGCCCCCGGCTAGGTGGGGAGAGATGCGGGCAGCCCAGGCATGGCAGGGGCATCAGAAACTGGTGCAGTCAAGAAACCAGTTATCAACAATCAGGGGGGAAACCACCACCCCTCCCTACCGAGGAGCCCTGGAGGGGTGGTTCCGGGATCCTCCTGCCCTGGTGTTCGCCTTTCACTGATGGTGATGGATGTGAGAGCAGCTCTAATGAGGGGAGGCCTGGGCCCTTAGACCTTCACAAGGTCCCGCATCTCCGCACATCTCCCAGCTGTCAGCATGGCCCGTCGGGGAAACACTCTGAGTAACTCGGAAGAACTGGGGGTTGAAGGGCAGGCAGAGATGGGCAAATAGAAAACAGCGGCCTGGACCAACTTGAGAAATGGTCGAGATAGGCTCTGGGCCTCCATGGTCTCCTGACACAGCACGTGGACTCTCCAGGAGCCTGGGGCGATGGGCAGTGGTCCAAGACAGTGCCTGGCCCCCTCAGCTCCAGCAGTACCCAGTAACGGCAGGCGTCTTCCAGACTGGAGTTCATATCACAGCTGGGACTCTCAGCTCTATGACACTGGACATGGCACGCAACCCCGCTGTGCTTCATTTTCTCCCACTTATGTCCATTTGGGGGTTAAAGTCTTTAGCACAGTACATGGCATAGAGAGAGTACTCGAAAGCTTTTCTTTGTGTTGTTATTATTAGTACTGTTAACTGCCCCTTTCTATAAGCATGTATTGTAGATTTGAACATATCAATACAGTGTAGTTTATGTTTTCGAGATCTTACTATATACCTAGCTTTCTTTCTTATCATGGTATCATGAGTGCTTTCTCTCATTATTGAAAAGTTCCTTAAAAGCAAGATGTTATAGCTCATAGCAGTCCCTCATCTAGAAGTGTCATCATTTACTTTGTCATCCTTTGTGTCTGGATAAACAGGACATCACGGTTTTTCACTCTTATCCTTGGGCTGTAATAAACATCTCAAGGCATAATCCTTGCTCAAATCCCTGAATGCTTCCTAAGGACTGATTCCTGGAGGTGCTATCCCTGGATCAGGGCACTGACATTTTGAAGGTTCAAGATCTTTATTACTTAATTGCCTTCCAAAGAGACTTCCAGCAGCGCCTGAGAGTGCCTGGCTCACCACACATTTACCAGCATTGATTTCTTCTCTTCTTACTTAGTCTTTATTAATTTCATGGGCCTGAAATTATATTTCATTGTCTTTTGGAGACACAGAGCCCTGGCCTGTGGCCCCTGTTTCCCAGCAGGGTGAGAATCAAATTAGATGCGGGGGCTTCCAGCAAACCTCCGGATGAAAGGCAACCTGTGACCGGGTAGCCGGGAGCTGGAGGAGCTGGGTTCTCATCCAACTCTGTGCTTACTCGCTGTGTGACCTGGGTCTCTTACATGGCCCTCCTTGGGCCTCTGTTTATCAGTCATTTATCAGTTTATTATTGCCTCCCAGCTGCCTCCACTTAATCTAGTGCCTTGAGCATTACCTGATGCATAACTCATGCCTGACAAATACTTGTTGAAGGCTGAACTGCAGAAGTGACCTTTATAAAGGGAAAATCGTGCCCCCTCATTATGCTGCTTCCAACCTTTGCTCAGGCTTCCTAACATTCTGTTTACTTCTTTGGTTGGCTCATGGATTTCTGCTTCTACTTCAGATATGAAAGGACACAAGACAGAATGTGAAAAAAAAAAAAAAGCTGGATGAACTACAAAATCACAACCTTTCTTGAGCTCATCAGGGAGCCCAGGGCTGCAAGGCACCCCATGAGCCCAAATGCACAGATTGACAAGACCCACCAAGGAGAGACAGAACACACAAACCCTTGCACCTTTGGCAGAACTCGGGAGAAAGAGGCGGCTGCCATGAAAGCAGGAATGAAATATAAACAGCTAACATTTAAAAAAATACTTTTGATTGACTGATGATAGGTTTACAATATTGGTTTGGTTTCTGTCGTACATCAACATGAATTAACCACAGATGCACATACGCCCCCTCCCTCGTGAATCGCCCTCCCGCCTCCTGCCCATTCCCACCCCTCTAGGTTATTACAGAGTCCCAGTCTGAGTTCCCTGAGTCATGCAGCAAATTCCTGTTGGCTGTCTATTTACATGTGTTAGTGTATATGCCCAGAGAAGGCGATGGCACCCCACTCCAGTACTCTTGCCTGGGGAATCCCGTGGATGGAGGAGCCTGGTGGGCTGCAGTCCATGGGGTCTCTGAGTCAGACACGACTGAGCAACTTCACTTTCCCTTTTCACTTTCATGCATTGGAGAAGGAAATGGCAACCCACTCCAGTGTTCTTGCCTGGAGAATCCCAGGGACAGGGGAGCCTGGTGGGCTGCCATCTGTGGGGTTGCACAGAGTCGGACACAACTGAAGTGACTTAGCAGCAGCAGCAGCAGTGTCTCTGCACCCATGCTGCTCTCTCCACTTACCTCACCTGTCTCTTCTCCCCTACCCTTGTCCACAAGTCTGTTCTCTATGTCTGCATCTCCACTGTAAACAGCTAACATTTTAACAAACTCTCAGAGGCTGAATGTGGACTGGCATGCCAGCTGAGCATTCCTGGAAGCCCCAGACTCAAGGGGAGTGCACATTCATTCATGGCAGTTTCCCATGGTGCTCAGGCATGCACAATTCACTCACGACAGTTTCTCATGGAGCCCGGAGAAAGATGCTCAGGACTGGACTTGCATTTGAAAGAGCTGCTTCACTACGGCATAATGATCTGAACCTTCTCCCACTTCCCAGACCCCTATCTCCTGTGAAGCATAAGCCCAGAAGGACTTCAGGGGGACAGGAACACCTCTCACCCCACCCAGAGTCCAGAAAAAGACCTACAGTCTTGGGGGAGGTGGGCAGGGCAGAAACAAAAGCCACTTCCTGCTGGGGAAGGGGGATAAAGCCTTCCAGCCCTGGCCCCAGGTAAAGATAAGCTGCTGCTGTGGATAGAAGCCATGGCTGCTTGTGCCAGGGAAGGGATGGGCCCAGGAAGGAGCTGATACAAGGCAGGACATGCGTGCCCACAGGTGGGCTGGCTACACAGGTCCAATCCACATTGTCAGGCTCCGGTCTTTCTGGCTTCATCTCTAGGCTCTGCCTTCTTCTGTGCTTCCTCTCACAGAGGCCCTGAAACTTCCAGACCAACCTTCTTATAGTCCCCAGTTCACAGGAAGGAGGTAGCTTCTCTTCCCAGTCCTTATGACAAACATGCTGGGAATTAAATTCACTGACACGGTGACTTCTGAATCCAGAGGTTCATGTTCTGGTAACAGATTCAGAAAACCCCTTGCTTGTCCCTCCCTCATCCCATAAGGGGGCCCCCTGGGCCCTCAATAAAGCCAGTTTCCAGGCTGGCTGCAGGATCTCAGGGACTCCACCTTCCCCAGGCCGATAGATCCTCCCTGCATGCCACTGGGAGCAATCTTCTCTGAGCATCCCTGAGCCACCTGGGGCTGGCAAAGCCGGCCAACACTGACACTCACCTCCACAGACCTCTATAAGTGGAACGTTTCCAGGGCACTCTTTGAGCAAGGATAGAAAGTCTGCAGCCTGGCTGTGGGAGTGCCAGCCTGCAATCTGGAGGTTTCAGGCAGTCCCAGAGGTGTGGCAGGTGCAAACAGAGATAGGCAGGAGCCTCGGGCTCCTCATCTCTAAAGTGGGATCAGTAGCAGTATTCCTCCAGAGGCTGTAGAGAATCCTAGAGACAATGCCCAGGGTGGGGCTTGGCCCAGGGCCTGGCATGCAGTGGCTGGTCATGTTCTGAGCACCATGATCAGATGTCCTCAGGGCTGTTGGATTCCTGGCAGTCCTCATCCTCCAAGTCTTCCTAGAGTTACTGCCTGTCCACACTCAGGACCAGAGGCAGCATCAGAGAGGAAATGGATTTGACTGGAGCCGTACCCCCTTGGCTGTATCTACGCTCCCACCCCCTCCACCAGCTTTTTGCCCCTGCCAGGGCTTCCAGAACATGCTCCTGGGCTCTGACCACAGTCCAGTTACATCATCCGGGTCCAGGGAGGCCCCGTGGCCTGGTGCCAGAGGATGGGTGGGTAGAGTCCCATCTGCCTGAGGATGGAGGTCCACGGGGCGGGAAGTCCTCCTCTCAGGGTCTCCATCCCACTAGCTGACACTTCCTCCTCTTCCTGGGCCCCCTGGTCAGGGCTGATGCAGGACCCTGTCCCCAAAGTGGCCTAGAAGACACCAGGGGCCTCTTGACAGGTGTCAAATATATCCTTACAGACTCCCAGGAGGCCTGTGGGGTATCCCAGAGCTCAGAGGAGGCTGGGAAAGGGGAGAAGGAGCAGGTCAGTAGGGGACCAGAGAGGCGGTGGTTAGTGGGAGGAAGCACAAGGGCTTCAGGGGGCACAGCTTGCTTATGGGCAGGGCCAGCCCGGGGCTGCAAATTCACTACAGTATTTTAGAGACTGAAAATGGGGTCACAGGCTCCAGTCTGGTGACCGTGGGCTGGGAGGACCCAGGCTCACTGTGAAGCTGATGTGGCTGCTCGGAGCTGGGAACCGGGGGTTTCCCTCTGCAGAGAAGCACCCCCAGCTCTCCCCACCGCGGGGGATCCTGCACCTTTGTCCCCTTTGCCCGGGGTCTCCTCTCCCCTGTCTGCTCTGCAGCTGCAGGCACCGAGCACAGCCTTCAGCACAGCTGTGCTTTATCACCTTTGTCACCTGTTCCTGGTTAGACTGTGACCCAGAGGTAACAGGGCAGGGATGCGACCGGCTTGCTCACAGCTGTGTGCCCAGTGCAGGTGGGCACATCGTGGCTCTTGGTACATTTGGTGCATGAATGGGGACAGGAGTGACTTAACTGAACTTTGGAGGAGTGATGAAGGAGAGGAGGTTTCAGACAGCTTTTCTGGGCTAGGAAACCCTGAGGAGGGGCAAATTCAGGTGCCAAAAATAGTGAGCTCTGGGGCCCCTGGGCCAGGTGGGCAGGAGCAAATCCTCTCTCTGCACCTTGAGAGCCTCTGGCCACGGCTTCTCACCAGAGGGTTCCATGACCGCCTCTCCAACACTCATTTTCTAGCCATAGTTTGAGAAGTTCTTGTTTTCCCAGCATCTGGAGGCTGCTATAGAAGCAGACGAATCCACCAGGGATGGAAAGGAAAGGTGAGGAAAGGAACTAATTTTATGTATCTGGATCTAGATGTCGACATTTTTTATAACTGAAGCATGCGAGAGCATCATGATGTGCTTGGGCCTGGAACAGCTTCCACAGCAGCTGGCTTCGCTCTTCCCTGGCTTCTTGTCTGTGAGCATCACCCTCTTCTCATTCTCCTTTTTGGTTACAATTCCGTCACCCAGTTTTGGGCCACAGCCCTAGACATAGGGCTGGGCAGCTGGGCAGGGTGGTGGGTTTGCCAGATGCTGGAGGTGGAGGCAATGCAGCCTCGGGCTGGGCTGCACTCAGGAAGGAGGAAGGTGGGGAGGGGAACACGGGGGACCAAGAGATGCAGAGGGAAAACCGCCTCCATCACCAGCCCTCACTCCATGCTGCTGCAGAGGTGTGCTATGGGCAACTCCTATTGTCTCTTCACTCTCTGAGGACTGTCCCCATAGGAAACCATCTTGGGTTTCTCAGGAGAATCCCATACATGAGGGATGCAGGTTCCAGACCCTCCAACCCTCTATGTGACCTTGGACTAAAAGTCCCAGCCTCAGTTTCCCCATATTAACCAAGAGATGATGGGTGTAGCTCAGTGGTCCTCAACCCCAGCTGTACAGATTTCCTCTTTCAGGCAAGATGGAGTGACCTTCCCACCTGAAGTGATGGAAAACCACAACATTTATGAAACAGAGGCTTACAAGATGCAGGGTGCCAGGCAGTGAAACAGAGATGAGAAACAGATGAAGTGAGCCCTAAATTGCCCTGGTTTCCAGCCCTGAGAGTTTCCTGGCTATGGGCAAGGAGGAGGAACCGAGGTGGAGCCCGGGGAGGTCCCAGCATTGAAGAGGTGGAGCTGAGATTCCAGAAGACCAAGGTGGCTGGAATCCGCAGGACAGAGTGCCTGAGACAAGAGAAGAAAGGGGCAGAGAGAAGACTCTGGAGAGGACATGGAAGGGTCTTGCCTCACGTGTGGGAATCTTTAGTCATAGACTGAACACTACTGCGGTCCCACCTAAGCCATCCTAAAGAAGATTCTGAAGAACCACGGTCTCCAAGTAACTCAACGTTACATTACAGAACAAAGCTCAACAATATTTATAACAAAATAAAAATATCCAGCACCCAATAAGGTAAAATCCACAGTGCCTGGCAAAGAAAGTGGGAGTGGCTATGGTAATATTAGACAAAGTGGGTTATAGAGAAAACAATATTACCAGAGATAAAGGCTATGATATTGGGAATTCATCAAGAGGACCTAACAATGTTTATGGACCTAATAACAATGCTTCAAAATACATAAAACAGAAAAATGATACAACTGCAAGAAGAAATAGACAGATCCACAAGGATAGTCAGAAATTTCAACATCCCTTACTCAGTAATTGATAGAGCAAGTAGACCGAAAGTCATAAAGGATGTAGAGAATTTGATCAACACTATCAACCAACTTGATCTAAGTGACATTTATAGAACACTCCACCCTGCGACAGCAGAACACACATTCTTTTCACGAGTATATCTAAATATGCCAAGATAGACCATATTCTGAGTCATAAAACAAGTCTCAGTACATTTGAAGGGTTCAGGTTCTACAGAGTATGCTCCCTGACCACAACAGAAATAAATGAGAAATCAGTAATTTAAGAGGACGTGCTCTTTGAGTAACAGAAAGATCTCTGAAAAACCTCCAAATATTTTGAAACTAAAAAAGAGCACACTTCTAAATAACCCATGTGTAAAAGAATCAACCAGAAGAGGAACTAGACAGCATTTTTCACAGAAAGAAAATGAAAACACAACATATCAAAATTTGTGGGATGCTGCTGAAGCAGTTCTTAGGGGAAATTTATAGTACTAAATGCCTGTATTAGGAGAGAAGAAATGTTACAAATCAGCGACCTCAGCTTCCACTTGAAGAAACCAGAAATAGAAGGACAAATTAAATTCAGTGTAACAGAGAGGAAATAATTATGAGTAGAAATCAGTAGAGAAAAGCAATAGAGAACCTCAGTGAAACCAAAGCTGATTCTCTGAGAATATCAATAAAATCGATAAACCTCTAGTCACACTGATCAGAAAGCACAAAAGGGAAGACACAAGGTACCAGCATCAGGAACAAGTCAGGTGACATCACAGATTCAATACATAAATTATTTAAAATTCTTCTGCGTGTGAGATTTTTTTCATGTGTATATATGTGTATGTATTCGTTCATTCATATCAGTGTGAACTCATGCATATTTATTTTTTTATCTTGTGGGTTATAATCCAATCTTACTCTGTGTGTTCTGTTCAGATTATTCCAGCTTTGGCCCCTGAAGGTTCTTTCAGCTGGCTCTCGTGTCCCTTTGAGTGTCGCCTGTCTTTATGAGTTTTTCTTTTGTTTGGTTGTTACTGGCACTTTCTTGCTTTCTGGCATTAAACAATGTGCCATGCTCATCTTATATATTTCCTGCCCTAGATCTAGAGCTTTTTCTTCAAGGAGCCTTGGCTCCTTTTATTGGAGAATGGTATGAGAAACTCAAGACGTGGGTATCAGATTTGCTTGTTGTGACTGGGATGTCATTGCCTCTAGGCTCTGTCAGCTCTCAGAGTCAGGAAATAAAGTTCTGTAGCACTAACCCATGCATAGGACTTAGGGATAAATATTTCTATATGTAAATCTCCATGTCTATATTCAGCTAAACATGAATTCATACTGATGTCTCCAACGCTAATCCATTACCACATGGCTCATTCCAGCTTTCTCCTCTTCTTTGTATGGAACCTCCCACCGCAGCAGTGAGAAAACGTGGCTCCTGACATCTGCCGTCCGCAGGAACACTCATTCCCAGTGTAGGTGTACAGTTGCCTCAGAACTGTTAACCCATGTGCCATAGCAAACACCTTTATCCCCTAGAAAACGGTGCTTACGTGCAGTTCCTGGTTTAGCCTTCCAGTCTCCACCCATTTTCAAAGTTACAGAGGTCAGCATCTTTATTTTCACCTGCCTCAGTGGGGGAATTTCATACATTTGTGAGAAAGTGAGATTCTTTTGTCACTGCGTTCCACCCTGGAATCCCGGACCTCCCAAAGGATTTTTCAAAATCTGCATACATCCACCTTTTCTATTGTAAGTTCTATGGATTTGGACAAATGCGTGGTATCATTAATTAATCCACCACTATATTGCAATAGTATTACACATAATAACTTTTTTGTCTTGAAAAAAATCTTCCATACTTCACCTCTCAATCTTCCCTGTTCCCCAAACTCCTTGTAATCACTGATTTTGTTTACTGTCTCTGCAATTTTGCCTTTTCCAGAATGTCACATAAATGTCGTATTTTCAAATGATATTTTCCCCCTTAGCAATGGGCATTTCAGATTCATCCATGTCTCTGTGTAGCTTGTTGCTCATTCCTTTCTATCACTGAGTCATATTCCATTGTTTGGATGTACCACAGGGTCCTTATCCATTTACCTACAGAAGGACCTCGGGTTGCTTTCAGCTCTTGGCAATTATGAAAAAAACTGCTATAAGCAATCACACACAGGTTTTGCGTGTTCACAAATTTTCAGATCAGTTGAGTGAATACCTGGGAGTGTGATTGTTGTTGGATCATATGTAAGACTATGTTTAGCTTTGTTAGAAACTGCCAAACTGTCTTCCAAAAGGGCTGTACCATTTCATATTCACACCAGCAATGGGTGAGAGTTCCTGCTGCTTTGTATCCTCTCCAGCAATGAGGACTGTCAGCAGTGGGATTTTTTAAAAATCTAGATACATGGGCCCCATTCCCAGAAATCCTGACTCCATCAGCCTACGGTGGTGCCTAGGCCTTAGCATTGCTGAGAAGCGCTCAGGAGAGTCTGTTGTGGATTCAGGCTTGGGAACCAGGGAGTTCCATCAACCTCATTGTACAGATGGAGAAACTGAGGCCGTGAGGACAGTGGTGCTGCAGTGGGGCTGATCTCTATGGTTCTCCTGGCTGGCAGTCTGGGAAGGGCTGTGTGATTCCTGGGTAAGAGCCGGGGCTCTGGAGTCCCATGGTCCTGTGCTGGAACCCCAAGTCTGCCTCTCTCCAGCTGTGTGACTTTGGGTGAAGGCCTGCACCTCTCTGAGCCCCTCCTGTGTGGGATGAGGACAGTCCCAGGACCGGCACACAGGCTGTGTGAGGACGTGTTGGGTCAGTGAGGCCAAAGTGCTCACCCAGAGCTGGCTCACAGTGGGGCCGGGACACTGCCAGCGACTGTCCCTGGGACTCTGTCACGTGACTCCGTTCTCTGGGCGGAGGTCCCATCCAGGGAGGTCTGTTCTGCCCCTTCCTGGACCGCTGGGCTCCCCTGCCCCATCCTTCCATTCACCGCTCTTCTGACTGTGTCTCCAGCGCTGGGGGCTGCGGCTTCACCCCTCTCCCCTCTCCTTCCCCCCCTCCTTTTTCTTCTCCCAGTTAACGAAAAAGCTTCACTTAAAAAGCCATCTGGGAAGATGGATGGCACAAAGGCACATTTTGTAGAGTAAGTTTTCAGGGAGAAGAGCCAAGAAATTAAAGGCACAGCACTTAGGATTCCAGTCTTCTTAGGCCCCGTGCTCTGACTGCTGGGGAGCTGTGTTCTGTATCACAGTCCATCCCCCAGTGCAGCGCCCAGTGCTCTGGGCTGGTCTTCACTTGTCTTTGAGAGCTCCTGCTGCCAACGTCTAGGCTGATTCCCTCCCTCAGGATGAGCCCCCCTCCTCTCTATCACAGGGAGGGGCTGCAGCTGGGGCTCCTCTAACCCGAGATTCCTGCTCCTGTGTGAGCGCTGTCCCACCTCGGGCAGCTGCTCCCCATCCCTACAGGAGACCCAGGTGAAGGTTACCTTCTCCTGTGGGGTCTCCCAGGGCAGATTTAGGAACAACAGGAGAGACGTGTCCACTGCCAGGATGGATGGGCAGCCCTGGGGAGGGGTAATGAGCTCCCCGTCACTGGAGGTGTGCACAGAGGAAGGGTTTGTTTGGAGAAGCAGAGAGGCTTTGGAGGCCAAGAGATCTGGGCTGAGTCCCAGTCACATTGCTTGCAAGGAGTCTGACCTTCAGCAGAGACTTGTACTCACTGAGGCTCGGTTTCTTCATCTAGAAAATCAGGCAAAATAAGTTCCTATGTCCCAGGGTTGTCATGGAGACAAAAGGACATAATGTGTGCAAAGCACTGAGCAGGGAGTGCAGAGTATCGTTGCGGGATGGGAGGAGGCTGGGTTATGACACCCCGAGCCATCTACGATTCCAAACTGCTGTAGTCGTAGACCCTGAGATCCAATAAGTCAATTATCCTAAGATTATAAGATTTCCTAGGATTCTAAGACTTTAAAATTTATGATTCTGTTATTCTTCTCATCTAAGTCTCCTCAGGAACGTAGGCTGTGTGATTCGAATTCTAAGCCCGTCCCTTCATTGGTGCGTCGGCTCAGCCGTGGGCTGTCTGCTCCACGGGGAGTGTTTACCTCTGTTCTCTTTCCACTTCAGATCTTCCATCTTTATCCCCCACTGGCCCATTGCTACTTCTCCAGGGACACGTTTTCTAACTCCAGCCTTATCCACTGCACCTTTTGTTCAAAGCACACCAGGCCCCTGCGGTGCTGCTGAATTGTGCTCTCCACGGGGAGTGTTTACCTCTGTTCTCTTTCCACTTCAGATCTTCCATCTTTATCCCCCACTGGCCCATTGCTACTTCTCCAGGGACACGTTTTCTAACTCCAGCCTTATCCACTGCACCTTTTGTTCAAAGCACACCAGGCCCCTGCGGTGCTGCTGAATTGTGCCCTGTACCCCGCCCCCAACACACTCTCCTGCCCTCCCCACCAAATCTCATCGTTGCCTATTGAAATCTTGCCTTATTCTCAAGGCTGAAGTCAAAAGCGGGCCCCATGAAGCTTTCTTCACCTCCCAGTTGAAATGAATATCCGGTGCCTCTGTGCTCTGCACAGACTTTGCTCTAATCACGGTTACAGCAATTGTCAGCAGCTAACGCCTGATTTT
This sequence comes from Oreotragus oreotragus, assembly GCA_006410675.1. Taxonomy (NCBI): domain Eukaryota; kingdom Metazoa; phylum Chordata; class Mammalia; order Artiodactyla; family Bovidae; genus Oreotragus; species Oreotragus oreotragus. The sequence continues at coordinate 278,125 of SJYX01019442.1, forward strand.
CGGAGGCAGCAATATCTGCCCTTCGCCGCATGGTGACCCACCTCTGGGAGACCACTCCGAGCTCCTCTGGGATGGATGATGTGCGGATCTGATTGGTCAGCGGCGGGACACTGATTGGGCCATGCTCACTAGTGGGCGGGGTCAGCGCCCGGAGGGTGCCAGCGCTGGACCAGCTCTCTCCTTCCACTCCTCGCCTGCCTGCAGCCAGGAGGCAGTCAGCTCTGCAGGCCCAGCCAGGATGGAGCCGGGGCGGGTATCTCTGCTTACCTACGTAACCCTCCTCTCTTCTCTCTCCCTGATTGAGCTCAGCCAAGCTGTGGGCCCATCCCCAGTGCATGTGCTAACAGCCTGATATATATCAGCTACCATCAGCCCTCCCTCCAGTCATGATTCAAATCAAGAGTCTTTGATGTACATGACCTGTCAACCGCCTGGCCATTAGAACTGAGTTGGAGAGGCCACCCCTGCCTCCTAGATCTTTCCCTCTGGGGGTCCTGCCACCTCCTGCCCCTCAAGAAGTTTAAATCCAAACCCTTTATCTCCCCCTCCACCCTGGTCCTTTCCACCATTGCCGTGTTAGTGTTGCCCCCGCAGCTTCCACTCACCCAAATCAGAAGCAAGGGGGCAGCCCTGACCCTCTTGACACCTCAGGGACCATTGAGTCCTGACAAGTTTAACTCCTGTAACTTCTGTGGCCCCTGTACTCTGCACCCACTGTTTCATCTCAGGCCCTGGGCATCTCTGACCAGACATCCCCTGACCACACCACACCCACCTGGTCCCTGAGCCTTTCCCAGCATCAGGGTCTTTTCCAATGGGTCAGCTCTTTGCATCAGGTGGCCAAAGTATTGGAGCTTCAGCTTCAGCATCAGTCCTTCCAATGAATCTTCAGGGTTGACTTCCTTGGTCTTAATAAGCCCAAAGTCCTGCGAGTTCCTTCCTCCCCACCCGCCCAGCACCCTCAGTGTCCAGCGTGGTCTCGGACCCCCTAGCTCAGGCTCAGCCTTTGCTCCTCTTACCTCTGCTGGCAGGACCTGGTGGCAGATGCAGCTGGCCCAGGAGCCTGGGTGACCTGAAGTGCGGATGGAGCGGTTCTACCTGTGCAGTGGGAATGATGATGGAACCCAAAGCCGAGTTCCTTGGTTTAGCCTCTGCCCAATGGACTGGGCCCTGGAGGCAGGAGCCTGGCTGAGGGCCTCTACTTCAGGGCCTGCCTTCCCCAGCCACCTGTTTCCATAGCAACCAGAGCCCTCTGGCTGGAGCTGAGTTCCATCCCTACCCCAACCTTCCCCCCTCTGGGGAGGGAACCTGCCCTTGTCACAGGTGAACAGGTGAACAGGTGAGAGGAGGAGATTATTACAGCCAGGCCTGGCTGTGAAATCCACAACCAGGTGCTGTATCAGGTTGATTACAAATCCAGGTGACCTCTGCTCCTACTTCTTTCTGATAACAAATCAGGGAGGTTTTAGGACAGGAAAATGGATCCTTGTGTATTTCCCAGCCTGTGAGGCTGCTCCACCTGGCTCTCCCTTCCTGCTTAGTCCCCATCTTGTTGATTATCTCTGGGCTCTGCTTTGAGAGCCCGAGTGAGCACACCCCCTCCCTCACTTCAATCTGAACTCCTCTCTTCCCTCATCAACCTTGGGAACTTGGGCTTCTCCCCCTGACTCCCCCCAGCCCATGTTCCCACACCCCTATAGCGCTTTGGACACTGTGACTTGTTCCTCCTCCCTCACCCATCTGGCTGTCTCCCTGGCTGCTGGTCCACACTGCACTGGCTCATCCCCACCCCACTCCTGAGGGACCTCCCTACTTTTCCTACCCTGAGCAAGAAGCGTTCACTCATTCATTCTTTCGTTAGACATGTAGAAAGCCCAGCCCTGTGTCAGTAGCTGGGGCTATGCTGGAGAATGACAGCAGTAGCAACAGCCACAAGACTCTGGCCTCCGGAAGCTTCTCTTCTAATGGGGAGGACGTCCTGTAACCATCTCGATCAAATGGATCTCATGTATAGTGTGGTGACAAGTGCAAAGGAGACAAATCCAAAAGAAAGGGAGCTTGGGACCCTCAGGGCTTGCAGCTGAAGAAGAATTCACTGAAAAGCTGACGTTTTCCCAAAGACTTGGAGAAGGTGAAGGAGAGAGCCACGTGGATGTTTGAGGAAGAGCATTTCCAGCAGAGATGAGGAGAGCAAAGGTCCTCAGTCGCCACTTAAGTATCAGCTCCCAAGAGCCCCATCTGAATTAGTCCCCCTTATTATCCTCCAACATTGCCTCCTAGGAGGATTTGCTTGGCCCCATCCCAGGGCTTGATTGAATATCAGCTGGGACTTTTCCTTGAAGGCCATGTCTCTTCCTGACTGTGAGACTCAGGAGAGCACGTACCTGGTCTGATGCAGTTGGTTCACACCTAGCACATAGTAGGCGCAATGAAAATCACTTGGGTGAAAAGTACAACCATATGAATGGGAAAGGAATAAGAAATAAAAAAGCTCATGATCTTTAAAGCAGAAGTAATCCAGAATGTTGTTCATTGCTTTTACTTGTGGGATGGGAAGGATGGTTTCATTTCTATGGTATGCTATTCCATTTCATTTTATTTTTATTCCTAGTCCTAGTCCTAACCCTAATCCTAGTTCTTTTCTATTCTATTAAAAAAAAAATTGCCCTGCATAATCGGAACTAGTAATTACAGCTCCCATCCCTGGTTTGTGCCTCCCATGACTCTGGCCCTGAACAAAACATCATTTCATATTTAATCAGTATTAGTTCTGGGATGCTCACAGGGGACATGCTCCCTTCAGGGCTGTGGAGTTTAATTCTCAGTGAGGCTAATTAGATCAAGAAAAGAGCCTGGCCTCAGGGCAGGACTGCTGTGGGGTCGCCCACTATCAAGAAGAGAGGCAGAAGCCCACCTGGAACCCTCCTGCCTGCATCTCTCCCGTCCTGCCCATTCCAGCCCCTGCCCCAGGAGAAGGGCAGATCCACACGTCCCTCCTTTGCCTGCAACGACTGACAAATCTCCCATGGCAGGAAGGACAACAGCTGATGTCCAGAAAGGCAGTGGGCCCCCCACCCCTTGAGTCACCCTCAGAACTTTGTGGAGCCTCTCTGGCTTGGCAGGTGGTGAGGAGCAGGTAGGCATCCATAGTCAGCCCATCCTTCGCTAGTGGGGACAGAGTCTTCCCTTAATCAACTCTCTTCTCCCTGTTCAGTTCAGTTCAGTTGCTCGATCGTGTCTGACTCTTTGTGACCCTGTTAATTCTGCTTGATTCAACCTCTGTTATCATTGACATCATCATCTTCTTCATCATTGTCACCGCCTTAAACTACTAGGTCATGGATGTGGATGTTACCAGGTCCCAGGCAATTGAAACATTAAGATTGCGAGACTTGCATGAAAACCTATAAGAGTGTATCACTATCTTTATCCCTCAGATGAGGAAATCGAGGCTTAGAAGGTAAACTCACTGCCGCCTAGCCCCGGTCAGTGGAAGAGTGAGGACTGGAGGGGAGGGCAGCAAGGCCTAAGTCCTGGCTTCAGAGGTCACCAGCGAGGCAAGCTGAGGGCACGTTCCTTAAACCTCATCATCGGTTTCCTCTTCTCGCTTAGCTCCTTTGAATCCCACAACACCGTCGCTGTGTCCATCTGCGCCGTGAAGCTGCAGAAAGCAAGGCTCATGGGAGGGAAGAATTTTGTCCGTGTTTGCACAGATGAGACTTGGTGATGCTGGGGCCACCGTGGGTCTGGCTGGCGCTGTTCTTGCCCTCTGCCCACACCGTGCCAGCTCAGTCCAGTGGAGCGACTCGCCCCTGCCACCCCCACCCCCACTCCCTTTTGCTCAGGGAGAAGGCATGCTTCCTGACAGACCCAGAGGGTCAGGTCATCCACACAACTGAATACATATTATGTGCTGTGCGGGTGCCACCCGGATCCCCTCCGGGCATGGAGGGGGTGGAGCTTCTCCCCAGGCCCTCCCGCATTCTCCCTCTGCTCAAGGCACACAATAGGTATGGTTCACGGGCTCTAGGACCAAACTGTGTGGGAAGGAATCGTGGCTCGGCCGTGTGTCCCACATGTGCCATTTGTCTGGTCTTTTCACCTCTCTGAGCCTCAGTTGCCCATCTCTAAGGGGAGACAGAGCAAGCTCCGGGAGTTGGTGATGGACTGGGAAGCCTGGAGTGCTGTAGTCCATGGAGTCCCAAAGAGTCAGTCATGACTGAGCAACTGAACTGAACTGAAGGGGAGACAGACAATAATGGCATCTGCTCCACTGAAGCTTAGAGAGGATGAAGCAAATGATGACAGGTAAAGTGCTCAGACCAGAGTTTCATGCGTAGCAACCGTGCAGTTGTTGCTGTTCAGTTCTGCTCAAACTGGGGTTTCCTTAAATCCATGTCCATGGAGTCGGTGATGCCACCCAACCATCTCATCCTCTGCCACCCCATTCTCCTTTTGAATTCAATCTTTCCCAGCATCAGGGTCTTTTCCAAAGAGTCAGCTCTTCACATCAGGTGGCCCAAGTTATTGAAGCTTCAGCTTCAGCATCTGTCCTTCCAGTGCATGTTCAGGGTGGGTTTCTTTTAGGATTGACTGGTTTGATCTCCTTGCTATCCAAGGGACTCTCAAGAATCTTCTCAAGCACCACAATTCAAAAAGCATCAATTCTTCAGTGCTCAGCCTTCTTTATGGTCCAACTCTCACATCCATACATGACTTCTGGAAAAACCATAGCTTTGACTATGTGGACCCTTGTCAGCAAAGTGATGGCTCTGCTTTTTAATTTCTGTCTAGGTTTGTGATAGCTTTCCTTCCAGGGAACAAGTGTCTTTTAATTTCATGGCTATAGTCACTGTCCACAGTGATTTTGGAGCCCAAGAAAATAAAATCTGTCACTGCTTCCACTGTTTCCCTTTCTATTTGCCAGGAAGTGATGGGCCAGGTGCCATGATCTTCATTTTTATCATGTTTCAAGTTTCCAGCCAGCTTTTTCACTCTCTTATTTCACCCTCATCAAGAGGCTCTTTAGTTACTCTTTACTTTATGAGAAAGGGAAAGATATACCCAACTGAATGCAGAGTTCCAGAGAATATCAAGGAGAGATAAGAAGGCCTTCTTAAATGAACAATGCAAAGAAACAGAGGAAAACAGTAGAATGAGAACTACTAGAAGGCAATGGCATCCCACTCCAGTCCTCTTGCCTGGGGAATCCCAAGGACGGAGGAGCCTGGTGGGCTGCAGTCCCTGGGGTCTCTAAGAGTCAGACACGACTGAGTGACTTCACTTTCACTTTTCACTTTCATGCATTGGAGAAGGAAATGGCAGCCCACTCCAGTGTTCTTGTCTGGAGAATCCCAGGGATGGGGAAGCTTGGTGGGCTGCTATCTCTGGGGTTGCACAGAGTCGGACACGACTGAAGCAACAGCAGCAGCAGCAGAGCTCTCTTCAAGGAAACTGGAGATAACAAAGGAACATGTCATGCAAGGATGAGCACAATAAAGGACAGAAATAGTAAGGACTTAACAGAAGCAGACAGGATTAAGAAGAGGTGGCAAGAATAAACAGAAAAACTGTACAAAAAAATGGTTTTAATGACCTGGATAACCACAATGGTGTGGTCACTCACCTAGAGCCAGACATCCTGGAGTATGAAGTCAAGTGGGCCTTAGGAAACATCACTACAAACGAAGCTCGTAAAGGTGACAGAATTCCAGCTGAGCTATTTAAAATCCTAAAAGATGATGCTGTTAAAGTGCTGCACTCACTATGTCAGCAAATTTGAAAAACAGCAGCGACCACAGGACTGAAAAAGGTCAGTTTTCATCCCAATGCCAAAGAAGGACAATGCCAAAGAATGTTCAAACTACTACCCAATTGTACTCATTTTATGTAATAGCTAGGTGATGCTCAAAATCCTTTAAGCTAGGGTTCAGCAGTACATGAACCGTGAACTTCCAGATGTACAAGCTGGATTTTAAAAAGGCAGAGGAACCAGAGATCAAATTGCCAATATTCATTGAATCATTGGGGAGCTTGATGTGCTATAGTCCATGGGATTGCAAGAGTAAGTCACGACTTAGTGATTGTACAACACCAACAGCAAAATAATATCTGCATATCTGAGATCATTGACATTTCTCCCAGCAATCTTGATTCCAGCTTGTGATTCATCCAACCTGGTATTTCACATGATGTACTCAGCATTTATTAAATAAACAGGGCGACAACATACAGCCTTGTCATACTACTTTACCAGTTTTGAACCAGCCAGTTTTTCCCTGTCTGGTTCTAACTCTTGCTTCTTGTCCAGCATACAAGTTTCTCAGGAGACAGGTAAGGTGGTTTGGTAGTCCCATCTCTTTAAGAATTTTCTACAGTTTGTTGTGGTCCACACAGACAAAGGCTTTTGTGTACTCAATGAAGCTGAAGTAGATGTTTTTCTGGAATTCTCTTGCTCTCCCCCTGATTCAGTGAATGTTGGCAATTTGATCTCTGATTCCTCTGCCTCTTCAAAACCCAGCCTGTATATCTGGAAGTTCTCAGTTCATGGACTGTCAAAGCCTAGCTTGAAGGATTTTAAGCTTAGCCTTGTTAGCCTGTGAAATGAACACAGTTGTATGGTAATCTGTACATTCTTTGGCAATGACCTTCTTTGGCATTGGGATGAAAACTGACTTTTTCCAGTCCTGTGACCACTGCTGAGTTTTCCAAATTTGCTGGCATATTAAGTGCAGCACTTTAATGATATCATCTTTTAGGATTTTAAACATCTCAGCTGGAATTCTGTCACCTCCATTAGCTTTGTTCGTAGTAGCTCTGCCTAAGGCCCACTTGACTTCATACTGCATGATGTCTGGCTTCCAACAGCTATTTCTTACTTTGGTTTGGTCCACTTTGGAGGGTAATGAGCCCCCAGATGCTGACACCAGTGCACACAGGAAACTGCTCCTGGAGTCAGGTGGTCCCAGGTCCTTACCCTGGCTCAGCCATCACTCTGTGTGACCTTAGGTTCAACCCTCTCTGGCCCTGGTTTTCTATCTTTCCATGAAAAAGTTGGCAGAGAGAGCCCATCTCCAGGTTCCGTTCTCCCTCCAAGGCCCCAGCATACTGAGGTCAGTCTGATCCTTCACCTACAGAGGCCCCAGGCCCTGGGAAGAGGAAGATGGCAGAAAAGTCCACCCACAAGCCCACAGGTTGCTCGTTTCGCCGTGGCTGCAGCTCTTTGTCACTGTGGGGCACTCCTTTCGCACGGTGCCATGCTAAGCACGATGCAGGCACTGCCTCTTTCGGAACAATTCCACGAAGCAGACACAATTAATGTCCCCATTTTGAGGCCTCCTGCCCAAGGTCATCTCATCCAGGAAGCGACAGCAATTCCAGAGCCTGGGTTGTCGAAGACTTTACCATGGGCGTTGTGCTGAGTCAGAACTCTCTGTGAGTAAGCATGGGTGGGTGTTCTGGGTCCCATTTTACAGCTGAGAAAAGTGAGGCCCAGGGAGAGTAAGCAAGGTCACCCAGCTCGCAAGCCTGTAAACCAGACTCCAGCCACGCTGCCTTGACGCCTAACCCCACATCCTTTCCACCAGGTTCCTCTGCTTCACTTGATTTAAACCAGCTGATCACATTAGGGCTGGGCTGGGGTGGAGTGTCCCTGAGCTGCTCCAGCATCGTGTTACTTCTCCCTCATCTCCTCTTCTGCCCAACCCTGCAAACTGTCCCAGACTGTTACTGCTGTCCTTAGGTCACCGGCTTGGCAGGTGACAATAGAAAGGACAGTCTTCCTCACTCTCGGCCTGAGTTTCATCTCCTCTGGTCCAGTCCTCATCTCGGTTATCACCAGGCTCTCTGCTTCCCTCTCGCCTCCCACCCCCCACTCTCGGCCCCACCCACAGGCCTTCCGCAGCTGCTCTCACGCAGGTTACAGGGGATCTCTCGGTGGTGACACCCAAGGGGCACTTCTCAGTGCTGCCCTGGCTGGACCACTGCCTGCTAGTGACTGCTGTGGACCATGCAGATCACCATTCACTTTCGTCAACCAGCACTGAACGCTGACCATCACCCACTACGAATGCCCAGGTTGATATCGCTGCTGACCGCTGGTCACTGCTGACCACCATCATTGCTACTGACCACTGTCTACCACCTGATTCTTCTTTTTTCTTTAATTGGATGGATTAAAAATTTGTATTGGAATACGTGTTAGTTTTAGGTGTACAGTGAAGTGATTCAGTTACATATATATATATATATATATATATATATATATATGTTCTTTTTAAGATTCTTACCCCATATGGGTTGTTACAGAGGACTGAGTAGAATTCCCCATGCTGTACAGTAGGTCCTCATTGATTATCTGTTTTATATGCAGTGGTGTGCATATGTTAATCCAGCACTCCTAATTTATCTGCTCCCTCCTTTCCCTTTGGTAACCGTAATTTGTTTTCTATATCCGTGGCACCCACTTCTTGATTCTCTACTCCACTCCCCTCTCTTTGCATCACTTTCTTTCTTAGCTCTCCTCTCAGTCTCTGATGAATTATTCTCAAACCACTTTGCTGGTCTCTCAACCCATCTTCATAGCACACTCACGTTTATCGTTGAGCTCTTCTACAATGATGTGTCCTCCTTCACATTCTCTTGGGACAGTCTAACCCACACCATCAGCAGGTAGCATCAGCTATGCCCTCCAAGGCCAAGGATCCCAAATCTCCATCTCCAGGGCAGTGGATAGAGGGTTGGGGCTGGCTCATTCACTTACACACTGTTCAAGACTTGACCTTAGACAAGGCAAGCCATTCCCCTGGTTGTAAACTTCTTCCTTTGTAAAAGGTCAAGCATGATAACCTCCTCCCTCAGAGGACTGCTGTGATGTTCAGATAAGGTCACAGTGGTGGCTCTGAGCATCAGTCATGGGACACAGCAGGTGCTCAGCACACACTCATCTTTTTTCCTCTCATGAAATTCCCCTGAGCTGTGAGTCTTCACTGAACCTTAGCCAGTCCCCCTGTGAGTCCTCCAGAGGAAGGAAGGGGCTCTTTAAGTGGGGTGGTCAGGAAGGGTCTGGTGGGCTTTTGGACACGAGCTGGTGAGGGATGGGGAGATGTGACAGTAGAGTATGTCACTCTCTGGGGGTCAGAAGATATCCTGATGTGACCGTAATATGACTTCGGGACTTCCAAACCTAGGTCTAAGCAGCCAAGCTGCTGCTGGAATGTCCATCTCCCAGGAGAGGGCCTGGGAGACTGTCCAGAGTCGTCCCATCTGCTGCCCACGCTCTCCCCTCCATACCATCCTGACTGCAGGGAGAGGGGTGTCACCCGTGTGGGCCCCACCGCCAGGCTTCTGCCCAAGATGCGATGTGTAGAGACCAGCACAAGGGTGACAAGTCAGTGATGCTCACCCACAGCTGGCTCACAACAGGATCTCAGGAACATCGTGTTCTGGTGACACCTCCATAGAGAAGGGAACGCTTGGTCTCCTTCTTTCTTTCTCAGGAAAGAAATCCCTGCTCTCCAAGGTGGTAGACAGTGAGGGGGAGGAGTCTGAGTCCACCCTCATGTTCTGAACTCACAAAATCCAGACATGTATGTCTGCTGCTTCCTGCAGGCTTGCTCTACTTTGCCTGCTTACTTCATTTTTTAAAAAAATATTAATTTATTATGTATTTATTTGACTATGTAGGCCTTAGTTGCATCATGTAAGATCCTTCACTGCAGCACACAGGCTCAATTTACTCCATGGTGAATAGGATCTTAGTTCCCAGGTCAGGGATAGAACCTGAGTCCCCTGCAATGGAAGGCAGATTTTCAATGACGGGACCACCAGGAAAGTCCCTGCCTGCTTACTTCCCCTAACAAGCTTACTGATCCTTCTGTGCCTGACTCTGGGCTGAGCATGTGGCATCTGGACATTACAAGCTGTGACCCTTGGCTTGCCCAGTGGGTACTATGGCACACAGATGACTACCGCATCCCCACGTGGTACTGTGTAGGATCTGGTTCTGCCTGGATGAGAAAGGTGCTGGGAGGGGAGTGTTTCTCCATCAGCCATGCCGCTCAACTCTACCCTCAGTGCCAGGCTGCAGAACTCCAAGGGTCTGTGAAAATGTTTAAGGCCTGAAGAGAGTCAGGGGGTTTAAATACAAACAGAAAGCTGCAACAGAAATGCAGAAAGCTGATACATGCTTAATCAAATGTCTGCAAAATGTTACATTGTCCAAGAGTCACTTTCTGCTCCACTTGGCTCTTCCACAGTTACATATACATGGATTTAATGTGGGATCTGATTGCAATACCTATGAACTGATGGAGGAAGGAGCTTCTCAGAGAAAGAAAATCTGGGACTGAAAAGGTCTTTAGAGAACAATGGTTGGAGTAGGTGGGTGCGGAGGAGTGGGGGTGGGGGAGAGCTGAGAGTTCACAGAGGAGGGGGCGTGGGGTGGGCAGGGTGACAGGGGTTTAGCCAGGAGGGAGGAGGGTGTTCCTGGGCAGGGGGAAGGGTACGTGCAGAGAAGCAGGCCTGGCAGAATGTGACGGGTCTGAGACACAGGGACCATTCATTGTACCTGCTACAAGGAGTGGAGTGGGGGCAGGGAGGAGACAGGGGGGCTGGGGCACAGGAGTTCTTTTCCTTCTTGAGCCTCTGCATCCTTGTATCCTCTCCATCATTCAGTTCCAGAAAGGAAGAAAAGGGCAGCAGGTTGGGGGGAGGATTGCAGACAAATTGCACCACCTCCACCAGGGCTGTCTGGGAGAAGAGGCTGAGCTGTTGGGCTCTCTGATTCCTGTGTCTGTGACGGCCTTGAGGAGGGGGTCTCCAGCACTAGAGGGGAGAACTGAAACAAAAGAAGCCTGCTGTACTAGGGGACAGCAGGCTTGAGAGGCATCAAAGGAAGCAGTACTATGCAGCAGGAGAAAGGTTCCTTCCTACGGGAGTGCTTATTTCTAGCCTAGATGGCTTCCTACACAGAAGCTGGGTGGCAGAGGGATGAGAGGCTGGTTAACCTATATCACAAGGGAGATAGATTAGTTGTGAGTATTTAACAGCTTACAGAATACCCATGCTTGTCACCCATGCTGGTCATGCTTGTGGCTCTGCTCACAGCCAACTCACTGAACTCTCTTAGCAACCACGTTAGGTACAAACTATTATTATGCATTTTTTTTAGACAAAAAGTAAACTGAAGCCCAGAGAGATGAAGTCAATGCCAAAGACATTGGCTGGTGAAAGATGGAGCTAGGAGATGACCTTCAAGTTTCCTGCAACTCCAAACTCTTAAAATCCTAGGCTTCTAAGATTTTTTAAATCTTGAGTTCTAATTCTAAAAATCTATAATTTAAGGTGAATCTAAGGTGCTCTGTTTCTAACATTCCATGATTCTAAGAGCCTTAGAGTCTATAATTTGATGCTAAGTCTGAGGATCTAAGACCCTATTGCTCTAAGATTCTCTGTGTCTAATATTTTATAGGTGTCACAAGGGGTTATTCAAAACCAAACATCATGTGGTAGGGAACTTCTTTTCCTTACTTCCTCTCAAAGAGAGAGGCCAATACTATGTTTCCACAGGTCTGAGCTGGCCCTCCCCACCCCTGGCCCTGGAGGTGGGCAGGAGAAGCTAAAACCTTTGCTATTTTGGGTCCATTACTCTGGTAATCCCAAGAGGGATGGCGAGACACCAAGGCATGGGGCGAGAAAGTGACCCAGAGAGCAGCAAGGAGTCTTTGGGGGCATTTTCTAGAGGTGGGCCATCAGTGTCTCATCCCCTTGCAGTGGGGGTGGGGGAGATCCTTGGAGGGGAGTGGCTGCAAGCTCCATCCCAGGAGGTTGGTCCTAAGGAGGTGCTCCTCTCCCTGTTCAGTTTCCTCCCTGTATGCGTCACTGAAATCATCATCTTCAGTCACATGCTCATGTTTAGGGCTCATCATCCCTATTGAAATGCCAGTTTCCTGAGGGCAGAGACCAAGTCCGGGCTGGCATGAAGTAGGTATTTGTTCTCAGAATGAGTACATCTGAATGCCACCATCAGACTAAGACATCATCTTGGCTTCCTCTTCTAATCAGCAGCTCAGGCCAGAGGGGCTGTCTCCTAAAGAGCTCTGGGATCCACTCCCACCCCAGCCCCACCTCCCTTACTAGTGGCCTTGTTGAGGGTACAGGCTCTGGAGCCAGGATGCTGGGGTCAAATCTCTGCTTATGAGCTGAGTGATCAGGGGCAGGCGACAATCTCTCTGTGCCTGCTTCTCTCTACAAAACAGATGGCAAGAACCATACCCACCTAGAGCTGGTAAAAGGAAGGTCTAAGGTGTTCAGAATGTGCCTCATCAAGTGGAAGCCCTCAGGTAGTGTCTGCTGTGGCTACTAGAGAACCATTATTGCTGTTATAACCTGTTTCCCTAATGCCTGCTGAAGGAGATCCCTAAAGCTCTTCCTGGTGTGGCCTCCCCTCCAACCTAATCCTCCCCCCCGCCCCACAACATTTTCAATCACACAGAATTCCCTTTCTCCCAGATTTTCTGGCCTCCATGCCTGTGATATGCTGTTCCCTTTCCTGGAAGGCCCTTCCATCATCTTTTCCAGGCACACTCCGACTCCACCTGAATGGATCAACTCAGATGCCACCTCCCCTGTGAAGCCAGATCAGAGCTCCCCTTCCCTCTTGGCGGAATCCCCCTGTGTTGCCAGCACCTTCTCTGGACTCCCGCAGTAACTGACACATTCCAGGTCCTCCCTCCAGTCCTCCAACACCAGCACCGCTCCTTATATTCCCCAGGGCGGGGTCCTCCTCCGCTGTCTTGCCATCTCGGTGCCCCTCGTCCCAGAACTCCACTTGGCACAGCCTGGGTGTCCATGCGTGATTACTGAACAAGTAAACAAGCGCACAGCGATAGGTTTTCCTCGGTCCCCAGTGACTCACCCCCACTCACCCTGTGCGAGCCTTGGGTTCCCCATCTGTAATATGGGCATGCTAGCCCCTGTGGGGCCCTCCCTCTCAGGAGAGCAGAGAACACTGGCATCCTCAGGCTGGCGGCACTCCGGGGCACAGGCTGTGAAAGGGGAAGGAATTCTGCTTCCAGAATTAGTTCTGGCGTCTGGTCTTTGGGAGAAGAGCTTGCCTGGTAATTAGGGTTGTTAGGGGAGACAGAGGCGGGGCTGGTATTGATGCCAGCATCGACGCAGAGCAACCAGACCCGAGGCTGCGGGGGACAGAGCGGGGCACTGGGACCGGGCCAGGTGGGCGGGCGCCTCCTTCTCTTCTGCAGGAGGCAGAGAAGGACCCGCGTCTTCCTGGTGTGGGAGACCCCGCGGCGGTCCCGGCTCTGACCTGAAGGTGGCGCTGCCGATCCTCGCAAGGGGAGCTCAGCCGGGATGCAGCCCTGTGCCTGGAGGTGGGGAGGGTCTGGAGGGACCATGGTGAAGGGATGGGAGAAGAGTGACGGAGGAAGGAGGAAAGGCAGAGAACAGAGAACGAGGAGAAGCAGGGGTAGAAAGAACTGGAGGAGAGGACAGAGAGAGAGAGAAGCAGGGGGATCAGAGGAGGGAGGACGGAAAGTGCTAGGGCGGGAAGGGGAGGAGGGGGAGAAGGAGCTTCTTCCCATCCAGGGCTTGGAGAAGCCGGATCCTCTTGGAATCCGCCGCCTACCCCAATGCCTACAGAGCGGTCCCTTCCTCCCTGACCCCCTCCCCCATCCCTGCGTGGCTCCCAGGACCCTCAGGGTGAAGCCCAGCCTGCACAGCCCAGCCCCATCCTCTGAGATCTGATCCCAGAGGAGTCCTGTCCTGTCTTTCCCCACCTTCCCGCCCCTCATTCCACGCTCACACCGCAGCCCCAGCCACCGTGCACTGTCTGCCACTCGCAAGGCCCCCAACTCGCCCTCTCTGCCAGACCTCTGCAGGTGCCAACTGGCTGCTGCAGGTACAACCCTTTCCCCATCTACTCCCTCCCCACCCTTCCCACTTCTCCTCCGGGTCTCAGCATGGACACCACCTCCTCCCAGAGGTTCTCCCTGACTTCGGTCCAGGGTCAGGGTTCTCCCCGTGCTCCCCGTCCCATACAGCCTCTCCCCCCATCTCAGCACGGACTGCTCTGGGTCATGATGGACTCATCCATTCCTCCAGCCAGACTGGGAGCTCTCCAAGGACAGGAACATAGCCTCAGCCCCCTGAGGGTGCTCCCTTCGCGGCCAGCCTGGGGGCTGAACAGGCACAGACCGTGCCTGTGCCTGTGGGATGATGAATGATCCGGTGAAGGGCTGAGTGTGGGAGGAAAGGCAGGGAGAGACATGGAGGGAGAACACAAAGCAGGAAAGAGATGGGCTAGGAGAGCGCTGAGCAGGGCACCGCAGCCCCACAGGTGTGAAGGGCTCCCCGGGGGCTCAGCACTGCCAAGCAGAGCCCTCCCTCCTGAAGTCAGCCGGCTGCTGGGCTCTGGACCCCTCTGACGACCCAGCACCTCCTCTTCATGTCAGAATCAAGGCCTCTTGAGTCACAGGTAGCAGAATCTGTTCAGATACCCAGGGAAAGGAGAACGTCATGTACAGACTCCCTTCATTATCTTGAACACTGACTCGGGGGAGACCAGAGGAGGAACCTGAGGACCAGGATCTGCCCGCGTCCCTTTCTGTTTCCTTGTCCACAGGGTTTCGTATCTGCTCTTAGCATCACCTACAACCCAGAACTTTACACAGCCTCAACCAAGTCAGCCACAAACGCCTTTCAGTCCTTGAAATTTGTGTGCATTTATCTGTGAACAACCCCACCCCTCCACCCCCCCCAATCCCCGCCACACACACACACTTTATGAGGTGAGGCCAAAATATTAAGAATTGTAGTGACTGGCATTGTAGAGCAACATGGAAGTTGGCAATATGACTCAAATTCAGTTCTAGGAGATCTGGCTGCTCTGGGCTGATGCTGGTGTCAATACCAGCCTGGTTTTTGTCCGCTAATTCCACAGAGCTCTTCACTCCAAAGAGGCAAGGTGCTGGAACTACATTCTACTCATTTCAGGTTTCAAATTAGACACTGCCTCCTCCAGGAAGCCTTCCTTGATTGCTAAGCCCAGATAAAGTATCTCTTTGATGCATATCCACAGTCTTCACCTATCACAGCGCACCATGGGTATTTACTTGTCTGTCTCTTCTCCTGGGCTTCCCTGGTGACTCAGAGGGTAAAGTGTCTGCCTGCAATGTGGGAGACCTGGGTTCAATCCAGGACAGGGAGGAACTGTGAATCACAGTTGAATCTTCAGGACCTCTTCCAGGTACTATGTGTTTAATCAGCATTTGTTGAAAGAGCAAATGAGCTTAATGACCGCTAGGTCCCCACCTACCTCTGAAGTTCCGTTTTGCCCCTACACCAGCTTGGATCCCTCCTCTGATCCTCTGTTCTCCATAATATACATCTGTCCTCTATCGCATCCCCTCACTTCCTGGGGGAAGTCACAAAGGAGCCAGGAGAGTCAGTTAGAAACTCACAAACTCCCAGCTCAGTCCTTTTCTAGCTGTGTGGCTTTCAGGAGGTTCATCTTGCCTCTTTAGGTCTCAGTATTTTTCATCTGTGAAAGAGATTTGCAAGCAAAGGCAGAGAGATTTAATAAACTATTTAATAAACTCCCTGGCAGAGGCAGAAGGGAGTCTGCGCAGAGGAGGGGGATACAGGGGAGAGAGGGAGCAGCAGTTACAGCCGCCAAGCGACAGAAGCTGCCAGCAGGTGCCCGCCGCGCGGAAAATGACATCTGGACCTCATTCCTCATGAGTGACATAGAAAGGGCCACAGAAGGGTGGGGGAGGGGTTGTGGAGCCTGAGAAGGGGCCAGGGATAGGGCTTCTGGGGCAAAAGAGGGTTTAGAGTCCTGCTCTCTGGCCCTGGGGAGAGGAGATTGTGAATGGAATTGTGTGCCGAGTAAATGATCCTTTCGCAACCTGGGTTTCATCAGCCCAGCCCAGCCTGGGAAACCTGACCCTCCTCTACTGAAACAGGCACCCGAGGCAGGCTGGGCAGTGGGAACAGGGACTGGCGTTGATGCCCTCTCCTCATCCCTACTCACCATTGGTGCCATTTGTGGAGCATCTGCTCTTGGCCAGGCGCAGTGGGTAAATCTTCTCTTCCTACAGACCTATGCGGGTATCGTTCATTTTTTCATTTTACAGATGGGGGCCCTGAGGCTCACAGTTCCATGCTCTTTCCATCCCTCTGCATTCCTAGATTCTATTTCTTCCTCTGTCATGACCTGGCTGGGGCACTATGGGTGGGTCCATACTCTTTCTGGGGCGAACAGAATGAGCTGTCAGGCCCCTTCCAGCCCTGACATGGGTAGCACCCTTGCCATGCAAAATGTTTAGCAGAGTTTTTTTTTTTTTCACTCCATCTGTAGGCACCCAGAAAGCCTGGCAAACCTCGTCTTCCGTTCCCTTCTCTCACCATGATTTGCTGTTTGGGGTCCTTGGAGAAACCCCCGAGTAAATATTAATAATGTGCCTTTGTATACATTGGCTGAGTGAGAGAATGAATCATTTCCTGCTTCCCTCCTGGGCTCAGAATCTTAACTAAAAATATGCTGTTCTTTGGGCAACTTTGATGGGCTTGGTGGATGGGGCTGAGGCAGTGCCAGGACATAGCTGTCCCACTGGCTGCCTTGATGCCTGAAATTCCATTACCCCAAAGCTGTGCATGGAGGTTCTAATAATACCAACACTGGTACCAAGAGGCTTGTCTTTGGCAGATCCCAGCTTTGCCCCTCTGATATTTTGTGGGGACTGGAGTCTGCCTTCTATCCAGCAGGCTGGCCTGTATGGTTCCACATGGCAAGCTCATTCCGTTGCTCCTGCTGTCTGATCTGTTCTTAGTGCCACAGTTTCTGCATGGAAGGAGATCATGAAATGTAGAATGAAAACATAAATCACACTCCAGGTTGCCGAGGGGACAACGAGCAAGGGAAGACAGGTGGAGATGACGAGCCGGTCTTCAAGCACTGGCTTGAACATTAGCCATTTGCGAAGCGGTTTGCACACTTGCTGCTTCGTTTGGTCTTTATAACAAACCTGGAAAAGACAGAGAGCTGCAGATGTGGAAACTGAGGCTTGTCAAGAGACCTGCATCTCTCCACTACTAGTGAAAGAAATGAAACAGAGCCAGGATGGGACATGGGTAGAGCCTGAGACAGGGTAGGTTCTACAGGTACAGTGAGCTCGTCTGTAAGAATGACAGTGGCCGCATTTACCTGAGCACCTACTACGTGCCTGGACTTGGCGAGCACCTGAGATGTGTCGTCTTATTCACCTCACAGAAGCCTGTGACATGGGCACCGTGACAGCTGGTCAGTGGTGGAGCTGGGGCCAGACCAGGGCTGTCTGAACAGAACCCAAGGGCCCAAGGGCCACACCCTAGATGGTGCTACTGCTGCCAGAATTCTTCCCTCGCTGTGTGCCTCTGGCCAAGGCACTTAACTTCTCTGAGCCTCCACTACCTCATCAATAAAACAGTGACGATAATACTTCTGGAACATGAGGAATACATTTTTGATCATCACAGTTCTTCATGGGGAGACTCAAGTGTTTATCCGGAAGATGCCCACGTGCACCAAGAACTAACATCCTGAGGGCTCAGAACCAGCTGGTGGGAAGGTTACTGGGAGGCTGCAGGTAAAATTGCTCTGCACGAAACAAGCCCAGCTTCCTCCTGAGAAATGAGGGAGCAAGAAAGAGAACAGAGCCAGTAAGTCTGCGTCCCTCCCTCCAGCCCCACAAATCTCTTACACCAATGAATTCAAAATGCTTGGTGTGTGGGGTGTTTGGGAGGAGAGAAGGAGCTGAGCTTTTCCCTAGGCCTGGTCCCGGAAGAAAGATCCAGACAGGTGGACAGACCTGGATCCAGACCTGGGACTGGGCAGTGTCAAAGGCCATTCACTGGACTTGGATAACTGGGCTTAAGCTGCATCCACAGGGAGAGGGGAAGAAGGAGGATGAGAGATTGCGTGTATGTTGAGCATCTACTACATTCCAAGGTCTGTACAAGGGATTTAAGTTCCCATTATCTTGTAGGGTAAGATTTTTCATGCCTATTTTACAGACCGTTAAAAAGAGGCTCAGAGTGTATAAGGGATGACCCATAATCACCACATAATGGATGGGGAGATGCTTGATATAATAACAACTGGTACCGTTATCCAGTAGCTAGGGGTGCTGGGCCTGGAGCATTTTCTGTGAGCTGAGCCGTCTCCTCTTCATTACAGCCTGAGGAGGAGGGAGCTGCCCTTAGTATTACCATATGGAAGGGAAGGCAGCTTGACCCAGGAGTGCCCCGAGGAGCTGGACCTGGAGTGCAGGTCTGGCTGAGTCCTCTTGTCTGGAGGGAACCCAGCACCAGGAGACGACCCCTTGACAGGCTCCCTGCTGCAGGGGCCCCATCGGGACATCGGGGCCCGGGACAGGGAGTCTTCCCCAGAGACACTGTTCCCGCACATGCGTGTCTTGGCAGCTACTCCCTGTGTTCTCTGAATCCTGGTTTCCAGGCTGCATCAGAGCCCATTTCTGTAAAACAGTCATTTCTGCTGTGAAATCCACTCAGAGTAGCCAGGAGGGCAGGCCCAGAAGAAAAGGCCAAGCGGGATCAAGGTGGTGGTGTACTTGGTGTGGACCCAACTGGCCTGTGCCAAGAAAAGAGAGCTGGGAGCGGTGGGAAAGGACCAGCTGGCGAGTGTCGAGCTCCTGTTCTTCACTGAATCATCAACTTCAACTGAAACCAACCAGTGAGGGGGCACTCATTGCTGGTTCGTTGTAACAGAAGAGGGAGCAAGTTCAGAGAAATCAAGTCACTTGTCTGAGATCACACAGCTGGTAAAGGGTGGACCACAGATGCAAGGCCAGGGCTTTGTGGTGTCAACTCACACTCTTTCCAGTTCATAGACAGGAGAGAAGGGAGAATTTACTGGGAGTATTTACCGAGCCCTTCCTAGACGTCAATGGCTTTGTTTTTGCAATTCTGTTCGCATCGGGTACACACACTGAAATCGTTACTTCCTTCTCCAGTTTGCAGATGAGAAAACTGAGGCTCAGAAAGGGTGTGTGATTGCCTGGGGTCTCACCTACTGGAAGAGGTAGAGGTGAGACCTTAACCCCTGGGTGAGCCTCTCTTCATCACATTTTGGGGAGAGAGGAAGACACTGGGGAAGGCCCTCTTTGTCAGATCAAGGTCATCCATGTGGAGGTTGCTATCTGGAAAGACAGTGGCTGAGAAAGAGTTAGTATTCCTTGCAAGATGGCGGCCTCCTCCCAGGAACCTGGCAGCTGAGGCCGCTCCTGAGTGCTTGCCCTCAGTGTGCCAATGGCTGCTGAGAGCACCGTGGCATCTTGACTGGAAGCCCACAGCCCCCGTCTCCCCACAGAAGGGTGACAGGCAGCTATGGGGTCACAGAAGGTGTGTTGAAGGAAGTTCAGCATGTGACAGTTGGAGAAGAAGCCTCGGATGTAAAACAAGGTCTGGGCAGGAAGTGGAGGGGAGATGAGGGGTCCATGCTGCCGGGGACCAACTGGAGTGAAGGATGCTGGGAGTGTGCAGAGAACTGTGGGCAAGTGGCCTCAAATGCCAGGCCAGGACAACTGGCATGGAGACCTCTGGGACTTGGTCCAGGGGTCATGAGTGTCGATGNGGGGTCCATGCCGCCGGGGACCAACTGGAGTGAAGGACGCTGGGAGTGTGCAGAGAACTGTGGGCAAGTGGCCTCAAATGCCAGGCCAGGACAACTGGCATGGAGACTCTGGGACTTGGTCCAGGGATCATGAGTGTCGACGTAAATACGACTCTTGGTACATGTTTTCTAGAAGCAACTTGGGACAGTGGCTGGGGGCCTGCATGTGGAATCAGAACAGACAAGGCATAAGCCTCATTCTGCTTCCGACCCACTGTGCAACCTTGGGGTGCTCACTCCGCCTCTCTGAGCTTTAGTTTTCTTATGCAAAGAATGAATGAAAGCTGCAGCACAGGAGGCTGGGGTGTCTGAGGGTTCGACAAGCCTGCGTGGGTCAAATGTTGTGTCCTACTCATTGTCATGTGGTCTGGAGGCTTTAGGACTTTCTATGGATCTATCACCATTAAAAAATTATTAATTGTGGAAAATACAAATCCCACAGAAGTTACTGCCTTAACTTTGTTGAAGGGTACAGTTCTGTGGCATTGTGTTCATTCACGTTGTTGCACACTCATCATAGCCATCCACCCCCGAATTCTATTAATCTTGCAAAACAGAACTCTGACCCATTAACAGTAATTCCCCATCCTCCCCCAGACCCCAACCCCTGACAACCAGAGGTATCTCACAAAAGTGAGATTATACAGTACTTGTCCTTTTGTGACTAGCTTATTTCACTTTGGTTAATATCTTCAAAGTTCTTTCATATTACGGCACAAGTCAAAATTTCTTTCCTATTTGGGTTGAATAATATTCCATTGTATTATAGCTATGATAAGTGAAAGCGTCAGTCGCTCAGTCATGTCCTACTCTTTGCGGCCCCATGGACTGCAGCAAGTCAGGCTGCTCTGTCCATGGAATTCTCCAGGCAAGAATACTAGAGTGGGTTGCTACTTCCTTCCCCAGGGATCGAACCTGGTCTCCTGCACCTGCAGGCACATTCTTAACCATCTGAGCCACCAGACCTGCAAACATTACATTTTGTTTAACCATTCATCTGTCTGTGGGCCCTTGGGTTGCTTCATTTTGGGGCTGCTGTGAAGAATGCTGCTATAAACATGGGTGTATGAATATATCTTCAAGACCTTGCTTTCAATTATTTTGGGTACATGCCTAGAAGTGGAATTGCTGGATCCTGTGTTAATCTAATTTTTAATCTTTTGAGGAATCACCATACTGTTTTCCATAGCAGCTGCATCATTTTACATTCCCACTAACAGGTTCTGCATAAAGGTTCTGATTTCTCCATATCCTCATCAACATTTGTTATTGTCTTTTCCTTTTTGGATTGTAGCCATCCTGATAGGTTTCTCACTGTGGTTTTCACTTTTATTTCCCTAATGATTAGTTGTGTTGAGTATCTTTTCAAGTTCTTACTGGCCATTTGCATATCTTTAAAGAAATGTCCACTCAAACCCTTCTAATATTTTAGAATCTATTGTTGCTATGATGTTGAGCTGTAGGAGTTCTTTATAGATTTTGGATGTTAACCTCTTACTGGTATATGATTTGCAAATATTTCCTCCCATTCCGTGGATTGCCTTTACACTCTGTTAATTGGGTCTTTGATGCACAGAGGTTTGAAATTTTTATGTATATTGCCACGTTTTGAGGCGGCTTCCCCGGTGGCTGAGTGGTAAAGCATCTGAGTGGTGCAGGAGACATGGGAGATGCAGGTTTGATCCCTGGGTCAGGAAGATCCCCTGGAGGAGGGCATGGCAACCCACTCCAGTATTCCAGCCTGGAGAGTCCCATGGACAGAGGAGACTGACGGGCTACAATCCGTAGCGTCTCAGAGTCAGAGATGATTGAAGTGACTTAGCATACATGCTAGTATGCATGATTCTAGCTGATTCTAGGAATCAGTGAACTAAAATGGTGAATTTAACTCAGATGACCATTATATCTGCTACTGTGGGCAGGAATCCCTTAGAAAAAATGGAGTAGCCATCATGGTCAACAAAAGAGTCTGAAATGCAGTACTTGGATGCAGTCTCAAAAACAACAGAATGATCTCTGTTCGTTTCCAAGGCAAACCACTCAATATCACAGTAATCCAAGTCTATGCCCCAACTAG
>SJYX01019442.1:306724-384219 GCA_006410675.1 Oreotragus oreotragus
GCCTCCATCATCACCACCGCCTCCATCATCACCATTTCCATCATCACAATCACCTCCATCATCACCATTTCCATCATCACAATCACCTCCATCACCACCACCTCCATCACCACCACTGCCACCATCATCATCACCGCCTCCATCATCACCATTTCCATCATCATCACCACTTTCATCACCATCACCATGTCTATCACCACCACCTCCATAATCACGAATTACATCATTATCATCACCTCCATCACCATCACCTCCATCACCATCACCACCTCCATAACCACCACCACCTCTATCATCATCACTGCCTCCATAACCACCACCACCTCCATCACCACCACCACCTCTGTCATGATCATCACCGTTTCCATCATCTTCATCATCACCTCCATCACCAACACCACCTCCATCACCATCACCTCCATCATCATCCCACCATCGCATTCACTATTTCCACTGCCATCATTTCCACTACCATCATCACTAGCATGAAGACTACAGCTTCCACTGGTTTGTACTGAGCACCAAACTTTACATGCGTTATCTCATTCAATCATCACAGCAACCCCATAGGCTGCATTGTCAACAGCAGTTGTCTCCCTTTGAAAGATGAGGAAATTGAGTGTTAGAGAGAACAAGTCACTTGCTCAGCGTCATATGGAGAGTGAGGGAGGGAGTTGGGTCCGTGCTCACCTTCCTAGCGTCCACATTTATGTCTCCTTCTTGGTGAGAAGATTCTTCTCTGTGTCAACTGCTGCAGCCATAGTCCAATTTTTCTTTGTGACTTCAGAGGAGGCCGTGGGCAGCATCCAGCCAGGGATTCCAGGGCTCCCATTGGAGCTGCCACCCTTTCATCTCTTCTCTTCCTACTCTGCCCCACAGGGGGCCTCTTTCACACCTGAGATTTCAATTATCACTTCTCTGGTTGATAATTCTCACACCCCTCACTCCCCAAGAGGATCTGCCTATTGCCAGGCCCTCAAACAACAACAGTCACAGTGGATGCCTGCTCTGAGTTCTAGGTGCTTTGCTGGTTTGTCAGCGATGACCCAGGAGTCCTGCACCCCCACTTACAGATGGGAAACTGGGGTGCAGAGAGGGGACTAGAGCCAGGGTTGAAGCCCCTTCTGTCTGGGCTCAGAGACTGCCCTGGCCCCACACCCACTGTCATCCTAACTGCCGCCTTTGGGCGTTGTCCCCATGTGGATCTCTAGTGTCACCAGTCCTGGCTCCTGGCACCCCTGGAGGTGTGCCCTGTGCCCTAAACCCTTCGGTTGTCCCTGTACCCTCTGGAGTGGGGCCATCAGGATCTAGGGACGAGGCGTGACCTGCACTGACCATCAGGGGCCGTGTTGGTCAGCTCACTCTGTTGCCTGCATTCCTGACCCTGAGCTTCAGCAATGCACCTACTGTGTCCTCTACCCAGGCAGCCTCCACTGCCTTGCATCGCTTCCACTGGGGAAAATGTACTCTCAGTTCAGGGCCAAATCAAGTGCTACCTGTCCTGGGAATTGTTCCCTGGTCTCCCCTCCAGGAGCCCCCATCCGGGGTGAAGTCCCTCTGTGAAAACACCAATATCCTGTATCCTTAGGGTCATCCATGTACCTTTCTCCCTTTCCAGACAGTGGTCCCCAGTGTGACCTACAGTAGCATCGATCAGCTCTCATGAAGGACTTGGATATTTAACAGAAACTGAAGTGCCCTGGGAGTCTGGGGTCTGTTGGGGGTCTATGCAAAGTGGGGAGAGTAAACTCCAAGCTGCCTCCAGGCTGGACTGATGGCAGGGGGTGAATGGAGGTAGTGATCTAATATCTCTTCCAAGTAGGGTTTACAGTTCTATTAACTCTGCGATGATGCTGTGGCACTCATGTGAGAAGAGATTCAGGAGAGAATATAGCCTGAGGTGGGGGTGGGGAAGGTGCGGCTGCAGAGGTGGTGGGGCTGGACCATGGAGGAGCTGAGTGGCAGCAGCAGCAGTCTCGGCAGGTGGCCTGGGAGCCTCTGGCCACCTTCAGTCTGTGAGAGCAGTGCCTGGCACATAGTAGGTACTCAACAAATACTTTTTGGATGAGCACATCCACATCCTTTCAAAGTCATCCCAAATATAAATCATTGTCTTCATCATTGTCATCAGTGCTGCTGACATCCGTGTCAGCAGATATTCACTGCCTTCTAAATCTTTACATGCAGAGTTAATAAAAGCTTTTCAGCAAGCTTGACTATTTTTTACTGATTTGTGAAAGGCAAGAAGCGTTCTTACCTCCCTGTCATCAGGTGCTGCCCCAGGCCCCTCTCTCCTGGCCGTTCCGGAGCTGCTCCGGCTGCAGGCTAAGGGTCTGGACTCTGTTTAGTGGTTGATGGTGACAGGAGCCATCAGGAAAGCCATTCAGAAAGGAGTGAGATGATGAACATCTACCGCCTGGAGTTTGGAGGCTGAGGCAGGAGACCTGAGGCTGCTGGAACAGCTCAGGGAGATGGAGGGGCCATGCTCCGGCAGGGGCAGTGGGCAGAGGGCAGGGGGCTGGAGAGGGGGAGGAGCTAGCTCAGATGGGAGGAGGAGCAGCTGGACATCTCCCGACACACAGAGGAGAGGCTTGGAGGCTCCCCACATGCCAGGCATCACTGCCTTCACTCTTCCCAAGAGCCCCGGGGGGCAGGCACCTGCATAAGCCCACTTCACAGATGGGAAAACTGAGGTTCAAGGAGGTGACAAACATTGTCCAATTCACACGATGGGCAGGCAGCGAAGCTGGATGTGGCCAGGTCTGAACTCGGGCATGCAAACTGCTGACTGACCCATCTGTGCCCCAAGAAGCTAGGAATGAGTGGGTACCTCCATGCCCTGCCCACTGGCTGGGAAGAGCTCTGCCAGACAGCCATGGTGGGGGGGGGTGCTACATGGGAACAGCCAGTGGCACCAGGGAGGGGGCCACTGTGGAGTCCCGAGGACCCAGATCCTAGGCTGCATCTTGAGATCTGTGAAGCCCTTTTGCATATGTTTCCCCTTCAGGCTCCCCACCACAGCCCAGGTCACTGGGGGGGAGGGGGGGAGGGGAACCAGGCTCAAGCAGGTCAGGCTTGTGCTGCCTGGGGACACGGTAGGTCAGGACCGAGGAGCCAGACAATGCCAGATAGGGGAGCGGCCTTGGGGTCTATTTTCTGCACTGAAATCAGCTCCACGAGGACCTGGATCCTCAGGGTGGGAACGGGGCAGGCTCTGCAGGACACAGGTGGCCAGAGGAAGNGCAGGTCAGGCTTGTGCTGCCTGGGGACACGGTAGGTCAGGACCGAGGAGCCAGACAATGCCAGATAGGGGAGCGGCCTTGGGGTCTATTTTCTGCACTGAAATCAGCTCCACGAGGACCTGGATCCTCAGGGTGGGAACGGGGCAGGCTCTGCAGGACACAGGTGGCCAGAGGAAGCCCTGGGTTCACGTGGACCCACAACTGTGGACAAGAGCGGCACTCAGGATGGCTGAGGTCACCATGAGTGACTGGAGTGCCCAGGGGGTACCAGGCCTGTGGTGTGAAGGCTGATCCCACCTTCTGCAGCCTCATGGGGCTCATCTTTCTGGACTGCTCCGGCCCCCTTGGAGGTGGATTCAGTTCAGCTCAGTCGCTCAGTCGTGTCCGACTCTTTGTGACCCCATGGACCACAGCACGCCAGGCCTCCCTGTCCATCACCAACTCCCGGAGCATATTCAAACTCATGTCCATTGAGGCAGTGATGCCATGCAACCATCTCATCCTCTGTCACTCCCTTCTACTCCTGCCCTCAATCTTTCCCAGCATCGGAGTCTTTTCAAATAAGTCAGGTCTTCACATCAGGTGGCCAAAGTATTGGAGTTTCAGCTTCAACATCAGTCCTTCCAATGAACACCCAGGACTGATCTCTTTTAGGATGGACTGGTTGGATCTCCTGGCAGTCCAAGGGACTCTCAAGAGTCTTCTCCAACACCACAGTTCAAAAGCATCAATTCTTCGGCACTCAGCTTTCTTTATAGTCCAACTCTCACATCCATACATGACTACTTGAAAAACCATAGCCTTGACTAGATGGACCTTTGTTGGCAAAGTAATGTCTCTGCTTTTTAATATGCTATCAGGGGTGGGTGGGGTTTTCCAATGACAGGCTCTTGCATCATTGTCCCTCCACCTTGCAGAGGAGCTGGGGCTTTCCACCCCGAGGGAGGTGGAGGGAGATCGCAGGTGGCTGGAGACGCAGGGGCAGGAGAAGCGGGAACAGCGCTTGGATCTGTAACAGAAGCAGAAGGGATACCGCAGCTTTTTTTGGTACTTGTTTGTTTATTGGAGCTCAGATGGTTTCTGAGTCCTTGCCGAGACAGCTGGTGTCAGGAGGGAAGTGTTAGAGTGAGGACGGGCCTTCTGGGATGTGATGCCCGGTTGTGGGAAGAACTGGGGGACTCCCAGTAGGGCTGGCCTGGGCCTCATGTTGGGAACATTTACTGAGCACCTGTTGAGTGCCAGGTCCTGTGGACACAGCAGAAAACCAGGGAGGCCAGGCCCTGTCCTCATGGGGTGTACATGTCAGGACATTCTCTGCACCACCTCACTCCCCACCCCCAAGTGAAACCCATTCTGGCCTCCCCATCCCTGTCTTCACTGAGGTATTGCTGTGAATATTGACACTTGGGGTAGTGCTGTGTCCTGGAAAGGGCACAGTGTTGGCAGAGCTGAGGTTCTATCCTGGCTCTGTGGTCACTATGCTGTGTGTGTGACTCCAGGCAAATCACTTCATCTCTCTGGACTTGTGTTCCCTCATCAATAAACTGAGATATGCCTACCTGTCCCTATCCCTGTGTTCCTTAAACCTCCACTGCTAGCTTACCCCCACTTCCCCCCTCAGCTGAGAACTGGGCGATACATGACCTGTGGTCTTCCTCTCACCCTAACTTATTGCCAATGGTACAACAGAGGAAATTGACTCCTAGGTCACTTGGGCATTTGGCAGAGTAAGAATCCCTCCTGCTTCCTGCCTGCACAGGGAGTGTTGGCTTTGTGGTTGCCGGATAACTGCAGGGTGGGAAGAAAAACAGCCTCAGAGAGATTCAGGCCTCCACTGACTCAAGTGTCACCCTCCCCAAGCTCAGTGTTTGACCCTGGATGGAATGCAGAGAGCCTGGATGGGGGCACCTGGGATGTAAATCACGCTGGAGAGGTCAGAAGCTGTCTCTTATACACATCTGAATGTCCTGACATGTNGAGATTCAGGCCTCCACTGACTCAAGTGTCACCCTCCCCAAGCTCAGTGTTTGACCCTGGATGGAATGCAGAGAGCCTGGATGGGGGCACCTGGGATGTAAATCACGCTGGAGAGGTCAGAAGAGGAGGGCACCAAGCCCTGGATGGAGGGGCAGAGTGGGGTAGACTCCAGCCCTGGCTCTCTGTAGCCACCTTCTAACAAGCCTGGGTCACCTGGAAGATCGGAGGTGGCAGACTCTGCATCTCTGTGGGCTCTAGGACAGCTCACACTGGACATCCCTGGGGGAGCCTCATGGGCCTTGAAGTTCATCAAAGCTCCTTGATCTTCTCCCCATTAGTATGCATTATGGGAATCAGAGACAACAGTGCTTCTTCACTAGTAAATGTCAGCATCACCATGAGGTGACCGCTGGTCTTGGAACACAAGCTGCCATGAACAAAGACAGGCAAGGAGCTGGGAGGACAATCCCCGGGAAGGAGACTCCTGAGTCCTGGTTTCCAAGCCCTCATGGGGCCCTCTGAGACCTGAACGTGGATGCTGAGTGACAGTGAAGGAGCAGCCTGCGGGTCTGCAGGCATGGGGACCANCACACGATGGGCAGGCAGCGAAGCTGGGAGGACAATCCCCGGGAAGGAGACTCCTGAGTCCTGGTTTCCAAGCCCTCATCTGAGACCTGAACGTGGATGCTGAGTGACAGTGAAGGAGCAGCCTGCGGGTCTGCAGGCATGGGGACCAGGAGGGACTGGTTCCTGCTTCCTCCTCCGGCCATTGCAGAGATGCTTAGTGCATACCTGTCATGAGCCAGGCATCGAGCTGGCTGCTGGGAACAGATCTGTGAGTGAAACAGACCCTGTCCCTGCAGTTGTGGGAATTACAGTCCTTGAAGATCATGACCCCAACATAATATGAAAGCCTGGGGAATGGCAGTTGGGACCAGGGCTACCATACTAGGGGGCATAGCATCATGAGGATGGATAATTAGGGATGAAAGGTCAGGCGCCTCTCACAGTTTTCTGTCCGTACCCTTCCCCTCCATTACTACCACCGCCACCATCACCATGATCACCATCTTCACTGGTATTGTTCTTGTCACCATCACTACCATCACCCTCTTTGCCATCACCATCACCCGCGGCATGATTACCACCATCATCATCAGTACCACCATCACCATCATTATCACCAATGTCATCATCACCATTGTCATTGTCATCATTATAGTCTTCATTATCATGTTTATCGTTCCCACCACCACCACCACCATCCTCACTGTTATCATTACCATCATCGTCACAAGCATCGATATCATCTCCAATAGCATAACCATCTCGTCCTTGTCATCAACATTGTCATCATTCGCTACTCTCCCACTGAGCTTTCGTTGCATTACGTGATGCTCAGTGAGGTGCTTTTGATAAGACCTCATGACCTGCCCTCCCCAACACCCCCAGAAACAGGTACTATTATTCTCTCTTCAGAGAAGAAGAAACCCAGCTTAAGACTTTCTTTCCTTCAGGACAGGGCCCCAGAAAGATCCCCACGGGTGCATAGAGATCGACCACCCAACCCCTCACCTCAGGAGGAATGGTGGGACCAGGTCTCAGATGGTGGGTGTGCAACCCACTGCACCCTGCCTGTCCCAGCCCAGACACAAACACATTCTTCAGGGAGGGCAGGGATAGGGTGAACAAGGCCCTGGGCCCTGTGAGCGCAGCTCAGAGCCTCTGCCTCTCGGGGTCTGGCCTCTGGCTTCACCTCCTGTTTCCTTCCCTGTACCCACCCAGCAGGTCTGAACTCTGCTGAGGCACCCACCCCAACCTCCCCCTGACCTCCACTTGGACACACCCCTGCAGCCACGCTCAGGGCCTTCTCCTCTGTCACCCTAGAGGACACCCCCATCCCAGACCCGGGACTGTGCTGGGTGAAGTGGGTGGCAGCCGCCTCGCGGGGCTCTCCAGCCCAGTACATTCGGCCAGTGTGACGGGGGCTGCTTCCGCTCCCATCAAGGGCAGTGGCCCCCTTAATAGAGGTCCTTGTTTGCACGCTCTCTTGCTTCTCCCACTGAATGGCTTCTACTGCTTTAAACAGATACAAATGGACACGGCTGAGACAGGGCAGAGAAAATCAATAAGCAATAAAAGTGAATATGAGAACCAAGGTGTTGTCTCAATCACAGAGGGACTCGAGGAGGCATCTGAGGACTGCGGTGGGCCAGAGACACGCCTACGGGCCAGTGAGCCCGGGGGAGACACAGCCTTAGGGGTGTGGATTTGGGTCGGGGGTGAGGATATGTGTGTGTAGAAGTTGGAGAGGGGATGTGCGTGGGTAGGAGTGGGGGTGGGTTTGTGTGTAGGGGGTGGACGGTGGGCTCAGGGGGTCTGCCCACTGCCCTCTGGGTTCAGGGTCTCCTCAGGAGCCCCCCACAAGCCAAGGCAGTGAAGAAAGGAACTGGACTAGCAGCCCACGCGCCCCCGGCACCTGTCTCTGTGCGTTCATTCATCTGGTCAGCGGGCATCCACTGAGCGCCCACCCCACACCGGGCCAGCACAGCACGATGGTGAGGAGCGTGAGCTCTGGGGTCTGACTGCCTGGGCTCACATCTCCTCTCTCCCGCTTGCCGGCTGTGTGTCCCAGGGCAAGTGACTCGGCCCCTCTGTGCCTCAGTGTTCTCGTTTGTAAACAAAAAGAGGGATGTTAATATTAGTACTTATCTTACAGGAATTGATAAGAACTGAGGGAGATGATTCACGCAAACAGCTTAGATCCGTGTCCGCACATGGTGAGGTCTTGATACATTTAGCAATTCTCCCTATAGTACCAGGCTCTGCATTGACCCGGGCAGCATCAGTCCTCCCCTCTCATGGAGAACACCTGTGAGGTAGGGACCATCAACTCCACTCTAACAGGTGAATAAACTGCAATTTCAGAAGCTTGGAAAGGTTGGATAGGGTAACTGTCTTACTTAAGGTCACCATTAGTCAGTGTCAGAGGAAGGATTTGTCTGTCTCCGTTAGCCACAACTTTGTTCAGCTACGAGTAACAGAGCTGTTATCTAACAGTGGCTTGAAATAAATAGTGGCTTGTTTCTCTCACCTGAAAAGAGGTCCAGATTGTGAGTGACACCTGGCTCCAGTTCAACTGTTCATGATGCCACACAGGACTCAGGTTCTTTCTTCTCTGCCTTCTTTAGTATATGGAGCTTCTTGCCCCTGGGTTAGTAGCCTCATGGTCATGAAATGGCTGCTGCAGCTCCAACCAGACATCGTGTCTAGATAGTAGGCAGAAGGAAGGATTCGAGTAAAGAGCAAGAGAGTTGTGCATGCTAAGTCACTTCGGTAGTGTCTGACTCTTTGCAGTCTTATGGACCATAGCCCACCAGGCTTCTCTGTCCATGGGATTCTCCAGGCAAGAAAGAGTACTGGAGTGAGGCGCCATGCTCTCCTCCAGAGGGTCTTCCCAGCCCAGGGATAGAATCCATGTCTCTCATATCTCCTGCATTGGCAGGTGGGTTCTTTACCACTAGTGCCACCTGGGAAGCCCTGCATCAACTGAGGTTCTTTTATTTAAAAAAAGAAATCTTTCCTAGAAGCCTCATCTAAGAGGGAGTTGCTTCTATTTCATTGAGTGGAAGATAGCAATTCCTAGAGCAGTCACTGGTCAGGGAGATGAGATCACTATAGCTGGTTTAGGTGAACTGAAACTACTCCTCGGAGGTGACTTGGAAACACCCTCTCTGGTAACAGGGAATCCCTGACACAGCCTAAGCAGGTGGGGGTATTGGTGGGTGATGAATGGGGTCAGACACGCAGTCTAACCACCAGGACATGTGGCACCTCTGTGGCCTGCCAGCCTGATGTTTTTGCCCCTCCGTCAATGTGCACTGGAGCCCTGGATGGTGAACACCCTCTCTGGTAACAGGGAATCCCTGACACAGCCTAAGCAGGTGGGGGTATTGGTGGGTGATGAATGGGGTCAGACACGCAGTCTAACCACCAGGACATGTGGCACCTCTGTGGCCTGCCAGCCTGATGTTTTTGCCCCTCCGTCAATGTGCACTGGAGCCCTGGATGGGCCAGGCCTAAGGCCAGGTGCTGGGGCTGCAGAGGTGAGTGAGATATGCCTCTGCCCTTAGGTTGCTCCCAGGTAGTGGGGGAGGACAATTGGGCTGTTCCATTCTGGGGGGTCAGTTGCATGAAGACAGGCACGTGGGGCTGGGGTGGGGGAGCTCAGGGAAGGCATCTCTGGGAGGGGCCATAGCTGCAGAGACCCAGAGGCCCTGGGGGAGGTGCCAGTGAAAGAGGGGCTCTCGGGTCAGAGCGACCAGCTTGTGCAAAGGCCCCAGGAGAGATAAATGGGAGGCACGTGTTAGCAGGATGGCAAGGGGGTCCTTGTGGCCCAGGTTGGTCGTAGGGGAGGNAGCTGGGTCCCAGGGGATCTCAGGATCCACGTGAAAGGATTTGACCTTCCCGAGTGCAGTGGGAGCCCTGGGGGACAGGAAGCCCTGGAGAAGCATGGTCTGATGTGTATTTTAGAAAGATTGCGAGGCTGCTGTCTGGAGGGTGGGATGTAGTGGGGAAGGGCAGTGGCGAGGGTGGGCTGCAGGGGAGAAAAGGAAGTAAGCAGAGTAGTAGGGGTTTTGTGCTAATACTTCATTACTTCAGGGTCCTAAATACTTTGAAACCGGGGCATTGAATGCAGATTTGCAGGGACAGTTTAAATTCGTGAGATCAGTCATCGTGGATTAAGTATAGAAAATGCTACTCGGTTCTCACAGACAATGCTCTTAGAGCGTAAAAAAAAGAGACCTCTGTGAACCTGAATGTTCTTCAGATGGAGGTTGAGCGCGGACCGGGAGGGTGGGAAGAGTCACTCCTCATCTCACCCTCAGGATCTCCTCTTGGGGACAGTGGGGTCGCCCCCTTCCCCAGGGTGGTTATTTAATCAGATGCAGATGGGGCTCCAGGAGAAGGTGCCCCTAGTGCTAAAGATGCTGTGGGGCAGGAGTTGGTCAGGGCGGCTGAAGAGCGAAACCCGCAGAGCTGTGGGGGCGGTGGAAACACCCAGGATGGGAGTCGGAAGCCCCGGCTCTGGTCTGCGTCTTGGTGCTGCCTGACCATGACCTTGGGACGTTCACCCTACCTCTGTGCACTTCGGACTCCACATCTCAGAACCAGGAGAGGCGGGGCTGGTGGCCGGGACTTCTTGCTGCTGTAACGTTTGATGGATCTGGTTCCTCTGGGTGCATGGGGATGACTGCTCAGTTCCCACTGGCTGATGGGCACTGCAGCTGTGACTTTTTGATCTGTCTTGCTCCGTCGTACATACACACCTCCTTAGGCCCCAGCTCCTCACAGCGAGCTGGATGGCTGTGAATTACCCCTTAAGGGACATGGACACTTTAGATCGGAAGGCGAGAAAGAAGCAGGCGGGGTACGGCTATTTGGTGACGTTTGGGGAAAGAGTAAAGGCAGCTGTGAAGGGTGAGTGGGCAGGTCAGCCACGTCTGGGAGGTCTGGCAGTAGCAAGCAGGACCCCAGCCCCTGAGGGAATGGAGCCGGGGACAGAGATGCTGGGGGGACAGAGATGCTGGAGAGGGAATGGAGCCGGGGACAGAGATGCTGGGGGGACAGAGATGCTGGGGAGGCAGAAGCGGCCCCAGCCCTGGAGCTCGAGCCCGCATGGGCAGCGCCAGGGTGCAAGACTATAGACGGCCGCCAGTCTGCCTTGCAGGCAGGTCCCAGGCAACGGTCAGCCTGGCAGTCAGGGTCTGTTCAGGCCTCTGGGAGGGTAGCCTTCTCAGGACATCGGTTTGTGTCGGTACCTGCACCTGGGGCCTCAGGGGTTCTGCCATGAAGCCCAGATGCCCACAAGTCCAGGTGCAGGCCCAAAGCCCAGATGTCAGGGTGTGGAAAGGACCTTCTTTCAATGCTTCATTCATCTGGTCGTTCATTCAATCACAGCTGGTTCTGAGGCAGATGTTGTAGGCTCTAGGACACAGATCTGAGGAGGCAACTGTGGCATCCTTCCTTGGGTCCAGGGATCCAGGCAGAAGGTGGTGAGCAGTGAAGGGGTTGATGGAGAGAAGGGCTGAACTGGCGTAGGGGAGTGGATGGGACTCTCCCTAGCCCTGCCAGCAAGAAAAGCCCCAGGTCCGAGTTCTGTTGGCACCTCTGAGTCCCTCCTACCCACAGCCCTGCTACAGAATTTGAGGGACCTGGGCTCTGTCTCCAGGTCCACGGAGCAGCCTGCAGGCCCAGGTCACAGCCGATATTCTGCTGTAGGATATTAGTTAATGAGTCACGCGATGGGCTGTGTTGGCCCTGCTGCCCCGCTGAACGGGCTCACCAGAGAACATGCACGGTCAGCGTGCAGACAGGCCTGAGTCCATCACATGGAACCAGCCAGACAGAGTCACGAGTCCTCCTTGTGACAATGACAGAGGCAAGTGGGGCAAGAGAAAGAGCAGGTACAGGCTTGGGGGGCACACTTTGGCTTAGCCACTTACTCTGTGAGCCTGAGACAAGAAGTCTGACCTCCCGGAGCCTCCGGCTCCCCCTCTGTAACTTGTGGGTGATTATTCAGCTTCCCTCATGGGCTTGTTCTGAGGATAATGCTGAACTGTTTACTTGAAGTTCATTCACGCGGTCTTGTTTTGGTTCATTTCCCTCCCTTTGCTCAGAGAGGTGACCTGGGGCCAGCCCCTCTGCCTCTCTGAACCTGTAGCCCCAGCTACAAATGAAAGATTGAAAAGAAAACCCCTGTGGTCCTGTCCTACTCTGTGTCCACAGAATGGGGCATCTGGCAACCAGCCAAACTGGGGAGCAGAGGTTTTCAGGGTCTTTGGGGCAAGGGAGCAAGTAGGGGGTCATGACTGTGGGCTTCCGAATCTGTGGAGGTGGGAGGTAGGTCTCACCCCATGTTGGCTGTTGCACAGGTGATTTATGTCCCTTCTCTGAGCCCTGATTTCCTCACCTGAGAGTGAATCTGTCTCAGGAAGCTGGTGTGGAGATCGGGGAGGTGATGTCTGTTGCACCCTGAGAATGGAGCTTGGCACATCACAAGACTGGCTGTCGTCATTGCTGTCATTGTCTTTGTTATTTATCTCTGGCTCTACACTGATGCTCACAGGGCGAGGACCAAGTGTCTCTTTAGATCACTCAGGCCAAGTACAGTACCTGGCACTTTGTCAGTGTCTGAATCTGCTGCAATGAAACCATTAACTGTTATTAATCCTAGCTTCCTCTTTCTCTTTTAATAGCTCGTCAGCTCCGTGTGGGCAGGGACCACATCTGTCCTGTTCTGAGTGCCCAGCACAGTGTCTGGCACATGGATGATGCTCAGTAAAAAAAAAAAAAAAAAATTGCTGGGTGATTAAATGATGAGTTCTGTCCTCACTGCACAGGTAGAGGTGAGTCTCAGGAGGTAGCACAGAGTGGACCAGCATTAGAGGGGACAGCGAAAGCTTGGACCAGAAAATTTTTTAAAGATTTATTTATTTATTTATCTTAATTTTTTTGACTGTGTGGGTCTTTATTGCTGCACATGGGTTTTCTCTAGTTGTGGCGAGCCAAGATTATTCTTCGCTGTGGTGTGTAGGCTTCTCTTTGCAGCGGCTTCTCGTGTTGTGGCGCACAGGCTCTAGGCTTGGGAGCTTCATAGTTGAAGCGCCTGGGCTCGGTAGTCGCGGCTGGTGGGCTCTAAAGCGTGGGCTCAGTGGCTGTGTCACATGGGCTTAACTGCTTAGGTGCACAAGGCATCTGGGATCTTCCCAGGTCAGGGATCAAACCGGTGTCTTTCCTTTGTGTTGCAAGGTGGATTCTTAACCACTGGACCACCAGGGAATTCCACAAGAAAAACAATTATTTTTCATCTGAGTGGTTTCTGTTCCAGGGCCTTTTGCATAGAGCACTTTTCCTTTGAGTCAGCTCAAGTGCCACCTCCTCTGGGAGGCCTTCCCTAACTACTCCTAAGGCAGAGGAGGCCCCCACCCTGCCCCCACTACCCAGACCTCTTTTATCTTCTTCATAGCACTTCTTATCACCAAAGGATGTAAGTGTCTGGTTTTCCTGGTCACTTGCTGTTGCTCCCAGTGGGATGTAAGCTCCATGAGGGACTTTCTCATCCACTGGTGTATCCCCAACATTTGGCGCAGTATTGGGCACACAAATGTCTGTTGACTAATTCCTAGGTTGGGCCTGAAGGTCTATGATGCTTATGTCCCTTCCTTCCTGGGGCTCTAGTAGGTCCTCTCCCACCTGTCACCTGGGGTTGCTTAGGGATTGGAATTGAGGCAGAACTAAACCATGAATCAGGGACCCATTGCCTCCCTGTGACACTCCCATCACCATCACCAATGTCACCACCATCACAAACAATATCATCACCACTATCATTATCAGTATCACCATCACCACCATCATCAAAACATCACCACCACCACCATCATCAACATTATCTCCATGGGGAAGAAGAGCCCCGGGTCCAGCACTGAAAGAAGCACAGTGTGAAGAGATTTGCACACATCCACTTATGGGTCCTCACCAACACCCTGTGATGATGTTCTCCTACTACTGACCCCAATTTATAGACAGAGAAACTGAGGCTCAGAGCAACTTGTTCAAAGTTATGAACCCAGGTGAACAGGAATCCAGGGCTATTGGATCCCAGAGCTCATAGTTTAAATCGTAGATGGTGTCAGCTCCTGACTCTGTGACTGGAGTCAGATCTCAGCAGACTCTTGGACATATCAACATTAGTGATAATCTTCACCAACCCCATAGTCCATACGAGGAAACTGAGGCCAGAGAGGGGAAGGTTGTTGCCCAAGTCTGTATTTTGAGCCAGGAGCAGGGTTGGATTTGGAAACCAGTTCTCCCCTCCCCTCTCTCTTTCTTCCTTCCCAAATTGCCAAGGATATGACCTCTGACCCCTCAAATATTCTATTCATTCCACAGAGTCTTATGAACACACATGACCTGTACTAGGCTCTGAGAGTTCAAGGAGGGGCCAGACCAGGCTTTCCCCAAGAATGTTAACTATCCTGAGGTGACCACTCACATGGCTAATTAATCCCAGCTCCAGACCCACTGTGGGATGAGCTTTCATAGAGAAATGTCCAGCAAGTGGCAAGGAGGTCAGGAAGCCATGGGGGTGGAGGTCAGACTCCAGGGCTCAGACCCAAGGGCCAGGATCTGGTCAGAAGTAGATGGCAGAGCAGAGGCACGGCCACCTCTGAAACTCAAAACAGACCCAGGACGGATACGCTCAGGGACTCGGAGGCCTGGAATGTACCCAGACCAGGCAATATGTCACCTTTGAAGGCAGACACACCACATGGAATGTAGGAGGTCAGTCAAATAGGGGTGCGCGGTGACTCCAGACTCCAGAAACTTGTACCCAGGCTCCCTGGATGTGGGAGCAGCTCCAGGACCCATAGCCCAGCCCCTCGTGGCTGTGAGCCCCTGACTCTGCCCCTTGGATGAGAGATGGGGAGCTGACCTCTGCTGGGGTCTGCAGCCTCCACCTGGGCTCGGGCAGAGAGGAGCAGCTGAGTTCACTTCACAGAGATCCAAGAGTCCTCAGCAGCTCACTAGCCCTATTTCTCATGTTGACAATTTATATCTTTCTCTGAATCCTCCAAGCAAGAAAGGTGCTGTTACTGTCTCCTCTGCTGATGAGGACACAGAGGCTCTGCCAGGTGAGGTGCACAAGTCCACAACCACGAGTGGTCCCGCCAGGACACAGCCCAGCCTCTGGCTGCCCTGCCTGTGTGTCTCCTTGTTAAGGGACCTTGTTTTCAGCAGAAAAAATGCCTTGAACCAGGCAGGGCTCGGCCACACACAGCTTTTTTGAGGACATTTGCTTACGTACCCAGGCCAGGCAATCTGGTTACATGTGTTGAGATATTGCTTGATGTGGCTTGATGGTCCCTCTGCGAGGGGACAGATTGTCCTGACATATTGTTGGTGGAGGAAGGGAAAGAGAAAGAAAGACAGAGAGACAGAGAGACAAGGAGAGAGACAAAGAGAGACAGGAACAGAGACGCAGAGATGGAGAATATGCTCAGACTTACTGTCAAGACATCATGAATATTGAAATAAGCTGCTTTTTGCAGTTAAAGGATGTCCAACAGATTTTGAAAATCAAGGTCTGCTGAGTAGAGACAGAGGGACACATGCAGGTGTGGGCCTGCAGAGCACAGGGGCTCCTGCTGAGCATGTGGGCAGGGGGACCCTGTGCAGGCAACAGGGATTAGAGTCCAGGTGCTGTGAGCAGGGGGGAGACACCTGCTCTGGGGAACCTGCTGCCCACACAGCAGTGTGGTCCTGCAGTCCCCAGGGACCAGGTCTACACTGACAGGTAACCAGCGTAAATCAGCCCAGCACAGAGGCAGGAGTCCTTGCTCTTAGGGGGCTCACAGACAAATGCAGGGGACAGAGACAGGCAGCACAGAGCAGCGTGGTTAAGAACCCTCGTGACACCACCGCACTTATTGAGCACTGACAAGGCGCCAGGCCCTGGCAGGGCAGGGCCTGACGGGCAGGGGAGTCCTGTCCCAGGACTGCCGTGTCTCCACAGGGCTTGTGCGCTCGTCCCACTCATGCTCTGCCAAACTGGACCGGGACGGAGGTAACTGACTCGCTTTCCACATATCTGCACTGAGCTGGGATCGGCTGCTGGAAAACCTGCATGTCCCAGGGGACTGGCACCTCCTCCAGGGCACAGGTGCCAACCTCAGCTGTCACCAGCAGCACCCACCCCTCCTCTGGCCTCCTGTGACCTGCTCTCTCTCCCTCTAGGATGACTTCAGGGCCCTGCCTTTCTCAAGACCTGCTTCCGCCCCCAGCCCTGTCCCTGGCTCAGCTTGCTGAGGCGCCTTCAGTATCAGAGAAAGAGCGGCCATGGACACCCCTCCCTCACTCCTCACTGACTTCTCTTCACTCATCTCAGGGGCTCTCTGCTCGTGTAAGAACAGATCCTGTACCTTCCACGGATCCTGTCTCCTTCCGCCATTGCGGAAGCTCTGGGCCGTTTCTCTCTTCCCATTTCTTCAGCTTCCTCAACCCACCACTTAAATTTCCTGTGAACAAGCTACTCAAACCTCTCCCATCCTTAACCTAAAAGTAAAGCCTTCTCTTCATATCTCCAGGCTCCTTGAACAGCTGCCTTATTGCCTTATCAGCAACTATTATCTAAAGGAATTGTCCTGGTTTTCTTTTTCCATTTTTCTCTTCCCTGTTCCAACCCAGCCTGGATAAACCAACGCCCCTGCCCACTACAGCTGGCCCGTGCCCACTGAGTCCACCAGACCCAGCTCAGATATCTCCTTTTTGAAAACACTGCCACAGATGCTGCTAACTCACCCAGGCCCCCTTGGCCCATCCTGGGTTGTCCTGTGGCATCGTCAGTTCTTGGCACACTGTTGGCCTCATCCTCAAATGTCCACTGCTTTCTTCTTCTCAGCCATGTGTTTTCTCCAACACTATGGAAGCTTGCTCATCTATCATGCAAAGTGCAGGCGACTTAACACAATCCAGGAGCGGTCCTTGAGCTGTGGGGGATGGGAGTTAGTGGATTAAAGCCCCACCTCCCCAGTCACGTAGAGTACAGTTCTGAGGTGTCTCCACGTGTTTCCCTAGAGGTCCCCAGTGGGATCATCCTCACGGTTCACAGAGGTACCAACTCATGAAGGCTCTCTTCCCTGCATCCTTATTTATACTTCCTCACACTGTTCCGTGGAATCACCTCCCAAATAAATGACCAGAACTCATGTCCTTTTCTTGGGGTTGATCTTGGGGACACCCACTCTAAGATAGACACCTGTCCCACATGACCTCTAAGGAGACCTCTTCTTGCTCTCTGATGCCCACTAGGCATATCTGTGTCTTGGGCCAGACTGTGAGCATCTTGGTAAAGACAGACTCTTATCATCTCTGTATCCCCATCACTAAGCACAGGGCACTGGTAAATAGATGGCTATTAAATGTTTGTCAAGAGAGTGAGAAAGGGGATGATTGAGAGGATATATGAAAAGCAAGTCTCAAAGCAGTCTAAGCACCCTAGCGAGACCCTGGATCTAGTCCCACCAATGCACCTGGTCCTCTCAAAGCTGACCTTCACCAACTGCAGAACATCTACTGCTGGGTCCCCTGCCCAGCTTGGAGACTTTTACTCTGCTCACCAATGCTTCATCCTTCCCTCCACAACCTAATCTCCTCTGGATAGCCCAAGGCATTCTTCTGCCAGGAAAAGTCTTCTGAGCATCAAGCCTCTAGGTGGGAGGTTCCAACTCCAGTTAAGTAAAAGCTAGAGGAACCTGGTGAAATGCTATTACAATCTGACTTAATTCAATGCCACCTCCCAGCAGATGTCATTTTAGAGGGATGGATTTGTCTCAGCTGGACTTTGGGGCTTATCCAGAAGCACCCAGAAGGGCCATCTATTTGCAGCCAACGAGAATAGCACTGAGGAATGATCATTTTAACAAATTAGTTTACTCGGCTTGAATGGATCCATGGAGGTTTGCAGGAAGAGCAATTAAAATTGTCATGGAATTGAAGTAGCTGCCTCTAAGCCAAGGTTGGCCGGAAAGCTTTTATTAGCCTTTTATTCGCCGGGGAAGAAGGGACACTCTGAGCATATCCAAAATGCCTGGGGCAGTCAAATGTAGGCCTCTATCCTATGGTCATTTTATGATGAGAGAAAAGGCTTAGAAGGGTTATGAGTGACTTAAGTTTATACTGCTCATTGGTGTTGGAGCTTGGAATCTGTTTCTGAACCTGGACAGTTTTATCCCTTGGTTTCTCTGCAGGGCAAGTGCAGCAGGAATCATGGTGACATCCACCCAATATCCTGGGCTGGTTTATGGAGTTAGAGACATTGACCTGAGATCAGGGAGCCTGAGGTCTAGGGCTGGGTCTGCTCTTCACTTGCTTTGTGGTGTTGGGCAATCTGTTCCTCTCCCTGGGTCTCAGTTTCCGCAGTTATAAAATGATGTGATGAATGATCTCTAAAGAGCCTTTCAAAAATCAATGGAGCTCCAAAAACCTGTAACATTCTCAGTCTCACCTGTCACACCTTTCAAGCGGATACAGTGCCCTATCTCCTAGGATGTTGTGAGGATCAAGTGAGGTCTGGAAGAAGGTCCTTGCCACAACTGTATTGAAGTCAACCCTGGAACAGCACTTACTATCACTCACACACCTGCAGTAATGTGGACTGAGGGTAGAGCCAAGTGCATGTATGAGCTGCTAGATAAAGGAGAAGAAAATGTGTCCCTCCCCTCCAGTCTGGCAGTTCTAAACTAAGAAGGGGCATCAAGGTGCGCTGTACCCTCAGGTGGGTCCCTACCTGAGGTCAGGTCCCCTCACTATTTCTACCTGTGAGATGGAATTTTACATGCAGCCTTCTAAGGACCTTGATAGTTTGGGGGTGTGAGCAAAGATCCGGGTGGGGAGGGAAAGAGAGAAAGAGGAGAAGAAGGAGGTGGGAGAAGGAGAGGGGAGTTTAGGTTTCTTTCTTTGGTGCAAAATGTTAGAAGTGTGGACTCTAGATATAGAAATGCCTGAGATCAAAGGCTGGTTTCCTCACTCACTGGCTGAGTGAGAAAGGGAAGGTTCCTCAGTTTTAATCATCAGTTTTCACATCCATAAACTGGGATGAAAATGGCACCTCCTCCACGGGAATAATGATGGCAATGCACGTAGGACCGCATTTAGCCCAGGGTAAGTTCTCAAAACTTGGTGGCCAACAATGACAGTGGCAAAGCAAGAGAAGCTGCTGCAAACCCACACAGCGATGTGTGTTCAGGGGGACGCCTCTGCACCTGCCCTGCAGAGAAACCAAGCAGTAAAACTGTCCAGGCTCCGAAACAGATTCCAAGCTCCAACACCAATGAGCAGTACAAACTTAAGTCACTCTTGCCCCTTCCAAGCCTTTTCTCTCATCATAAAATGACTGTAGGATAGGGTCCCACACTTGACTGCCCCAGGCATTTTGGATATGCTCAGAGTGTCCCTTCCTCCCTGGGGAATACAATGTCCATCCCGCTGAAGAGAGGAAGACAAATGACTTCTCCTGGGAGATAAACAGATGCACTTGCTCTGGTGGAGAAAGATCAAGACAGGCCCAGAAGATGTGTATAAGAGACAGGTCGTAGGGGAGGTCGGGGTGGGGGGGTGACCAAGGATTGGGGCAGTGGGAGCTGGGTCCCAGGGGATCTCAGGATCCACGTGAAAGGATTTGACCTTCCCGAGTGCAGTGGGAGCCCTGGGGGACAGGAAGCCCTGGAGAAGCATGGTCTGATGTGTATTTTAGAAAGATTGCGAGGCTGCTGTCTGGAGGGTGGGATGTAGTGGGGAAGGGCAGTGGCGAGGGTGGGCTGCAGGGGAGAAAAGGAAGTAAGCAGAGTAGTAGGGGTTTTGTGCTAATACTTCATTACTTCAGGGTCCTAAATACTTTGAAACCGGGGCATTGAATGCAGATTTGCAGGGACAGTTTAAATTCGTGAGATCAGTCATCGTGGATTAAGTATAGAAAATGCTACTCGGTTCTCACAGACAATGCTCTTAGAGCGTAAAAAAAAGAGACCTCTGTGAACCTGAATGTTCTTCAGATGGAGGTTGAGCGCGGACCGGGAGGGTGGGAAGAGTCACTCCTCATCTCACCCTCAGGATCTCCTCTTGGGGACAGTGGGGTCGCCCCCTTCCCCAGGGTGGTTATTTAATCAGATGCAGATGGGGCTCCAGGAGAAGGTGCCCCTAGTGCTAAAGATGCTGTGGGGCAGGAGTTGGTCAGGGCGGCTGAAGAGCGAAACCCGCAGAGCTGTGGGGACGGTGGAAACACCCAGGATGGGAGTCGGAAGCCCCGGCTCTGGTCTGCGTCTTGGTGCTGCCTGACCATGACCTTGGGACGTTCACCCTACCTCTGTGCACTTCGGACTCCACATCTCAGAACCAGGAGAGGCGGGGCTGGTGGCCGGGACTTCTTGCTGCTGTAACGTTTGATGGATCTGGTTCCTCTGGGTGCATGGGGATGACTGCTCAGTTCCCACTGGCTGATGGGCACTGCAGCTGTGACTTTTTGATC
This sequence comes from Oreotragus oreotragus, assembly GCA_006410675.1. Taxonomy (NCBI): domain Eukaryota; kingdom Metazoa; phylum Chordata; class Mammalia; order Artiodactyla; family Bovidae; genus Oreotragus; species Oreotragus oreotragus. The sequence continues at coordinate 327,032 of SJYX01019442.1, forward strand.
TGTCTTGCTCCGTCGTACATACACACCTCCTTAGGCCCCAGCTCCTCACAGCGAGCTGGATGGCTGTGAATTACCCCTTAAGGGACATGGACACTTTAGATCGGAAGGCGAGAAAGAAGCAGGCGGGGTACGGCTATTTGGTGACGTTTGGGGAAAGAGTAGAGGCAGCTGTGAAGGGTGAGTGGGCAGGTCAGCCACGTCTGGGAGGTCTGGCAGTAGCAAGCAGGACCCCAGCCCCTGAGGGAATGGAGCCGGGGACAGAGATGCTGGGGGGACAGAGATGCTGGAGAGGGAATGGAGCCGGGGACAGAGATGCTGGGGGGACAGAGATGCTGGGGAGGCAGAAGCGGCCCCAGCCCTGGAGCTCGAGCCCGCATGGGCAGCGCCAGGGTGCAAGACTATAGACGGCCGCCAGTCTGCCTTGCAGGCAGGTCCCAGGCAACGGTCAGCCTGGCAGTCAGGGTCTGTTCAGGCCTCTGGGAGGGTAGCCTTCTCAGGACATCGGTTTGTGTCGGTACCTGCACCTGGGGCCTCAGGGGTTCTGCCATGAAGCCCAGATGCCCACAAGTCCAGGTGCAGGCCCAAAGCCCAGATGTCAGGGTGTGGAAAGGACCTTCTTTCAATGCTTCATTCATCTGGTCGTTCATTCAATCACAGCTGGTTCTGAGGCAGATGTTGTAGGCTCTAGGACACAGATCTGAGGAGGCAACTGTGGCATCCTTCCTTGGGTCCAGGGATCCAGGCAGAAGGTGGTGAGCAGTGAAGGGGTTGATGGAGAGAAGGGCTGAACTGGCGTAGGGGAGTGGATGGGACTCTCCCTAGCCCTGCCAGCAAGAAAAGCCCCAGGTCCGAGTTCTGTTGGCACCTCTGAGTCTCTCCTACCCACAGCCCTGCTACAGAATTTGAGGGACCTGGGCTCAGTCTCCAGGTCCACGGAGCAGCCTGCAGGCCCAGGTCACAGCCGATATTCTGCTGTAGGATATTAGTTAATGAGTCACGCGATGGGCTGTGTTGGCCCTGCTGCCCCGCTGAACGGGCTCACCAGAGAACATGCACGGTCAGCGTGCAGACAGGCCTGAGTCCATCACATGGAACCAGCCAGACAGAGTCATGAGTCCTCCTTGTGACAATGACAGAGGCAAGTGGGGCAAGAGAAAGAGCAGGTACAGGCTTGGGGGGCACACTTTGGCTTAGCCACTTACTCTGTGAGCCTGAGACAAGAAGTCTGACCTCCCGGAGCCTCCGGCTCCCCCTCTGTAACTTGTGGGTGATTATTCAGCTTCCCTCATGGGCTTGTTCTGAGGATAATGCTGAACTGTTTACTTGAAGTTCATTCACGCGGTCTTGTTTTGGTTCATTTCCCTCCCTTTGCTCAGAGAGGTGACCTGGGGCCAGCCCCTCTGCCTCTCTGAACCTGTAGCCCCAGCTACAAATGAAAGATTGAAAAGAAAACCCCTGTGGTCCTGTCCTACTCTGTGTCCACAGAATGGGGCATCTGGCAACCAGCCAAACTGGGGAGCAGAGGTTTTCAGGGTCTTTGGGGCAAGGGAGCAAGTAGGGGGTCATGACTGTGGGCTTCCGAATCTGTGGAGGTGGGAGGTAGGTCTCACCCCATGTTGGCTGTTGCACAGGTGATTTATGTCCCTTCTCTGAGCCCTGATTTCCTCACCTGAGAGTGAATCTGTCTCGGGAAGCTGGTGTGGAGATCGGGGAGGTGATGTCTGTTGCACCCTGAGAATGGAGCTTGGCACATCACAAGACTGGCTGTCGTCATTGCTGTCATTGTCTTTGTTATTTATCTCTGGCTCTACACTGATGCTCACAGGGCGAGGACCAAGTGTCTCTTTAGATCACTCAGGCCAAGTACAGTACCTGGCACTTTGTCAGTGTCTGAATCTGCTGCAATGAAACCATTAACTGTTATTAATCCTAGCTTCCTCTTTCTCTTTTAATAGCTCGTCAGCTCTGTGTGGGCAGGGACCACATCTGTCCTGTTCTGAGTGCCCAGCACAGTGTCTGGCACATGGATGATGCTCAGTAAAAAAAAAAAAAAAAAAATTGCTGGGTGATTAAATGATGAGTTCTGTCCTCACTGCACAGGTAGAGGTGAGTCTCAGGAGGTAGCACAGAGTGGACCAGCATTAGAGGGGACAGCGAAAGCTTGGACCAGAAAATTTTTTAAAGATTTATTTATTTATTTATCTTAATTTTTTTGACTGTGTGGGTCTTTATTGCTGCACATGGGTTTTCTCTAGTTGTGGCGAGCCAAGATTATTCTTCGCTGTGGTGTGTAGGCTTCTCTTTGCAGCGGCTTCTCGTGTTGTGGTGCACAGGCTCTAGGCTTGGGAGCTTCATAGTTGAAGCGCCTGGGCTCGGTAGTCGCGGCTGGTGGGCTCTAAAGCGTGGGCTCAGTGGCTGTGTCACATGGGCTTAACTGCTTAGGTGCACAAGGCATCTGGGATCTTCCCAGGTCAGGGATCAAACCGGTGTCTTTCCTTTGTGTTGCAAGGTGGATTCTTAACCACTGGACCACCAGGGAATTCCACAAGAAAAACAATTATTTTTCATCTGAGTGGTTTCTGTTCCAGGGCCTTTTGCATAGAGCACTTTTCCTTTGAGTCAGCTCAAGTGCCACCTCCTCTGGGAGGCCTTCCCTAACTACTCCTAAGGCAGAGGAGGCCCCCACCCTGCCCCCACTACCCAGACCTCTTTTATCTTCTTCATAGCACTTCTTATCACCAAAGGATGTAAGTGTCTGGTTTTCCTGGTCACTTGCTGTTGCTCCCAGTGGGATGTAAGCTCCATGAGGGACTTTCTCATCCACTGGTGTATCCCCAACATTTGGCGCAGTATTGGGCACACAAATGTCTGTTGACTAATTCCTAGGTTGGGCCTGAAGGTCTATGATGCTTATGTCCCTTCCTTCCTGGGGCTCTAGTAGGTCCTCTCCCACCTGTCACCTGGGGTTGCTTAGGGATTGGAATTGAGGCAGAACTAAACCATGAATCAGGGACCCATTGCCTCCCTGTGACACTCCCATCACCATCACCAATGTCACCACCATCACAAACAATATCATCACCACTATCATTATCAGTATCACCATCACCACCATCATCAAAACATCACCACCACCACCATCATCAACATTATCTCCATGGGGAAGAAGAGCCCCGGGTCCAGCACTGAAAGAAGCACAGTGTGAAGAGATTTGCACACATCCACTTATGGGTCCTCACCAACACCCTGTGATGATGTTCTCCTACTACTGACCCCAATTTATAGACAGAGAAACTGAGGCTCAGAGCAACTTGTTCAAAGTTATGAACCCAGGTGAACAGGAATCCAGGGCTATTGGATCCCAGAGCTCATAGTTTAAATCGTAGATGGTGTCAGCTCCTGACTTGCGTATGCTGAAGCCTCCTTCCTCATGACCTTTGCCATGGGCGGAGTTCCTCACGCTGGCTCCCGGCAGGTGATGAAGTGATCCTATGGGCTCAGAGAGAGACCAGACCTCTGGGTTCCTGACCCCTTCTTAGTTCTTTCCCCACAACAGCCTAGTGACTTTTTTTGCATGTTTGTAATTGCGTAGTGGTATTGATAAAGTGCTGCCATGATGCAATGGGTTGGGCCAGGTGAATTCTTTGTGACTTGGGTTTAGTTTGGTGCCATTACCTGAAAGTTACCAGGTCCCTCCCTACCTGTCCCCGCCCTCCAACACACACACACCCCCAACCCACCATGCTAGTTCCCTGACAAACTTCTCCAGGAAGGCAAGTTCTGTCCATGTTGCTGAACTGGGATCTATTTCAGTGTATGAAAGAAAGTGAGTCGCTCAGTCCTGTCTGACTCTTTGCCATCCCATGGACTATACAGTCCATGGAATTCTTGAGGCCAGAATATTGGAGTGGGTAGCTGTTCCCTTCTCCAGGGGATCTTCCCAACCCAGGGATCAAACCCAGGTCTCCCGCCTTGCAGGCAGATTCTTTACCAGCTGAGCCACAAAGGAAGCCCAATGTATGAGCAGTAACCTTAAAGTCTTTTCCATCTCTGTTCTTTCCTTGAATTTTCCCCCTTTCACCATTGTTCCAACTCAAAATAATGTTGCTGTTTGGGGCCTCTGGCTCATATGATAGGGTGTGCCTCATTTCTGCTTGGCTCTGGCCACTACCTTCCTCCCCAAGAGCATCAGCGAGGGTTTCCAGGGCAACCTGTGCTAAATACTTGTTGCCACGGAGGCCTTTGCCACTTTCCAGTTAGTTCTTTAGCATGAATCCAATTCATTCCTTTGTGAACCAAGTGTGGGAATTCTTAGGGAAAGGCAGAGACCAAAATTGATGCTCTAAGGGATCCATTCATGAGGGAAGAAACACATATATCCAACTATGTGCCAGGTGACATAGTAGGTAGTGTTTGTATGTTATTATGCTGGCGGGCTACAGTCCATAGGGTTGTAAAGAGTTGGACACAACTGAAGTGACTTAACACTTAACACATACACACGCTCATCTCATGAATGAAGGAACAGATTCAGAAGAACTGGGTCAGTTGCCTGAGATCACATAGCTCACATGTACAGACAGTATAAAAACCTCTCCACTGCTTCCCTTCCCCAAAGAGCTGGCCTGGGAGTTGGCTGTGGAAGGCACACACCCCACTCCTTAGAACTCAGCAATCCTATCCTTGCTAGCTCCATGTGACCAGCTCACTGAGTGAGCAGCAGGATCCCCAACAACAAGAAAGGGACTGAACCCTGTCCTCTGCGTTTCAAGGTACATTCTTAACCACTGGACCACCAAGGAAGTCCCCCACCTGTCTGTTCATAGGAACTCATGACAGTACTCAACCCATGTTGGTCAAGCAAGTAAATTCATCTGATTGGTTGCGCTAACAGCAAGCAGTGGCTGTTTGGTTCCTCCTGTGTCCCACCTGTATGATAATAACCTGGTATATTGTAAGGCTTCCTCCTGTCCACTGTATATTCATTCATCCTGTAGCCCACAAGGCAGTGTACAGAGACCACAGCCCTGGAAGCATCTGGGGTATTTGGCTCTTCCAGGGTCCAGTGGTACTGTGATGGGAGATTCAGTCCTGGACTGAAGTACCTCCAGAATTGTTTTCTCTTCCCACTAACAAGCAAAGAGCCAGGGAAGCTGACTTGACAAAGCTTTTCACAAGGCTTCTCTCCTGAGACTTTTGAAATGAGCCAACAGCACACGGGACCCCACTCTCAACCTGGGTAGGCCTAAGAGAGCTAGAGTCATATCAGGAAGACCCTGTTCTCCCAGGGTCTATGTCTGGGTCTGGGTCTATGAACCAGAGTGTACGCTTGGTCAGATGGAGGACCTCTGGGGTGTTTCCCCTGGGTCTGAAGTGTGAAATCCAGCCCTCTTCCACCTGCCACACACCATGTGCCTGGTTCTACAGTGGGAAGGACTCAAGAGGCTGGACCAGGCCATTAGGGAGGGGAGACCAGAGAGCCCCTGCTGAGGCCATGAACAGAGGCAGTGCCACGGCTGGATCAGGGAGCCTCACTGGTGGTGCTGGGCAGAAGAGGAGTAGGGCTCAGGGAGGAGCACTCACACAGAGGCCCAGCACCCCCGCCCCCACAACCTCCTCCCGAGTCCGCCTAGATGTGAGAGGACACAGGTGGGGCCTTTCCTGCCCTCCTGGCACGGCTTAGGCAGGGCTGGCAGACCCAGTCAGACCTGCGTCTCTACTCTGAGCATCACAGCTAGAAAGGAAAGTCATGAGCACCAGTTAAGAGCAGGTATTTATAGACAGACCTACAGCCAAACAATTCAACCTGTGCGGTGAAATTGCCGAAGTTTACACACTTGCGCTTGGCAGTATTTCACATTCCAAGTGAGTATAATTTTAAGAGCCACAAATTCCAGGAGTTCATGCATTTCATAGATTCATCGCCCTTTGTAGACCTTTCCCCAGACAGAAGAGTGAACAACAGATATTGTCACTTAAAGAAAGAAGGAAGAAAAGGTAACAGCTTGCTCAGTGCAAACTGCTTCCTACATAATGGGTCCTAAAAGGATTGGCTACATTTTCCAAATTGTCAGTGATGAGCCTCTGGCTGGTGAGGAGGGAGTGGGGAGGGTGTGTGCACCTTGAATTGTTTGTAGAGGCACAAAGTGGGACCCTGACATGACTGGGCTCCTGTCATTATGTGGAAAAGAAAACTGTTATCTGTGATTCTTGGAGTAAATTGCCAGTTTTCCTGATTACAGAGAACCAATCTCTATAGAGTGAATTCAGGCCAGATGCCCTTTACCACCATCAAAACTGTACTGGGACACATAAGATGGCAGGGTGGCAAGAGAAGGACAGGCAGGGACCCCATGTGGGATTCTGGGGAGGACACTCAGGGTAAATAATAGTACGGGAATAGCAATCATCAAGTTCAAGGCTTTACTGTCTGAAACTCCTCTGTAGAACCCCCATGGCAACACCTGCTGCCTCTGATCCAATGTGCCTTCTCAGGTGCCTTACAACAATTATCTCACTGATCCTCACCACAGCCTGCAGATGACAAAACTGAGGCTCAGAAAGGGCAGAAGCTTGCCCGGGGTCACACAGCCAGNGAACCAAGTGTGGGAATTCTTAGGGAAAGGCAGAGACCAAAATTGATGCTCTAAGGGATCCATTCATGAGGGAAGAAACACATATATCCAACTATGTGCCAGGTGACATAGTAGGTAGTGTTTGTATGTTATTATGCTGGCGGGCTACAGTCCATAGGGTTGTAAAGAGTTGGACACAACTGAAGTGACTTAACACTTAACACATACACACGCTCATCTCATGAATGAAAGAACAGATTCAGAAGAACTGGGTCACTTGCCTGAGATCACATAGCTCACATGTACAGACAGTATAAAAACCTCTCCACTGCTTCCCTTCCCCAAAGAGCTGGCCTGGGAGTTGGCTGTGGAAGGCACACATCCCACTCCTTAGAACTCAGCAATCCTATCCTTGCTAGCTCCATGTGACCAGCTCACTGAGTGAGCAGCAGGATCCCCAACAACAAGAAAGGGACTGAACCCTGTCCTCTGCGTTTCAAGGTACATTCTTAACCACTGGACCACCAAGGAAGTCCCCCACCTGTCTGTTCATAGGAACTCATGACAGTACTCAACCCATGTTGGTCAAGCAAGTAAATTCATCTGATTGGTTGCGCTAACAGCAAGCAGTGGCTGTTTGGTTCCTCCTGTGTCCCACCTGTATGATAATAACCTGGTATATTGTAAGGCTTCCTCCTGTCCACTGTATATTCATTCATCCTGTAGCCCACAAGGCAGTGTACAGAGACCACAGCCCTGGAAGCATCTGGGGTATTTGGCTCTTCCAGGGTCCAGTGGTACTGTGATGGGAGATTCAGTCCTGGACTGAAGTACCTCCAGAATTGTTTTCTCTTCCCACTAACAAGCAAAGAGCCAGGGAAGCTGACTTGACAAAGCTTTTCACAAGGCTTCTCTCCTGAGACTTTTGAAATGAGCCAACAGCACACGGGACCCCACTCTCAACCTGGGTAGGCCTAAGAGAGCTAGAGTCATATCAGGAAGACCCTGTTCTCCCAGGGTCTATGTCTGGGTCTGGGTCTATGAACCAGAGTGTACGCTTGGTCAGATGGAGGACCTCTGGGGTGTTTCCCCTGGGTCTGAAGTGTGAAATCCAGCCCTCTTCCACCTGCCACACACCATGTGCCTGGTTCTACAGTGGGAAGGACTCAAGAGGCTGGACCAGGCCATTAGGGAGGGGAGACCAGAGAGCCCCTGCTGAGGCCATGAACAGAGGCAGTGCCACGGCTGGATCAGGGAGCCTCACTGGTGGTGCTGGGCAGAAGAGGAGTAGGGCTCAGGGAGGAGCACTCACACAGAGGCCCAGCACCCCCGCCCCCACAACCTCCTCCCGAGTCCGCCTAGATGTGAGAGGACACAGGTGGGGCCTTTCCTGCCCTCCTGGCACGGCTTAGGCAGGGCTGGCAGACCCAGTCAGACCTGCGTCTCTACTCTGAGCATCACAGCTAGAAAGGAAAGTCATGAGCACCAGTTAAGAGCAGGTATTTATAGACAGACCTACAGCCAAACAATTCAACCTGTGCGGTGAAATTGCCGAAGTTTACACACTTGCGCTTGGCAGTATTTCACATTCCAAGTGAGTATAATTTTAAGAGCCACAAATTCCAGGAGTTCATGCATTTCATAGATTCATCGCCCTTTGTAGACCTTTCCCCAGACAGAAGAGTGAACAACAGATATTGTCACTTAAAGAAAGAAGGAAGAAAAGGTAACAGCTTGCTCAGTGCAAACTGCTTCCTACATAATGGGTCCTAAAAGGATTGGCTACATTTTCCAAATTGTCAGTGATGAGCCTCTGGCTGGTGAGGAGGGAGTGGGGAGGGTGTGTGCACCTTGAATTGTTTGTAGAGGCACAAAGTGGGACCCTGACATGACTGGGCTCCTGTCATTATGTGGAAAAGAAAACTGTTATCTGTGATTCTTGGAGTAAATTGCCAGTTTTCCTGATTACAGAGAACCAATCTCTATAGAGTGAATTCAGGCCAGATGCCCTTTACCACCATCAAAACTGTACTGGGACACATAAGATGGCAGGGTGGCAAGAGAAGGACAGGCAGGGACCCCATGTGGGATTCTGGGGAGGACACTCAGGGTAAATAATAGTACGGGAATAGCAATCATCAGGTTCAAGGCTTTACTGTCTGAAACTCCTCTGTAGAACCCCCATGGCAACACCTGCTGCCTCTGATCCAATGTGCCTTCTCAGGTGCCTTACAACAATTATCTCACTGATCCTCACCACAGGCTGCAGATGACAAAACTGAGGCTCAGAAAGGGCAGAAGCTTGCCCGGGGTCACACAGCCAGCAGGCAGTGGAGCAGGACAAGGAACCAGAAGTATGACTGTAGAGGTAAGGGTAAGAGGAAGCAGTCTGTATGGGTGTTCAGTTCAGTTCAGTTCAGTCACTCAGTCGTGTCCGACTCTTTGCAACCCCATGAATCGCAGCATGCCAGGTCTCCCTGTCCATCACCAGCTCCCGGAGTTTACACAGACTCATGCCCATTGAGTCGGTGATGCCATCCAGCCATCTCATCCTCTGTCATCCCCTTCTCTTCCTGCCCCCAATCCCTCCCAGCATCAGAGTCTTTTCCAATGAGTCAACTCTTTGTGTGAGGTGGCCAAAGTATTGGAGTTTCAGCTTTAGCATCAGTCCTTCCAATGAATACCCAGGACTGATCTCCTTTAGATTGGACTGGTTGGATCTCCTTGCAGTCCAAGGGACTCTCAAGAGTCTTCTCCAACACCACAGTTCAAAAACATCAATTCTTCGGCACTCAGTTTTCTTCACAGTCCAACTCTCACATCCATACATGACCACTGGAAAAACCATAGCCTGGACTAGATGGACCTTAGTTGGCAAAGTAATGTCACCGCTTTTGAATATGCTATCTAGGTTGATCATAACTTTCCTTCCAAGGAGTGTCTGTTTAATTACATGGCTGCAGTCACCATCTGCAGTGATTTGGGAGCCCCCCAAAATAAAAGTCTGACACTGCTTCCACAGTTTCCCCATCTACTTCCCATTAAGTGATGGGACCAGATGCCATGATCTTCGTTTTCTGAATGTTGAGCTATAAGCCAACCTTTTGTCTACAAGGTACTATAAACCTCCAGGAATCTGAATTAGTATGTTTTTTAACTGCTCTAGTTTACATAAGTTCCAGGAGCATCCAGGTCCCACCAGATACCCTTGCTCCAGGGATTTTGCTGATCCCAGAATCCAATCAGAATGGGATGGCATATCTTTTTCTCAGCTGCAGGAAAACAGGATGAGGAGTTAAGGTAATGTCCAGGTACAGGCAAGGTAAACTTCATAGCTGAACAGAATTAAGTGCGTCATGAACTACACGTAGCCTCATTTTTGACCTGTGTCCCACAATAAAACAAAGGTGCAAACTACGTTCTTCCTTCTTTGCACCCCACCCCGACTTCTCCTTAACTTGGGCCCTGGTCCCAGACCTCAAGGACTGGGAGCCTGATGACTTGTGCCCTTGTGTTCTTTGCTCACTGGGCTGTGGAGAAGGGATGGGAGTGGAATTCACTGGAAGTGCCAGGACCCCAAATCCACTCTCAGGGTTAACAGATGACTGAAGTGGGATGCCTTGGTTCCCCCTAGGTAGACAGATAATGTGTCTAAGGGAGATGTCAGGGAAGTGATGGAGATTATAGGCTGTGTTAAGCCCCCCAAAGTCACTGTTGCATGGATCGGTGTTGCAGCCCTGACTCTGCCTTGTCCTGGCCGTGAACCTCAATGTGCTCTTTCACGTCTTTGGTCCTTAGGTATAGAATAGGAGTAATGTTGCAGGGCTGTTGTGTGAATAAAATGTGATTAACATTTGTAGAGCAGCGGGCAGGGCCCCTGGTGTCCAATTGCAGCCACACCTGGAGGAGCCTATCCAGAGTCTTTGGGACAGGTAAAGGGAGAGTTCATCTGGAAAGAGTCCAACAGTAAATATGTGCATTTCCCAGGAAATTCTTGTCTTATTGGAAAATTACTTTAGGTATACTAATCTTCATAAGAACCCAATTCTAACATGCCCAGTGAAAATCAAAGTGTTAGTCTCTCGGTCCTATCTCACTCTTCGTGAGCTCATGGACTATAGCCTGCCAGGCTCCGCTGTCCATGGAATTTTCCTGTCAAGAATGCTGGAGTGGGTAGCCATTCCCTTCTCCAGGGGATCTTCCCGACCCAGGAACTGAAGCTGGGTCTCCCATGTTGCAGGAAGATTCTTTACAGCCTGACTCACCAGGCTTTTCAGGTGGCGCTAGTGATAATTGTAGGAGATATTTCAACCCCGGGAAGATCGGGAGGAGGGCATGGCAAGCCAATCCAATATTCTTGCCCCTGACGGGTTACAGTCCATGCGGTTGTAAAGAGTCGGACACGACTGAAGTGACTTCACATCTCCAAGGTGATGTCAATATACCACACCTGAAAGGAGGAAAGGATAGTACTTAGAGAAGGCACAAACTGCTGAATGCTGCTGCTAAGTCGCTTCAGTCGTGTCCTACTCTTAGCGACCCCACAGACGACAGCCTGCCAGGCTCCGCCGTCCCTGGGATTCTCCAGGCAAGAACACTGGAGTGGGTTGCCATTTCCTTCTCCAATGCATGAAAGTGAAAAGTGAAAGTGAAGTCGCTCAGTCATGTCGGACTCTTCGCGACCCCATGGACCTGTCTCTTATACACATCTAGATGTGTATAAGAGACAGGGGGAAGGTTGTTGCCCAAGTCTGTATTTTGAGCCAGGAGCAGGGTTGGATTTGGAAACCAGTTCTCCCCTCCCCTCTCTCTTTCTTCCTTCCCAAATTGCCAAGGATATGACCTCTGACCCCTCAAATATTNTGTCGGACTCTTCGCGACCCCATGGACTGCAGCCCACCAGGCTCCTCTGTCCATGGGATTTGCCAGGCAAGAGTACTGGAGTGGGGTGCCATTGCCTTCTCTTCAAACTGCTGAATAGGTTCTTATTTACTGATTTTAAGTAGCTTTATTGAGGAACAATCAACTTACAATAAGTAATTCATTCTTTGAATTTTTGTATAACTTTTATTTTTATTATTTCTTTAACTTTTATTTTACATTGGAGCAAAACTGATTAACACAATCAGTTCGGTTCAGTTCAGTCGCTCAGTTATGTCCAACTCTTTGCGACCCCATGGACTGCAGCACGCCATGCTTTCCAGTTCATCACCAACTCCCAGAGTTGCTCAGATTCATGTCACTTGAGTTGGTGATGCCATACAGCCATCTCATCTGTCATCTCCTTCACTGCCCTCAATCTTTCCCAGCATCAGAGTCTTTTCCAGTGAGTCAGTTCTTCACATCAGGTGGCCAAAGTATTGGAGCTTCAGCTTCAGCATCAGTCCTGGCAGTGAATGTTTAGGACTGATTTCCTCTAAGATGGACTGGTTTGATCTCCTCCTTGCAGTCCAAGGGACTCTCAAGAGTCTTCTCCAACGCTACAGTTCAAAAACATAAATTCTTCAGAACTCAGCTTTCTTTATGGTCCAACTCTCACATCCATATATGACTACTGGAAAAACCATAGCTTTGATTAGACAGACCTTTGTTGGTAAAGTAATCTTTCTGCTTTTAAAATATGCTGTCTAGGTTTGTCATAGCTTTTCTTCCAAGGAGCAAGTGTCTTTTAACTTCAAGACTGATGTTACCATCTGTAATGATTTTGTAACCCAAGAAAATAAAGCGTTTCACTGTTCCCAGTGTTTCCTCATCTATTTGCCATAAAGTGATGGGACTGGATGCCATGAACTTTGTTTTTTGAACATTGAGTTTTAAGCCAGCTTTTTCACTCTCCTCTTTCACTTTCATTAGGAGGCTCTTTAGTTCCTCTTCTCTTTCTGCCATAATGGTGGTGTCATCTGTGGACCTAAGGTTATTGATATTTCTCCCGGCAATCTTGGTTCCAGCTTGTGCTTCATCTGGTCCAGCATTTCGCATGATGTAAACTGCATATAAGTTAAATAAGCAAAGTGACCATATAGCCTTGACATACTCCTTTCCCAATTTAGAATCAGTCTGTTGTTCCAAGTCTGGTTTTAACTGTTGCTTCTTGACCTGCATACAGACATCTCAGGAAGCAGGTCAGGTGGTCTGGTATTCCCATCTCTTGAAGAACTCGCCACACTTTGTTGTGATCCACACAGTCAAAAGATTTAGCATAGTCAATGAAGCTGAACTAGATGGTTTTCTGGAATTCTCTTGCTTTTTATATGATCCAAGGGACATTGGCAGTTTGATCTCTGCTTTTTGTAAATCCAGCTTGAACATCTGGAAGTTATTGGTTCATGAACTGTTGAAGTCTAGCTTGGAGAATATTGTGATAGTTTCAGGTGGGCCACAAAAGTACTCAAACACACATGTACATATATCCATTCTTCCCCAAATTCCCCTCTCATCCAGGCTGCCATGTAACACTGAACAGAGCTCCTTGTCCTATAAAGTAGGGTCTTGTTATCCATTTTATATATAGCAGAGTGTACATGTCAATCCCATACTCCCTGTCTCCTTCCCTCATTCTTCCCCCATGGCAACCACAAGTTATAAACTACTTATATTTAAAGTGTACAACTTGATAAGATTTTTAACATACACTTTAATGGGGTATAATTGATATATTACAAACTGCAATTTAAAAAGTACACAACTTGATAAGTTTTGAGAGATTTATATACCTGTGAAATCATCACCACAGTCAAGATAATGAATATAACCATCATCCTTCCAAATTTCCATCTACCTCTCTGTAATCCCTTCTTCACACCACTTCCTCCCCCACCATCCCCAGGCAATTGCTGATATTCTTGCTGTTATTATAGATAATATAGAATTATATATAAATGAAGCCAGAGATAATGTTTTCTTTTTGGCCTGGTTTCTTTCAATCTGCATAATTATTCTGTGATTTATCCATATTGTAGTATGTATTAATATTCAATTCTCTCTTTTCAAAAATTTCAGGTCATTAGAAAACATGATTTTTAAGATGTGCTATATACATTTATTTTCACTAAGTTAAAAATACTTTCCAATTTCTTTTTTATTTTTTCTCTGGCTGGTGGTCTGTTTAGAAGTATGTCATTTGATTTCCATATATTTGAGAATTTTCCAGAAATCTTTCTGTTATTGATTTCTAACTAAAATCCATTGTAGTCAGGAAACGTACATTATATGACTTGAACCTTAAATTTATCAAGACATTTTTATGACCTAAAATACAGCTTGTATTGATAAATATTCAATACATACTTGAAAATAATGTGTGTCCTGCATTTGTGGAGTGGAGTGTTCTACAAATGCAATTTAGGTCACATTGGTTGGTTGTGCTGTTCAAGCCTTTTAAATCCTTGATTATTTCATATTTACTTATTCCATTAGTTACTGAGTGAGGGTATTCAAATTTACAACTGTAATTGTGTATATGTCTATTTTTCTTAGATTTTTGTGGTATTTATTACCTTTTTGAAATCTATGGAGTCAGTAGTGATTTCTTCTCTTTCATTTTTGATTTTGGTAAGTTATTTTTTCTCTTCTATTCCTCTTGATGAGTATAAGTTATATTGGGTTTTTTTTCCTAAGAATCAGCTTTTGTTTCTAAAATGTCTCTATTTTTTTCCATTTTCAATTTTGTTGATTTCTATTCTATCTTTATCATATCTTTTCTCCTGTTTATTCTGAGTTTAATTTGCTTATAGTGTGAACTCATGATACTAATTTTAGACCCTTCAGTGTTTCTGCTATATGATTGTTATGGGCTAAACTGTGTCTTCTTCAAATCCTTATGTTGACACTCTCATCCTCAATGGCCTATTTTTGGAGATAGGGCCTTCAAGGGGTTACTAAGGTTAAATGAAGTCACAGAAGTGAGACCTTTAGCCAAGAGCTGGTGTCTTTATAAGAATAGGAAGAAACACCAGGTGTGTGCATGCATGGAGGAAGAACATGTAAGGTCACAGGAAGAAGGTAGCCACCTGCAAGTCTGAAAGAAAGGACTCGCCAGAAACCACTTCTGCTAGTATATCTTGATCTTGAATTTCTAGCCTCTAGAATTGTGAGAAAATAAGCTTTTGTTCTTTGCAACACCATATGTGGGCCTCTGTTATGGCAGTGTAAGTAGACAAATACCTGTATTTAATGGTAGAATTTTTCCTCTACATGCTGCTATATACCCCAAATTTTGATTTACTCAAAAAAGTTTTCTATTTCCCTTAAGATTTCTTTCCAGATCTACTTATTGTTTAATTTTCAAATATTTGGTTATTTCCCAGATGGTATTTTTCTAATTGATTTCTAGTTTAATTCTGTTATTATTTGATAACGCAATTTGTATTATTATTGACACTATTCTTTTAAAGGTGCTAAGGTTTGTTTTATGGTCCAGAATATACACTGCGTTGGTGAAGGTTCCTTGTGCACTTGAGAATGTGTACTCTGCTGTTGCTGGGTGGTCTATAAATATCAGCCAGGTCAAGTTGTTTGATAATACTCTTCAGGTCATATATATCCTTACAGATTTTGTGATTTTCTGCCTTTTCAGTCTATCAATTACAGAGAGAGTAGTGTTGATATTTCCAGCTATAATTGTGAATTAAAAAAAAATTATCTTTCTGTTTCATCGGTTTCTTTTGTTCGTTAAATAGTTTGAAGTTTCGCTGTTCGGTGGGCGCATGCTTAGGGTCTCTATGTTTTCTTGCAGAATTCTTCCGCTTACCATTACGGAATGTCCTTCATCAGTTCAGTCGCTCAGTCGCTCAGTCGTGTGTGACTGTTTGCGACCCCATGAATCGCAGCACGCTAGGCCTCCCTGTCCATCACCATCTCCGGGAGTTCACTCAGACTCACGTCCATCGAGTCCGTGATGCCATCCAGCCATCTCATCCTCGGTCGTCCCCTTCTCCTCCTGCCCCCAGTCCCTCCCAGCATCAGAGTCTTCTCCAATGAGTCAACTCTTCGCATGAGGTGGCCAAAGTACTGGAATTTCAGCTTTAGCATCATTCCTTCCAAAGAACACCCAAGGCTGATCTCCTTCAGAATGGACTGGTTGGATCTCCTTGCAGTCCAAGGGACTCTCAAGAGTCTCCTCCAACACCACAGTTTAAAACCATTAATTCTTTGGCTCTCAGCCTTCTTCACAATCCAACTTTCACATCCATACATGACCATTTCCCATTTCCCATTGGAAAAATCATAGCCTTGACTAGACAGACCTTTGTTGGTAAAGTAATGTCTCTACTTTTGAACATGGTATTTAGGTTGGTCATAACTTTCCTTCCAAAGAGAAAGCGTCTTTTAATTTCATGGCTGCAATCACCATCTGCTGTGATTTGGAGCCCCCCAAAATAAAGTCTGACACTGTTTCCACAGTTTCCATGTCTATTTCCCATGAAGTGATGGGACCAGATGCCATGATCTTCGTTTTCTGAATGTCAAGCTTTAAGCCAACTTTTCACCCTCTTTCACTTTCATCAAGAGGCTTTTGAGTTCCTCTTCACTTTCTCCCATAAGGGTGGTGTCATCTGCATATGTGAAGTTATTGATATTTCTCCCAGCAATCTTGATTCCAGCTTGTGCTTCTTCCAGCCCAGTGTTTCTCATGATGTACTCTGCATAGAAGTTAAATAAGCAAGGTGACAGCATACAGCCTTTATAGCTGTCCTTTATAGCTGATGATATTTTTTGTTCTGAAGTAGATTTTATCTGACACGTATATAAACATTTCAGCTTTCTTTCAGTTAGTGTGATTCTCCATTCTTTTAATTTTGACCACTTGACATTTTTATGTTTAGAGAGAGGTTATTGTAGACAACATATAGTTGCATATTGTTTTTTTGTTTAATTTAGAAAAATCTCTGCCTTGTAGTTGGTGTGCTTAATCCATTTACATTTATGGTGATTTGATATAGTTGATTTGAAATCTATCATTTTGTTAGCTTGCTTTCTAACTGCTGCATTTATTTGTTTCTTTTTTCCTGCCTTCTCTTGAGGTAAGTGAGAATTTATTTTGTGATTCTATTTTATCTCTCTTATTTCTCTTTTTTCAAAAGTTTTAGTGATTTCAAAAGTGTAATTTACATTTTAATTAATATTAGTATACTTTAAAATAATAATGTGCCACCTCATGCCACTTCATGACCTGTCAACAATATATTCCTTATTCCCATCTTTGTACCATTTTTTGCCATGTATTTCCATTTTACATATGATTTAATCACATGACACATTGTTACTATTTTTCTTTAGGCATTTATGTTTTAGAGAAATTAAAAATAATGAAAAATTGATTTTGTCTTTCTTTATTTCACTTGTTCTCTTTCTTTTTGTAGGTCTAAATTTACACTGACATAGTCCTTTGGCCTGAAGAACTTCCTTTAATAACTCTTAATCAGGGTAGGTCTGCCAGTAATGAATTTATTTAGTTTTCGTTTGTCTTGAAAAATATTTATTGCTCATCATTTCCAAGGATGTTCTCATTGGGTGTAGAATTTTGTTGACACATTTTAAAAATTTTATTTTCCCATTCCCATTGTCTTCTTGTTTGAGTGCTTTCTGATAAGGAGTCTGGTGACATTCTTATCTTTGTTCCTCTGTATGTATGTCTTATTTCTTTGACTCTCTTTATAATTTCATTTATGATTTCCAGCAATTTAAGTTTGGATTTATTTGCCTGGATTTTTTGTTTTACTTTTATATTCATTTAGATTTTTGATATTGACCCTGTTTGATGTTTTCAAAGCTTTTTGAAACTGTAGGTTGATGTTTATCTTTAATTTTAGAAAATTCTTGTACATTATTTCTTAAAATATTTTTTTTCTGTTTTGTCCTTTTGAGAGTGCAATTACTTGTATATTATACTATTTTGCATTGCTCAACAGTTCTCGGAAGTGCTACAGTTTTTCATATGTTTTTGTTTCATTTTAATTCAGATAGGGTAATTCACTGATCTATCCACAAGCTCACTGATTCTTGCCTCTGTCATCTCAAGTCTATGGAGAGAGCATGGAAGGTATTTCCCATCTCTGTAACTGTGTTTTTTTCTTTTTAATATTGTCACTTGACTCTTAGCGTTTCTGTCTCTGATGAGACTAATCATTTGATATTAAATGTTGTCAAACATTTCATTAGAATCTTTAATATATTATCACAGTAATTTGAAATTCCCTGTCTGATAGTTCCAATATCTGTGCCATGTCTAATTTGGTGTTGATAATTGCTTAGTATCTTTTTTTCTTGCCTTTTCATAGATCTTATGACTTTTTGTTTAAAGCTGGATCTCTTTTGTAGGATGACAGATAGTGAGGTAAATACTTTTTATGCTTGGAGATATGTACACCTTTGCTTGTTAGACCTTTAATGTGGGAGTATGTGCTAATCTAGTCAGCACTTGACGAGTCAGACCAGGTTTGAGCTCTGTGGTTGCTATGGTTATCCTTGGCATACCACAGGGTTTAGATTCTTCTGGTGATAATTAATGTTAAGATTTTGGATGGTTTTTCAGAGGTGAATTTCCTGTGTCTGCTCCCCATCCCTCTGCTTTTGGATCTTTTCTTTGTGCTGCACACTGGTGATAACCTGTCTCTGAAAGCTCTCCCAGACATAATCCATTGTTATTTTTACTCAGTACTTGCTAGCCAGTGTAGGAGGAGTGTGGGAGGGGATATTTCTTATGATGTGATTAGTTTTCAGTGTTAGGTATACTATGTCCCTAAGACAACAGTTTCTGCTTCTCTTTGCTCTGCAGATTAAGTCTTAACGGCTCTTAGAGGAGATTGCTCTAGGTAGTTTTTGCAGTGGGCAGTACCCCTCCTTTGCCAGTACCACATGAATGCTTCCTCGGGAGTCTCCCCGATCTTCCTGTGAGTGCCTGGGATTTGAGAAGAAAAAAAACCTAAACTAGTTTCCTGTTTTACATTTATTTGTTTGTTTTTGTAGCTTTACATTCTTCCATCTATCCCAGGTAGGTGAATGCTCAGGTTCTAGTTCTCCTTGCCGACTTCTGTCTTTTCTCAAATTCAGGTTATCTGTTCGTACTATGATATCCGTTCTCTGATAGGCCACAGAGAGTGAGAGTCTCCACTTTATAGGAATTGTTTATTCATCTGCAAAATAGCAAGTTCCTTCCAACTTCAAAGCCCTACCAAGGAGAAATGTGTTTGCTGCCCTCAGGCTGTCTCTGATGGGAAAAGGCTGTAAGAGGGCATGGAGCCAGGAGTTAGGTGACTCCCAGTGAGGTTCCAAGCCGTGTTTTCCGGGGATAAACTCTGAGCCTCTTGCCCCTTACTGTGGGGCCTTGGTGAAGACAGAAGTGTTAATGCCTCAGATGCTTTGATCATGCTGCTGGAACCTGTCTCCTCACCCATAATTAATTCAGTTTGGTAAAGCAGTATTTACACTGAAAATTTAATTGTCATTTCTGAGGGTAAAGGAATTGAAAAATAAATGGAAAGTGTCAGACAATGCATCAGGGAGGGTGATGGCGTGGAAGCAGGGGCTGCCCACATAGCTTCCCCCCTGGGTGATTTTCAGACGCACACAATTAGCCCGGTTACTGGTTCCATTATTTAAGATGAAGATTCAGGGATGATGGGGTGACAGGAGTGGGCACAGGGGGGTCTGGGCAAGATTAGGAGGAGAAAGATTCCAGTGTGAAGGCAGAGGCAGCATTAAGTATCATCCAGCCCCACCTCTGAGACACAGATGGGGTGATGTGCCAGAGAGGGACGGGGGCCTCTTCATGTCCTCTTCCTGTGATAGGAGTGGACACAGAGGGGTAGGAGGAGGAAGACTTTGGCCTTGGCAATTCTGTCCCAGCTACCTCCCCCATTCTGTCCCTCTGTCTCGAGCTCAGAGGTGTTGATGGTGGTACCCATCTATGAAAGAAGCCACACCTCACTGATGCTAACAGTCTCCTTTGATCCAATGTGTTTGTGTCTGAGTTTTCAGTTATGACTTATCTTCAATAGTATCAAGTCTCATCCCAGGAGACCCCTAACACAAGTGAGAACTGAGACTCTTTCACCAGATATTTCTAAAGGCATGCTGTTTCCACATCTATGTGAGGACTCCTGAAAACGTGCTTCTCTCTTTCCTGAGAGAGACCTCAGAGAGAGATCTGTCTTCTGAGACCTGAAAAGAACTGCCATCTCTCTTCAGAGTTAATGAGTACTTAAATGCCTGTGCACAATTCTACCCATTCATTTTTCCTCTCTGCCTTGATGACCAGCAAGACTGGAGTGAGAATAATATGCATCACGGCCCCAGGTAACTGGAAAGGGCAAGTGGTGAGAGAGAATAATAAGCCTTAATAACTTTAGGCCACTGAGATTTGGGGCTGTTAGATATCCTAGTCTGACTGCTACAAAGAACTGTGTCTGGGATTGGAGATATAAGCTTGGAAGTCATCAGGAATTGACAGAAAGCCGTATTTCTTTTTCAGACTAGATGACTCTGGGAGAGAGAGTAGGGAGAGAGTGCCCCTTGTTTTTCTATCGTTAACATCAATGAGCTCACTATCTTTCCTCCCCAAACTGACCTTCAGTCTCTTTTCATACTCAGCTCTGCGTGCTGCAAACTCTGCTGTCACCCTCCTCTATTAGCCCAGATTCTCAGTTTTCTATCCCAGCCCTTTCTTACCACCCCTGTGGCCATGTTCCCAACTATAACTATATCAGCCCTGCAAGGTGGTTTGGCTCAGGGGCTGTGGAGGAGGCAGCACTGGATTCATGCTTGTTGCAGTCTCCCACTTAAAAGTTGTGACTTTGGGTGAGTAGCTTCATCTCTTCAAGGCTTGGTTTCCTGGAAACCAAAGAACGGCCATTCATAGACCTTACAGGGCGGTCATGATGGTGCAATGAAGTATTTTAAGTGCTGAGTACAGAGCTGGACACACAGTAAGTGCTCAATATGTGCTTCAAATATTAGCTTCTACTTTTATGATCAGGCTTTGTGATGGTTAACTTTTGTGTCAACTTGAAGAGTGTTTTAGAATAAGATAAACATTTAAATCCGTGAAATTTGAGCAAGCAGATTGCCCTCCATCATGTGGGTGAGCCCCATCCAATCAGTTGAAGGCCTGAATGGAACAAAAAGACTGGCTTCCCTGAGCAAGGGGAGATTCCCCATTGGGCTGCTTTCAGCTCCATCTGCACCAGCAGCTATCCTGGGACTCCGCCTGCTGGCCCACACTACAGGTTTGGGCTTGCCAGTCTCCATAACCAATTCTTTCTAATAATTCTACCTATATCTATATTTATATCTATATCCAGATGGTTCTGTTTCTCTAGAGAGTCCTGACTAGTATGAATACTGGTACCGAGAGTGGCTCTAGATGTACAGAATCTTAAGGATGAATTAGTCTCTGAATTAATTCTAAGGTTTTGAATTGACTCTAATTCTGATTAGATTTAAAAACACTGATGACTACTTCCAGTAATAAAAAGAGTTAAAGTCCATGGTATAACCTGGCAATAGATATATGCAAAATATCACTATTGGATACTCCTAACCAAACACTTATAAGAAACAAAGATCTGAGTGACCATGTGTACAATACATTTAAACATTTTTGTCAAACTAGTGAGTTTAATGTGGAGAAGGAAATGGCAATCCACTCCAGTATTCTTGCTTGGAGAATCCCATGGACTGAGGAGCTCGGTGGGCTGCAGTCCACGGGGTCACAAAGAGTCGGACACGACTGAGTGACTTTACTTACTTACTTACTTAGTGAGTTTAATGAGATTGGCTGGTGGCTTCTAAAGTTACTGGTCAAAGAGGGGAAAGAAAAAGATGAGCTCAGGAATAGGAATTTCTAGCTTAAAAAGGGAAAAGTGATCTGAAGGCCTGTATGTATGCTCTGAAAGAGACCCTTAATCTCCAGTAGTCACAGGACTAAAATTGCTAAAAAACAAACCCAGAACCACATCCTAAAAGTGGCTGATTTACAAGAAGATGGAATCCCCCGCCTCTCAGGGTGCCTAGTGTTATGGTGAAAGTATTGATTAGGGAAGAATAGGATCCTGAACACTGGAAAAGGAGCATGTGGAAAGACCTTGATGAAGCTGAGGACATTGAGTTCCTAAATTCTGATGAGTCTATGCAGATAGAAGGAGCCTCTCCACCCCCTGGATAAGAAGCCTCAGCACGCCCATCTGAGAGGATTAACTCTGTGTTGCTACTGAAGAACCTGCAATATCCTCCAATTGCCTTGCAGGACAATACTGATTATTCTCAGTACCCTTCGTTCTTCTTTCACTTCTAGACCTATAACTGGACTCAAGTCCCTGAAGCTGCCAGAGTGAAGTACAAAGTGACCCACAAAGAGGAATGCTATACTCTGAAAGAACTGCTTGGATTTTCTAATTTATACAGACAGAAGCCCAAGGAACATGTGTGGGGATGGATATTAAGGGTATGGGATAATGACGGAAGGAACACAAAGTTGGATCAGGCCAAATTCACTCATATGTGCCCACTAAGCAGAGACTATGCCAAAGCCTTTGTCTGTGTGGATCACAATAAACTGTGGAAAATTCAGAAAGAGATGGGAATACCAGACCACCTGACCTGCCTCTTGAGAAACATATATGCAGGACAGGAAGCAACAGTTAGAACTGGACATGGAACAACAGACTGGTTCCAAATAGGAAAAGGAGTACGTCAAGGCTGTATATTGTCACCCTGCTTATTGAACTTCTATGCAGATTACATCATGAGAAATGCTGGACTGGAGGAAGCACAAGCTGGAATCAAGATTGCTGGGAGAAATATCAATAACCTCAGATATGCAGATGACACCACCCTTATGGCAGAAAGTGAAGAAGAACTAAAAAGCCTCTTGATGGAGGTGAAAGAGGAGAGTGAAAAAGTTGGCTTAAAGTTCAACATTCAGAAAACTAAGACCATGGCATCCGGTCCCATCACTTCATGGCAAATAGATGGGGAAATAGTAGAAACAGTGGCTAACATTATTATTCTGGGCTCCAAAATCACTGCAGATGGTGACTGCAGCCATGAATAAAAGACGCTCGCTCCTTGGAAGAAAAGTTATGGCCAACCTAGACAGCATATTAAAAAGGAGAGACATTACTTTGCCAACAAAGGTTCATCTAGTCAAGGCTATGGTTTTTCCAGTAGTCATGTATGGATGTGAGAGGTGGATTATAAAGAAAGCTGGGTGCAGAAGAATTGATGCTTTTGAACTATGGTGTTGAAGACTCTTGAGAGTCCCTTGGACTGCAAGGAGATCCAACCCGTCCATCCTAAAGGAGATCAGTCCTGGGTGTTCATTGGAAGGACTGATATTGAAGCTGAAACTCCAATACCTTGGCCACCTGATGTGAAGAGCTGACTCATTTGAAAAGACCCTGATGCTGGCAAAGATTGAGGGCAGGAGGAGAAGGGGACAACAGAGGATGAGATGGTTGGATGGCACCACCAACTCAATGCACATGGGTTTGGGTGGATTCCAGGAGTTGGTGATGGACAGGGAGGCCTGGCATGCTGTGTGGTTCATGGGGTCGCAAAGAGTTGGACATGACTGAGCAACTGAACTGAACTGACATAGTCCAGGGAGTCACAAAGAGTTGGACACAACTGAGCGACTTTCACTTTCACACCTTTTCACAATATGAAAACAGAGTCACAGCTTCTCAATCAATGCCCAGACTTGACTTAGTACAGAGAGGCTTGAACAAAGATGAGCCTGGGTCTCCTTGAGGAAGGACCCTGGTACATTGCAAAAATTCATAGTTAGACTTCCTCCTAGCCTTCCCTGAAGGGACTTTGGCCTTTTACCAGAGTAACTGTATGCTGGGGGAAATGAAATAATCAGACTTTTAGGGAATTACTCCCCATTGGCTCTGAACTGACACTAATTCCAGAAAACCCAAAAGGACACGGTGACCCTCCAGTCAGGGAAGGGGCTTATGATCCATGGAATTTTAGCTCAGGTCTGTCTCACAGTGGGCCCAGGGTTGGGCCTGAGTCTCCCCAGTTCCAGAATGCATAAACTGGAAGAGATACACTGAGCAGCTGGCAGACTTCCCACATTGAATCTTTGACTTGTAGAGTGAGGGCTACTATGATGTGAAAGGCCATAGAGAAACTACCAGAACTTTCTCTACCTAGAGAAGTAGTAAACCAAAAACAGTACCACATTCCTAGAGGGGTTGCAGAGATCGGTGCCATCATCAGACTTGAAAGAGGCAGCGGCAGTGATTCCCACCGTATCCTCATTCAACTCACCTACTCGGCCTGTGCAGCAGACAGATGGATTTTGGAGGATGACAGTGGATTATCATCAGCTTAATTAGTGACTCCAATTGCAGCTGTCGTACCAGATGTCCTTTTATGACTTGAGCAAATTAACATATTCCCCAGTACCTGGGACGCAGCTATTGATCTGTCAATCACCTACTCGGCCTGTGCAGCAGACAGATGGATTTTGGAGGATGACAGTGGATTATCATCGGCTTAATTAGTGACTCCAATTGCAGCTGTCGTACCAGATGTCCTTTTATGACTTGAGCAAATTAACATATTCCCCAGTACCTGGGACGCAGCTATTGATCTGTCAAATGCTTTGTAAAAATCATGCCTGTCAATAAGGATCACCAGAAACAGTTTGCTTTCAGCTGACAAGGCCAGGCATACGCCTTCACTGCCCTACCTCAGTAGGGTATTGACTCTCCAGCTCTATGTCATCACTTAGTTCTCAGGGATCTGGATCTTCCTCCCACAAGACATCACACTGATCTGTTACGTTGGTGACATTATGTTGATTGGACCTAGTGAGAGAGAAGTAGCAACGATTATAGACTTATCATTAAGACATTTATATGCCAGGGGGTGGGAAACAAATCCAATGACAATTCAGGAGCATTCCATTTCAATGACATTTCTAGAGTAGCAGGGATGTGAGGCATGTTGAGATATCCCTCCTGAGGTGAAGGATAAGATACGGCATCTGGCCCTTTTTACAACCAGAATAAGGCACAATGTAGAATAGGCCTTCCGGATTTTGGAGGCCTCATTTCAGGTATGTTACTCTGACTTATTTATCAAGTGTTCTGAAAAGCTGAAAGTTTTGGGCTTGTAACGAGAGAAGGCTCTGCAACAGCTCCAGGCTGCTGTGCAATTGGTGCTGACATTTGGGTCCAGCAGACCCAATGGTTCGTCAAGTGTCAGTGGCAAATAGAGTTGCTGTGAGGAGCCTAGGACAGGCCCTTATAGATGAAGCACAGTGCAGACCCTTAGAGTTTGGGAGCAAAACCTTGTCATCCTATTTGGATAACTACTTTTGTACGGTCCTATTTTCCCTGAAGCCAAGAATCAGGAGGCAGAAGTGGGAGTAGATCCACTCACTATCGTCCCTAGTGACTCACTAGCGGAACTTCCGGTTGTAAGCAGAACAGTCGCATTCTGTGGTTGCTGTTGAGTCCCTAAGTGGTGTCCAGCTCCTCTGTCCTTCACTGTCTCCTGGAGTTTGCTCAAACTCATGTCCGTTGAGTTGGTGATATATTGTTAGGAGAAATTATTACCTTGTTAATGTCTTTGTTTCAAGATTAAGAATGTTTTACAGAGATGTGTATGGGTGCCAAGTTCAGAGAGTATTAGTCAACCTTATGCCCTGCTGGCCAAGGGCAGTGCCAGAGAGGAATGCTTCCACTGGGAAACATGGCAACAAGTCTATTGAACTGGAAGTTATGATGCTTTCTACTTTAAGTTCCTTGGGACCTGAATCATCAGGTAATGAAGGGAGTTACAGTGCTCACTGGGGTGACTGATCCTGACTAGGAAGGAGAAATTGGACTGATACGCCACAAAGGAGGTAAGGGAGCATGTGTCTGGAATACAGGACAGCCCCTCGGGTATCTCTTAGTATTATTATGCCCTATGATTAAAGCCAGTGGAAAACCACAACAACCCAATCCAGGTAGGATTACAAATGGCTCACACTCTCAGGAATGAAGGCTTGGGTCCCATAAATGTAGAGAACTATGACCATCTGAAGTCATTACTGAGGGCAAAGGGAATATGGGATGAGTAGGCAATGGCACCCCACTCCAGTACTCCTGCCTGCAAAATCCCATGGACGGAGGAGCCTAGCGGGCTGCAGTCCATGGGGTCGCTGAGAGTTGGGCACGACTGAGCGACTTCACTTTCCCTTTTCACTTTCATTCATTGGAGAAGGAAATGGCAACCCACTCCAGTATTCTTGCCTGGAGAATCCCAGGGACGGAGGAGCCTGGTGGGCTGCCATCTATGGGGTCGCACAGAGTCAGACATGACTGAAGCGACTTAGCAGCAGCAGCAGCAGCAGCAGTGAAGGAAGGTAGTTATGAATAGCAGCTCTGACCATACAATCATTTAGGGAAATAAATGCCAACTACCACGGGTTTCCTCAGTTTGTTTTGAGTATGTTTATGTGTTTGTGTGTATGACTTTTGTTTCCCCCCCTCTCTAATCTCCTCGTGTGCTCTGCTGTGCTAAGTCACCTCAGTTGTGTCCAGCTGTTTGCGACCCTGTGGGCCGTTGTCCACCAGGCTCCTCTGTCCATAGCATTCTCTGTCCATAGCTGCTGCTCACATCTTGTCACTGCCCCCTCTCCCTCACTGCTCAGGCGCAGGGCACACGGTCACACACATATCCTCAGGCGCGTTCATGCATTCACGTGCACACACAGTGTCCACACCTGAAAGTGAAAGTCGCTCAGTCGTGTCCAACTCTTTGTGACCCCGTGGACTATACAGTCCATGGAATTCTCCAGGCCAGAGTACTGGAGTGGGTAGCTGTTCCCTTCTCCAGGGGATCTTCCCAACGGAGGGATCATACCCAGGTCTCCTGCATTGCAGGAGGATTCTTTACCAGCTGAGCTATCAGGGAAGCTCATGTCCACACCTACACCTGTCAAACACACATGTCCACACACGCGGGCCCATATGACACCTGAAGATCCTATGTGTGAGTGCTAAGCCGTTTCAGTTGTGTCCAACTCTTTGTGATCCTATGGACCATAGCCCATCAGGCTCCTCTGTCCATGAGAATTTTCAGACAAGAATACTGGAGGGGTTTTCCATGCCCTTCTCTGGGCAATCTTTTCAACCCAGGGATGGAACTCTTGTCTCTGGCATCTCCTACATTGGCAGGCAGATTCTTTACCACTAGCGCCATCTAGGAAGCGCACCCGATCCTACACATAAACAGGTACAAACACACATACATACCCGCTCTTGTGCACACACGCACACCATCCCAGACATGCCGTCAGACCCACTTTCACCCCAGGCTCCTTTTCACCCCCTCAGGATCTCCTCTAACTCCTGTTTTAAGTTCACCATCAGATTTAAAGCTGAGAGAGAGAAGGCAGAGCTGAATTTCGTTTTAATTGTCTAGAGCAGAAACCCAATTTCTCAGGTGATAATTATAATGATTAAAATGTCTGTGATCAGAATGGGGAGAGGGAGACACTCACTGCTGGCTTCAGGACAAAGCACAGGGGGAGTGTCTGATAAGGCTCAGAGCCTCTCACCACCCCCTTCCCCACCTGTGGTCCCACGTAATCCTGCAGGAAGCACCAGGGGTGGGAGAGAGTGGGGACAGATGGGGAGCCTAGGGGCTACCAGTTCAGGGGTCCACACCTGACAGGTTATCCTTATCTGCCTGGGCCAAGAGCCCCTGATCAGAACTCTGATGGCAAAAGGAGCCAGCATGGCTGGACCTCCTGTGACTTGATGCTTGGGAAAAGAGCTGGATGTCCCTGGAAAAGTAGTTCACCTTGCTGGGTTACAGGTATGGAAATCAGCAGGGTTGCATGGTAGGTACCATTGTGGGGTTAGATGTGCCTACAGGCTCTGGGGCCAGCCTGGCTGACTGTTGCTGTTGACTTTCCACAGGCCCCCGGCTGAGTCACTTGTCTATTCTGCATTGTCATGGTGGTCGGCCACTTCATCGACACCCTTCCAGCCAGGTCCTCAAGGCAGCCACCTGATAACCCTCTCAAGAGAACCAGGAAGGAGCTGGGTCCTTGTCTTCACTGCTCCTTTCATGTCCTCAGCACCCAGAACAGGACCAGACACACAGGAGGCTCCTGAGAAATATCAGTATGTTTCCAGTTTTGAGAATGCGTAAATAATCAGGACGAATCCATGAAGTAAGCATTCTCAGCACCATTTAATGGTAGAGGAGCCTGACACTCAGAGAAGTGAAGTGCTTGCCCAAAGTCACACAAATGTGGATAGGAAGGGGGTACAGTATGGATCCTAGGGAGGGATAGGAAGTGGGACAGGGCTGTGGGAGCAGTATGGATCCCAGGGAAAGACAGCTTGAGCTGTCCTGCATTTAGACAGTAAATCACATGCTTTACAGCCACTCCTGGGCGGGGTGGAAATCAAGCCAGTGTGTGGGAGATCCCAGTGAGGGCGAGTAAGTGATGTCTCCCTTAGGGGAGAAGGGGGAGGAGGGAGGCAGTAGCCTTATTTGCATAAAGACCTGCCTTCTCCGATCAGCTGGGCTCTTGGGGGAGGGACACCAGAGTTTGGGCAATCGGTCACTAGGAGGCTGGGAGTAGAGGAAGGTGGAGCAGAACCAGGCCTGGTGCAGGTCAGTGGTCAGGCCCCACCCTCCTTGTTTAGGATGGGTCCTCCTCCCTGGCTTTTGCTCTCTCGACCTCTCTCACACCTTCTCAGCAGCCCTGCATTCAGGGATGGAATAACAAGACTTACCCAGGTTCACAGTCGGTCAGCAGCACCAGAGCTGAGCCAGGCCCTGACTCCCAGTCCAGGTGCTGAGTCCTGCCCCTCTGGTTTCCTCCCGGCTGCCCTGGCTCAGGGCTCTCCTGGGAAACCTTACCCTGGGCCTGTCCTTCATGACCATCAGCTCCCTTCCCCTACAGATGGACCTACCCAGGGCTTAGCTCAGAGCTGCTGCCCACTCCCATGCCTCCTCTCCAGCCTCCAACCCTGAGCCCCAGACTCTTCGTTCCATTTGCTTCCAAACACTGGGTTAGGGACCCACAGAGTATCGGAGCTGGTAGGGGCCCCAGGAGTATCTGGCCCATCCCTGGGGGCTCAGTTGGGATTAGTGCCCCCTCAGCAGCACACTGTGCCCTTCCCCTCCATGAAGCCACCTAGGGCCTGACTTGGGGTGCTGCTCAGGGAATGGCTACCCACCCCAGCATTCTAGCCTACAGAATTCCACGGACAGAGGAGCCTGGAGGGCTACAGTCCATGGGGTCACAAAGAACCAGACATGACTGAGCGACTAACACCTTCAGTCTTCAATTCTTCTCCCAGCATCCCTCCCCCTGCTTCCTGCCTCACTCACCTTCCCCAGCAGATTCTGCAAGTCCAGTTCTAATGTTTGGTTTACAAACTTCTGGGGATGAAGGGTGGCATCTCTGCCAGGAAATGCTGGCTCCTCCAGAGGGACCATCTCAGCCCTTCCTGGTTTAAGACTGAGATTTAACTAGTCTCCCCCTTATCGGGGAGTCTCCTGGCGGTTTTAGGGGGCAACAGACGTGGAGGAGCCATGAGAGTTCCCCCACAGTGATGAGCAAACCTAGACAGGACGTTGGGAGGAAGAAGATGGAATTAGGGCTCACCGGGGTCCTACGTTTGAGTCTTTGCCCCACCACAGCCAAGATATGTGACCCTGGGCAGGTCACAATCTCTCTGAGCCTTGAATTTCTCATCTGCAAAATGGGAACATTTGTCCCATTAAGTGATCAGGCTTAGAAGGGCTTCCCTGGTGGCTCAGATGCTAAAGAATCCTCCTGCAGTAGGGAGACCTGGGTTCGGTTGAGAAGGTACCCTGGAAGAGGGCATGGCAACCCACTCCGGTATTCTTGCCTGGAGAATCCCCATGGACAGAGGAGCCTGGTGGACTACAGGCCATGGAGTCACAAAAAGTTGGACGTGACCGAGTAACTAAACACAGCACATATAACAAGTGCTCAATGAATCTGAGTTCTTCCCTCCAGCCCATTTGAGTCTTTCCTGACCAGATCGCCTCCAGGCCTCCCCACTGCGTTTCCTCTGAATTTGCTTCCCTGCACAGGTCCTTCTGCTTCCAGGGTTCTGTATCTTGTTCTTCTCAAAGGTTCAGCCCCCAGTGTGGCTGGCAGGAAAGGCCCTGCCTCCAAGGCTCTGCTGGCCAGAGCAGACTGACCTGGCTGCAGTGTGCCCAGGATGCCGGGCACAGATGGTGGTTCATATGCCCAGGAATTATTTAGAGTGCAGCCGCTTCTCTGCTAATGAGTTAACAAATCTCACTGCTAGAACAGGCCCTTGGCAGAGTAAGGGGTCTCTGGGGCCTAAGGTTCCGCTTGATCTAAGGGGTCAGCAGAATTATTTAACATGTTTGCTTTCTGTTAGGAAAAGAGGGACTGGCAGGGGCTCTGGCCTTGTTAAATAACTCAGAGCCTCACTGGTCTGGTCCAGAACTGGGGCAGGGCTGGGCTCAGAACATCGGTGGGAATGAAGAGGAAGAGTCAAGACTGGGCCAAAGGACCCCAGAGAGCTCCACAGCCTCTGGAAGGGGCACCTTGATTTTGCTCAGAAACCCAGCAACAGCCCCTGCACTGTTATGTGTCAGCATCTGGAGAAGCAGGGCTCCATAGTCAGACCCTCCAGAATTTGCCAGAACCTGAGACCTAGGGCCGACCCTGGGCACAGGCCAGCTGCCTCTCTGTCTCCTGAGCCTCAGTCTTCTCATCTGTAAAATGGGAGTGGTGATCCCTCCCTCCCCTGGTTTTGCAGGTTAAATAATGTGAGCAAAGCCCCTGCGTGGTGCCTGACACATAGTGGATCCTCCCTGGGGGACAGCTGTGGTTACCTGAAACCATACAGTGGCCCCATGGGAGATGGAGTTGGGACAGGTGTGAACTTGGGAGCCTCACTGCTGGACTCAATACGTGTCTGATTGACAGCTGACTGTGACTTAAAGAAGCAGCCTAAGCTTCCTGTACCTCAGTATTCTCATCTGTAAAATGGGATAATGGTGGTATACTCCTCATAGAGTCGCAGTGAGGATTAAAGGAGACAATACATGTAAAGTGGTTGGAAGAGAGCTGGGCTCAGACTTCTTGGTTGCTGTTGCAGTGGTCGCTATCCAGCCTTCACCTGAACGGGCCCCTCCAGACCTGCATGGTGTTTTGCCCCCTGAAGTTAAAGATCTCATGGTTTTCTCTGGGGTCTGCCCTGCCCTTCTCCTGCTCCAAATCCTAACCCACTACCCCTCTCTTTTTCTTTCTCTCATACACACACCACTCCCTCAACCTTATGACTCAGGAGGCCCAGGACCACTTCAGATTCATTGGGTTTGAAAAATTACAAGAAGGCCTCTCCCTGCCCAGGGCGGGACACCATCCTCAGTAGTGTGGACATCACACTGGGGCTTGTGGGGCTGTGCTCCCCCTCGCCCATCCCAGAAATGCCCCATCTGATCATGGAGCTTGCCCAATAACGGCCCAGTTTGCAGCTGAATTACGGAAGGCGGCTTTGTGCCTGTTACTGTCTGCTGTGCGTCAGATTCTCTGCAAGACCCTCCACACCTGTCACCGAAGGACGACCACAGCATAACAGCGGCCTGTCTGACAGACCCACCCACAGACGGTATGATTTTTGCATACACAGTGGGTTTTATTTTCTTGTTTGTTTTGAACTAGATAGTAAGCCTTTAAAAATTGGAAGATTTCACACAAAACAACATCAGAGAAGCTGACAAGCTGGGCCTGCCCTGGCCCCAGCAGTAGTCACTGGAGCTGAGATGCAGCAGCCCCTTAGGGACACTCTAGCTGTTCTTGGTCCCCATCAGTTTATCTCTGTCATCTGTGTCCCCGGCTTGGACCCTGGCATTATTTGAGCTTGTGACCTCACTGCAGGGACCTAGCTTACATATGGGTAAGCTAAACTTAAGAAGGCATAGTGTGTTGTCTCACTGTTCGCTGATCCCAAGGATAGGCGAGGCGAGAATGGGGAAGCTGGAAGAAGATGCGAGGAGCCGTAGGAACTGCAGACATGTTTATGTTTTCTTGGCTGGCACGGCAGCAAGGCAGCAGCAGCAGACATGCTGTAGTTTCTCGTGGTTGGCCGAGTGGACACAGCTGCATCACACGCATCATGCTACTCAATGCAACCTGCCTACAAGAGCTTTTCAGGTGGTGCTCATACAGATGACACAGATGTGCAGTGCTATGTACAAATGACCTCAGCTGTTACTTCATTATTTACAAAAACAGGTTGAGAGTGAGAGGCCACGGGTCAAGAGAGCCTGACCACTGCCATCTTGGCCAATTGCTCTTTCCCTGCAGGTGTCACGTGTCCACTCTATCCTGATTACCACCTACTGGAGGGAAGGCTCATCCATTTTGTTCACTGCTGTATTCCCAAAGCCCAGGGTAACTCCTGGTATGTAGTAGATGCTCAGTAAGTTTTTGATGTGTTAGAATTTCTGAATGTCACCCAGCAAATTTTAGGCAGAGCCAGGGTGAAACCAATTCCACCCCTACACTCTTTCCCTCAGACTCTCAGATCCCAAGGCATACCCTCCCATTGATGCGTGTTGCCCCCACCCCCTTACCACCAGGTCACCCTCATAACACATACTCAGTGCCTCAACTCAGATGCTCTTAAAGTGTTAGTCACTATTGTGACCCCGTGGACTGTAGCCCACCAGGCCCTCCTGTCCATGGAGTTCTCCAGGAAAGAATACTGGAGTGGGTTGCCTTTTCCTTCTGCAGAGGCTCTTAAAGCTCAATCCAGTTTGACCCTGGAAAAGAAGGTGAGCCTTCTGCAGAAACCACGACTTACCACTATGGTATTTGACTTTCAGGATCATTTTTTAGCTTTAATGAAATAAAATGTGGAATTCCTATCTGATACGGACAGTCCTTTTAGACTGCAGGCAGGAGAGAGCAGTGCTGAGGACTCTGGTGTTACCTAGGTTCAAACCCAGACTCCACAGTATCCTGGCCACGTGGTCTTTGACATACTGTTTTTCTGCACCTCGATTACCTCGTGCATGAAGCGGGGTTGATAACCATACCTGACTCATCTACTGTTGTGAGAGTTAAATGAGGTGGTTCAATATGGCTGATGCCATCATTATCACTAACGCTGCTCATCTGTGATTCAGTGAGGAAAGATGTAACAGAAAAAATGCTCGTTGCAATGCTTTCCCGTGATGCTTTTCAAAGGATTTTTCTCTTGATAACAGTAGCATGCACACATAATAAAGAAGTGGTCCTAGTGTGCCAAGCCAATTATCTTGTCTACAGATGGTGCCTGGTAGAGATGAATTTGGGGACCACCTAGGGAAAACCACGCCCAGAAATTTTGGACCCTAGTCAAAGTCAATGGGATTTTTTTTTTTCATTCACAGTTATGGGGATGCTGAAGTAATAAGGGTTATGACTACACTCAACCTAGCCTTCTCTCCTCCTACTACAGAGCTCAAACCCTTCCCTGAGTCAGAACCAGACTCTCTTCTCCTTACTTATCCCCAGACTTCATGCTCTAGTAGCTGGGGTTTGCGGTTCTCTTTCTTCCTGATGAATACATAATCACCTCCTAGGATGGGTAGAGATGATGATTGTAATAAAATAGGTTCATTACAGCCCTCTACACAGAGCCATTTAATGAACATGCAGCCAGCGGCACTAAAGCCTCTGAGCCAAATACAAATGAAACCTGTTCTATGGTATCATTTAATTAGCTGGGGGAGCAGGCGGGGGAGGATCATTCACAGTTATGGGGATGCTGAAGTAATAAGGGTTATGACTACACTCAACCTAGCCTTCTCTCCCCCTACTACAGAGCTCAAACCCTTCCCTGAGTCAGAACCAGACTCTCTTCTCCTTACTTATCCCCAGACTTCATGCTCTAGTAGCTGGGGTTTGCGGTTCTCTTTCTTCCTGATGAATACATAATCACCTCCTAGGATGGGTAGAGATGATGATTGTAATAAAATAGGTTCATTACAGCCCTCTACACAGAGCCATTTAATGAACATGCAGCCAGCGGCACTAAAGCCTCTGAGCCAAATACAAATGAAACCTGTTCTATGGTATCATTTAATTAGCTGGGGGAGCAGGCGGGGGAGGAGGAGATAGTATGAGATACAAACAGAAAAATGGGAGCTGGTGAGAGAGAGAGGGTGTCAGGGAAGGGCAGAGAGACAGAGGGCAAGAAGGAGGAGAGACGGTGAGGGAAGGACAGAGGGAGTGAGCAACGGAGGGGGCAGAAGAGAAACAGGGCTCCTTTTTATGGAAAACAGTGTTGGGCAGACTGATCCTTCCCATTGGAGAAGTGAAGACACCTAGTCCTGCTCTGTGCATTGTGATGGGTGCTGCGTGGGGGTGGGGGTACCTCAATGGACTAGACACACAGTGTCCTGCCTCTGTGGGGTTCACAATCCGGTGAGAAGTCAGGCATCGAGAAAGTCATCACATCAATAATACATGTAACTGCAAGTAAGCTGTGTGACTCTAGTATGATTGTTGCACGGCTGCTGTGAGGAGGTGGGCAGGCTTCTTAGACCATGGGCCCTGAAGAGTGCCTGCCTGGGTCCGAGCCCGTGTCCTGGCTATGAGGCCTTGAATAAGTTACTTAACCTTACTAGCCCTCAGGTCCTCATTTAGAAAATTGGAATCATAAAATAACTACCTATTGGGGTTGTCATGAGAATCAAATTTGTTAATACATGTAAAATACTCAGAATAGTGTCTGCTGTGTAGTGAGTATTCAATACGGTTTTCCCAGTTGTCATGTAAAGATGTGAGAGTTGAACCACAAAGAAAGTTGAGTGCTGAAAAGTAGATGCTTTTGAACTGTGGTGCTGGAGAGACTCTTGAGAGTCCCTTGGACAGCAAGGAGATCAAGCCAGTCCATCCTAAAGGAAATCAACCCTGGATATTCATTGGAAGGACTGATGCCACTTTGGCCACCTGATGCAAAGAGCTGACTCGTTGGAAAAGACCTGGATGTTGGGAAAGATTAAGGGCAGGGGGAGAAGGGGGTGACAGAGGATGAGATGGTTGTGTGGCATCACCGACTCAATGGACATGAGTTTGAGCAAGCTCGGTGAGATGGTGAAGCACAGGGAGGCCTGCTGTGCTGCAGTCCACGGGGCCACAGAGTCAGACACGACTGAGCCAGTGAGCGACAACCACAATATTAAGAACTAAAATGGGGGAAAAAAAAACACTGAAGGATCCTGTTTTAGATCAGTAAGTCAGAGAGGTCATGCCAGAATAAATGCCATATAAACTGCAATCTGAAGGGACCCGTAGCTATCAGCCAAGGGAACAGAGAAGAGAAGCAATGGGTATCTAATTTTTTCCTTTTGCCTACCTAGCATCCTTTATCCCCTCCTCAGCTAACACCCTCTGATTTTCTTTTGAGAAACAATTTTTTTCTTCTCTTTCAGTCCTCATAGGTAGGGCTGGCCTCAAGCTCTTGTTCAAGGTGGACATTTAACCCCCAGGCCTAGGTTAAAATTGAATTTTGGTCCTGGTCACTCCTGATCAGAGGTGGGCAAATGATCCAGGCTGAACAAGTAAGAGAAAATACCAGGGGCTTTTGTTTAAATTAGCAGCAAAGGAGTGTGGTAAGCCTATGTGTTATAAATTTGGAGTTACCTGTGGCCAACCACTACCTGAAACGAAGGCAATGCAAAAGAAAATCCAGGCAAGAAATTGAAAGGAAGGTCCTGACAATATTGCCCTGACTCTCTGGACCTAGGTTTGCCTGAGTTGGAATTTTCAGGAGAAGGAGTCAGTCAAACTGTCCTTTTCCCAATCTATGTTTATTTTATTATATTTGGCTCCTATCTCTTATAACTGGAAGAATCCTATGTGACAATCAACATTTCTTTCAAAAGGAAGGGCACGTGATAAGCTGCAGCAGGGGAATCAAAGCCTATGAAAGATACTGACATAGCTGTAGCTTGTTGAGCAAGGGGAAAGTGATGACTGTGTATCAAAGTTCAGAGGATCCAAAGCATGAATCAGAAAAGTGGGGAGGTCCAGCGCTGGATTAAGAGACTGGATGTACCCCAAACAAAGACATCCACCTCCTTTCAGTAAGTGCCCCCATGGCCTTCCCAAAGGCATCACTTCTCATCATAGCTTTGTGCACACTTGAAAAGGCAGAACCAATGATCTAAGATCAGTTAAGACGAGAGAAGCCTTCAAACGCCACATAGTCTAATATCCCCATTGTCTTTGTTGGCTTGAGCTGCTATAACAAAAATACAATCAATTGGGTGGCTTGACAACAGAAATTTATTTCCCACAGTTCTGGGGGCTGGAAATCCAAATCAGAGTGCCAGTGTGGTTGGGTCCTGGTGAGAAAAATCTTCTTAGTTTGTGGATGGCTGCCTTCTTGCTGTACCCTCACCTGGCTATGAGTTCTTGGGGCTCTACTTTTATGACATCATCTAAACCTAACTACCTCCAAAGGCCCTGCCTCCTAGTACTATCCCAGTGGAGGCGAGGGCTTCAACATACAAATTTGCAAACATGCAATCCATAGCACTCATTTGTATTAGTTTGCTTCTAATTGGGGCTTCCCTGATAGCTCAGTTGGTAAAGAATCTGCCTGTGATGCAGGAGACCTGGGTGCAGTCCCTGGGTTGGGAAGATCCACTGGAGAAGGGATAGGCTACCCACTTCAGTATTCTTGGGCTTCCTTTGTGGCTCAGCTGGTAAAGAATCTGCCTGCAATGCGGGAGACCTGGGTTCAGTCACTGGATTGGGAAGATCCCCTGGAGGAGGGAAAGGCTGCCCACTCTAGTATTCTGACCTGGAGAATTCCATGGACTGTATAGTCCATAGGGTCGCAGAGAGTAGGACTCGACTGAGTAACTTTCACTTTCAATTGATCAAGAAGTACTTGAATTCTTTTCTTGTGTTATCTGTCAGAGGTAAGTTTTATTTAATTTATTTTCCGGATAATGGAGTGTCTTTATTTGCTGATCCAATTTATGCCTTTATTCACAACATAAGTATTTAATAAAATAGAATGAGTGATATGCCTGAATGGATAATCAAATTACTAGATTATTTCACAGTAAGAAATAAAGAAAATGTGTAATTTGCTCTGGTTACTTGATCTATGAATACTATATTCTTATAGAAGAAAAGGAAGAAAGGAGGGAGAGAAGGAAGGGGAAAAATAAAAATAAAAACAAAAGGAAAAAGGAAATTCTAACCAAATGGATTAAGAAGGTGAAGGTGAAGTCGCTCAGTCATGTCTGACTCTTTGCGACCCCGTGGATTGTAACCTACTAGGCTTCTCCGTCCATGGGATTCTCCAGGCAAGAATACTGGAGTGGACTGCCATTTCCTTCTCCAGGGGATCTTCCCGACCCAGGGATCGAACCCGGGTCTCCCACATTGGAGGCAGACGCTTTAACCTCTGAGCCAATGGAAGCCCCAATGGATTAAGAGATCTCCTCTTATTATGGGGAATACAGCCTGGAAAGGTCATGTGACTCATCTGAAGTAGGGTAGTTCATTAAAAGTAGTTTGTATCAGGATCCTGTCTTCACATTTCTTATTCCGTCAAACATCTTGCTATGGACTGAAAGTTTATGTCCTCCCTGTCCCCCACCCCATTCATATACTGATACCCCAATCCTCACGGTGGTGTATATTGAGATTATTAGGTCATGAGGGTGGAGCCCTCGTTATGGGATTAATAAGCTTATAAGAAGAGATCTTCCTTTTTTTCCCTCTGCCCTCTGCTGTATGAATGTACAATGAGAAGACAGCTATCTACAAGCCACCAAGCAGTCTCTCACCACACACCAGATCTACCAGTGCCTTGACCTTGGACTTCTCAGCCTCTAGAACTACGAGAAATGATGCTTGTTGCTATAGCCACCAGTCTATGGTATTTGTTATAACAACCTCTGCTAAGACATATCTCGATATGCCTCCCACCAAAAAACACATCCCTCAGTAAGTTTGTTAGACCCCTAAAGTTATGAATACTTTCTTAGGCATTGACCCTTCTCATTACATAGAAAAGCTCTTGGGGGTAATAATAATAATAAAATCAACAACAATTTTTAAAGCTCTTACCATGTATCAATTTCTATGTCAAGTTTTTTATTTTCATTGTTTCATTTAATACTCATCACAACCCTATAGGTAATTACTCTTCAATTCAGTTCAGTCTCTGCCATGTCTGACTCTTTGCAACCCCATGGACTGTAGCACGCTAGGCCTTCCTATCCATCACCAACTCCCAGAGTTTACTCAAACTCATAGCCATTGAGTCGGTGATGCCATCCAACCATTTCATCCTCTGTCGTCCCCTTCTCCCCTCACCTTCAATCTTTCCCAGCACCAGGGTCTTTTCAAATGAGTCAATTCTTCGCATCAGGTGGCCAAAATATTGGAGTTTCAGCTTCAGCATCAGTTCTTCCAATGAATGTTCAGGACTGATTCCTCTAGGATGGACTGGTTGGCTCTACTTGCTGTCCAAGGGACTCTCAAGAGTCTTCTCCAATGCCACAGCTCAAAAGCATCAATTCTTCAGCACTCAGCTTTCTTTATGGTCCAACTCTCCCATCCATAGATGACTACTGGAAAAACCATAGCTTTGACTAGAAGGAACTTTGTTGGCAGAAGTAATATCTCTGCTTTTTAATATGCTGTCTATGTTGGTCATAACTTTTCTTCCAAGAAGCAAGTGTCTTTTAATTTCATGGCTGCAGTCACCATCTACAGTGATTTTGGAGCCCCCAAAATAAAGTCTGTCACTGTTCCTATTGTTTTACATTATTTGCCATGAAGTGATGGGACCGGATGCCAAGATCTTCGTTTTCTGAATGTTGAGTTTTAAGCCTACTTTTTCACTCTCCTCTTTCACTTTAATCAAGAGGCTCTTTAGTTCTTTTTTGCTTTCTGCCCTAAGGGTGGTGTCATCTGCATATCTGAGTTTATTGATATTTCTCCCATTAATCTTGATTCCAGCTTGTGCTTCTTCCAGCCCAGCATTTCTCATGATGTACTCTGCATAGAAGTCAAATAAGCAGGGTGACAATATACAGCCTTGATATACTCCTTTCCCTATTTAGAACCAGTCTGTTGTTCCATTTGCCAGACATAGCAACCGAAGCATAGAAAGGTTAAGAAATGAGACCCAGTTCATAAAACTGATAAGTGACAGATGCAGAATTTGAAAACATGTAGCCTGACGCCAGGGTCTGGGCCCTCGTTTCTGACCAGAAAGTACAGTGTGCAAGAGTAAATTTCCTTTAGCAGCCAGATAATTCCACGCAAAGACAGAAGGAAATGAATGGCTCCAGAATGCTGAAGGGGAAATTCTTCCAACGGCCCTCAGAGCTCTCCATGGTGCTAAAACTCAGCCTCCGCAAACTCTCCTTCACTCAGTATTTGTCTTTCTCAAACTTGCCCCTCCTTTATTCTGGTTACTTTACTAATCCCTCCATTATATAAATTGACATCAGATCAGCTACCTCAGCTGGTTTTTGAATCAACAGAACTGTTGCAGGATCACGTCTCTACTGGTCTTTTCTCCTAAGCAAATTTTTCATCATCCCTGAGCTTAAAAGAAGAGAGGAGAAAACAGTGCCTGCCTCCCAGCAGCTACACTCAATGCAGGGAGGTAAGACAGGCAAGGGATGTACAAGATAAGGCCTAAACATCTTAACAGAGCATAGAAGATCCTGCAGGATTTAATGGCATTTCTGGCCTCTTAGCAGGGCTTCCCCTGTCCCTCAGTGGTAAAGAATTTGCCTGCAATACAGGAGAAGTGGGAGATGCATGTTTGACCTCTGGATTGGGAAGATCTCCCGGAGAAGGAAATGGCAAGCCACTCCAGTATTCTTGTCTGGGAAATCCCATGGGCAGAGGAGCCTAGTGGGTTACAGTCTATGGGGCCACAAAGAGTCAGACACAACTTAGTGACTGAACAACAACAGCTGGCCTCTCACATCACCTGTGAGTCTGCAGTTCTCTGGACACAGGATGTAAGTCTAACCCCTGGGACCACTCATGTGCTGCAGTATCTGACCTAAAGCTGGAGGGTAGAGTTGAAACATGAATGCTATCACGGAGTCTTTGTGGGGGGCAAGAGCTGGGCAGGGGCAACATCAGGGCCTTATGAGCCTTGTTGAAGCATCTTGATTTTTCTCCTGAAGGCTGTGGAAAGCTATTGACAAGTTTTAAGTGAGAAATTGGCACAACTCGATGTAGATTTATGGAGACAAGGCTGGAGGCCAGGAGGCCATCCAGGAGGTGGTTGGAAAGCTCAGGTGAGAGATGATGGAGGCCGACCAAGGACAGAAGAAGTCTTTCCATCACATGCCCCTGCCCTATTTTCCCAGTATCCATCATGCTCTCACTTTTCCAGCTTCCCCTATACTTGCTATTGCTTGTCTGCCTCTTTCGATGAAATACCAGCAACAAGAAACCAGGGACTTTGTCTGCCTTATTTACCACCATAACCCTGGCAGTGTCAAATACAGGGCAGGGGACTAATGAATGCTTGTTGAGTGTAGGGAGGGCTGGAGTGGGGAGACTTGTTTTAGTGACTATAGGGTGTATTTAGTGAATACAGAGGACAAAGCTTAAGGTACAGAAATTGGTGAGGAACCCCAGGAGTTGGGTCTGAAGCCATTACACCATGGGTCAGGGCTGATCCAGGCTTGGACAATGTGCCTTCCAGTGAGGCCAAGTCACCTCAGCAGCAGTAAGGAGGGAGAAACAGCCTGCTGATGCTATGTGGGCACTGTCTGATCTGGTCTGATGGTGACTTACATCCTTAAAGATGCCCAGATGAGTCTGGGCAGAGGGCCAGGCACCAGTCCCTGCTACAGTCTCTGAATTCCTTGGCCAGAGTTTAGGTTTCCTGGAATTATCCTTGCCTCCATCATCCCTTTTATGGTGTAAGGAACTGAGTGATTTAGGACACATAAGAAAGAGAGAGAGAGATGAGTACGTGGTCATTCGGGAGACTGACACGTGGTTTTACTTACTAGGTTTAGGCTCCTCCACGTCTCCAGATGCTGACCCACCCCCCTGACCCTGGGGGTAGTGCGGCTGTAATGCTTTGCCAAGGTGCTCCTCTGGGAGGCCTGCGCCTGGGCCCTGGGCACCTGGTCTGTTCTCAGGTTATCTCTACCTTTGAGGAGCTCATAGTCTCGAGGAGTTGTGACTGAGGAGGATGAAGGCAAACCTGCCACCACCACCACCGCTGGTCCCATTAGCGCAGCTGCAAAGCGTTAAGAGGAGGGCAAGCCCAGAAACAGTGGGTGTCCTGTGGAGGAGCCCCTCACCTCACCTGGGGATGAGAAAATGCCTCTGGGAAGAGGTGGTCCCTGAGCAGAGCCTTAAAGTATGAGCTGGAATCAGACAACAGCCAGGTAGGCGAAGGGGATTCCAGGGGGAAAGGGCCACCATGAGGGAAAGGAGTAGGAGGGAGCCCGGATGCCCGGGGCCTGGGGATGTGGGCAGGAAGTGAGGGTGAAGATGAGAGCAGGGGCTTCACCACACTCCTCCCAGAGCTGCTGTGTGCTCTGGGC
Organism: Oreotragus oreotragus; assembly: GCA_006410675.1. NCBI lineage: Eukaryota > Metazoa > Chordata > Mammalia > Artiodactyla > Bovidae > Oreotragus > Oreotragus oreotragus. The sequence goes on from SJYX01019442.1 coordinate 368,194, forward strand.
TTGTGCTCTGGGACTAAGCCATCCTCTCTGCCTTGGAGACTCCACTGTGTGACTCAAGAGGCGAGAAGTGTCACAGCATCCTGATCCAGTGGGGTCCTGGGCCTGGGATAAGCCTGCTGTTCAGGCCAGTTCTACATTCCCCTCCTGCCCACTCCTGGAGGTCCAGAGCATGAAGCTGCAGTGAGGTCTGGGGTGGGAGAGCTGCCAACCCAACTCTTTGCAGGCAATTTGTGGAAGAGCTTTCCAGAAAGGGCAGCTGCGATTAACTCAAATGAACTGTAAAACTCCATTTTGGCTTAAAGGGCTTGAAAATCAGGATGTGGGTGGCAGGCGGGGATGAGGGTTATGAGAAGAAGGGCCCTAAAGTCAGCAAGACAGCCACTGGAGTTCCTAAGTGAGCAGTCTCTGGCCAAGCATCCACCGCAGGCCTGTCCCCTGCCGGGCTCTGGGGAATCAGAGGCCATGGCTCAGGGTCGCCTTGGCATGCTCACAACTGAGGCCCCAGGAGGAGGTGGGGAAACAGGAAAATGCTTTTACAGGGGAAACACAGGGATGTGAGGGAGGGGCCCCTAAGCTCAGAGGTGGGATGGGAAGAGTTCATGCAGATGAACTAGGTTCAAATTCCAACTCCATCACTTCCAAGACTGGCGCTTCATGTTTCTGAACCTAGGTTCCCTCCCTGTAAAACAGTGCTAGTAATGCTCCCCACAGGGTCGTTGCTGTGAGTGTTAAGTGAGATAGCCATGCAGCGCCCATAGCCCGGAGCACACGCACCAGTTCAATACACACCAGCTGTTAGTGCCGCCCACCGAGCAGAGCCAAGAAGAAAGCTGGGGTCAGGCAGGGCCTGGGAAACGGTCTGGGAAGACAGACCAGCTTGTGCAAATACGAGCACTCACGTGGGTCTGTGAGGTCAGAGTGGGAGCCGGGGGTGCTGAGAGATTAGGCTGGGGGTCCACATGGCCAGTTTACAAGAGCCCCGTGATCCGCAAGCACTGTGGGGACTTTAGTCCTCAGAGCAGCAGGAGCCACGGGTGGTCTTTGAGAGGGAGCACGGCACGCTCATTTCCGCTGTGGACTGTGCCCTGGAATAGGAGGGGGAGGCTGGGTCCAGGACAGCAGGGCGCCTGTGCAGCACCTGGGAGAAGAAGATAGTGCCCTGGACTAGGTCAGGACTGTGGACAGTGGACAGAGGACAGAGGTGGGCAGAGATAGCAAGGGGGCGGGGCAGGGGGACTCCCTGGATGGGATCGCAGGGAGGCAGCAGCTGAGGACAGCTCAGCTTTCTGGCTGCATTGGAGGATGGGGAGGCCGGTGCTGAGCTGGGGCCAGGATCCAGGGAAGGAGCAGTGCCTGGGGCCAGGGGCTCTCTGCCACAAGCCCCTGCAGGTGGCAGTGCCCAGCCTGAGCTGTAGGAGGATGGGGAGATCACACCTTTCAGCCACCCTCTGCCTCAGCACAGTGAACCCCACTGCCCTCAGAACCTCCTGGAGCCCGTTCCCCCAGCCAGAGCCTCCCTGAGCCACTCAGCAGGCACGGCCCTCCCTGGCCCTGCAGGCCGGCCCCTGGGCTCAGCTGCTGCGGAAGGGGACCTCGAGTCAGTCCTGCTGTGCCTCTGCCCTCCCGGTCACACCGCTCAGTAATGCAGGGGAGCCCCGGGTCCCCTCCTGGCAGAAGGGTGTCCCCAGCCTGGTCAGGACAGACCCAAGGCCTCTGCAGCCCAGATCAGAAGAGAGCTGGGGAAAGAGGCAGAGACACGGAGGGACACGGTGACAGAGCCAGTGGAAAGCAGGGAGAGAGAAGCAGAGAGAAGAGATGTCAGAGCGTTCCTGTGCACGGCCCCTCCCCACCAGGCCGGACTGGTTGCGCGGCAGGGAGTCCCCATGCCTCCAATACCTCTCCCCTCCCACCCCCGTTCTCCGCAGTTCATAATCTCAGAGAGAAGAAATCACTTTCTGTCCAATTAATCTAATTAGACATAATCAAGTTGTGGAGATCTGTGCAACAGGGTGAGTGATTAGGAAAAATTACCTCCCTGCAAAGAGTTTAGATCTAATTTTTGTTTCATAATCTAAAGACTAAATAGAAACAACTGAGTTCCTCACTGCTTCTGGCCCAGAACTGGAAATTGCCAGGGAATGGAGCATCAGCATAGAGACAGGGTCCTCCATCAGTCAGAATGGGCTGGGGACTCAGGGCAATGGCTGCCCTCACCCCAGGGGACAGCCATTGTCCCCCCCAGACCCCTGTCGCACACCAGGTCACACTCAGACATGCCTACACCCTGGGGCAAATGTACATTCACACGTGTGCCCTGAGACTGTTCAACACACACTAAAGACCGTCCCATACACCCAGGCAGACATGCACACACACACACATACAAACACACCCCGTCTCACGCAGGTACGCGGATGGTCAGGATGCACCTGGTTAGCTCCAGCTCTGCTGCTAACTGGCTGTGTGAACACTGGGCTCAGTTTCTCATGTTTAACCAGTGACTTAGATTTCATTCTTGCCTGGAGACCTCCATGGACAGAGGAGCCTGGTGGGCTACAGTCCGTGGGGTTGCAAACAGTTTGGACATGAATGAGCGGCTCACACTGTAGATTTCATTTCCTAAGCTCCTTGGTAGTTGTGACAGCTCGGGATTTGACATTCTCTCTCTCTCTGAGCCTCTCCCTCCTCCTTCTTTGCAGACTAAGAATGTAAAGTCTGGGGAGGGGGGCCCCCAGGGGGATTTGTAAACTGACACTCCTCACCAGGTGAGTCCCCCACCAGCAAAGCAGGGACGCATCCCAGCCACTCCTTGTGACTCCAGGGCCTGGAGGGCTCGAGGGCTTCACCATCCCCCCTGTGCAGACACCGAAGTCACCCCCTCTCACCCCGGGCCACGTCATTACCAGCTCCGGGGTGGGATTCCCAGGCCAGGCCTCACGCCACCCCCCCCCCACACACACACACACCCAGAGCCCAGGACCAGCAGCATCATCTCCTCGAATATTTCTCCAAGAATTGAGCTGGAGAGGGACCAGCCTGGGGATGCCAGAGGAAAGAGTGTCTGTCTGGAGTCTGAAGCCTAGAGATGGATTAATTTATGTCCTGAGGCTTCTCAGCTGGAGCTGAGCCCTGGGGACAGCTTGGGGAAGGGCAGGGCAGAGTCCCCAGGGGGAGGCCCACCATGGAGTCAGCAGAGGAGGGGAGCTTGTCCCTGAGGGTGACAGGGCCCTGGGTGTCCCTGAGGGTGACGTAGGGTCCTGCCTCGCTGCCCCCGCCCCACCCTCTCTCTGCACACCTGTGGCTGTCTGAGCCCTGCTTGTGTGACCAGAGGCTATGGGACCAATCCTGTCCCAGCTGAGGGCTTTAAGGCGTTCCAGGGGCAGGTAAATGAGTGAGGGCTGGCCTGGTTTCGAGTTCCAGCCACTGACTCACTGCAGGACAGGAGCACCAGCTGCCACACCTGGGCCTCACGTTTTTCATATTCCAACAGGGTGAGGGGCCTGCAGGCACCCCTCTTGGCTTCCAGGATAGCGGATCTGCAGGAGTTCTGTAGATGTTTGTTCCCGTCCCTTCTGTAGCCTCCGCAGAGCCCGGCTCTAAGTCAGTGCCCAGTAAATATTGATCAATCTGGTGAGTTGATGAAATGAGCTAATGTCTGGGTCTGGGCCTCATGGCACCAAAATCTAAAATAAGGATGGCAAATTGAACAACTAGAGAGCTAGGTGGGTGGAGGCATCCGGGGTTTGGTTGTCAGATGTCAGGGAGGACTTCCTGGGAGAAGCAGGCTGTGGACTGAATAGGACTTGGATAGAGGAAGGAAGTAGTGCTAGGAGGGGGTACTGTAACGTGCAGAAGGTGGGAGGTAGGAAAGAGAGGGGTCAAGGTGAGATCTCTCTCCTGTGCACTCCTGCCAGTGGTGTGATGAGTAAGAGTTTGGGTTTTGGAATCAGATAGACCTGGGTACAACTTGCTTTTGATATGACTTTGGACAAGTCTCTCCAGCACTCAGGGCCTCAGCGCTGTCAGCTGTGAAGTGGGGGAACGACACCCCATCTTCACAGGACTGTTCTGAGGCTGGCTCTGGGTATCCTGTGGGTGTGTAAAGGGAAGGTGGTTCTGGCACTGTGCTGGGCTCCTAAGGGATGCTTGGTAACAGAGTTTTCCTCCCTCTCATCCAAGTCCACGTCCCCTGCCATCTGCATGGCTGGCTCTGGGTATCCTGTGGGTGTGTAAAGGGAAGGTGGTTCTGGCACTGTGGTGGTCTCCTAAGGGACTTTTGGTAGCAGTTTTCTCCCCTCTGTCAGCTCATCCAAGTCCCCTGCCTGCCATTTCCAGAGTTGCCCCCCGACCTGGTTACATGTGTGACATGTGGTCCCAGCAGGGAGTGGGGAGCTGGGTGGGGGCATGGACATGTCACTCCCCTCAGGGAAGCAGGCTCTACTTGCCGTGAAACAGACTTTGGAGCCTTGGTGCTGGCGGCCCTCCAGCCCCTCTGCCCTGTAGGAGCCAGCACAGAGAGGCTAAGGGGGGCCTCACAGTCACCCGCCCCCAGTGAGGGCCCCTTGGCACTCTGCTCTTCAACCAGTCCAGCGGAGGGGCCTCGTCTACACACACCTGAACTGAGTGACCCAGGTGTCACGGGCTCCTTCCTTCCTTTCATCCTCTCTCTTTCTCACACCCACTTGCTCCCTGGGCTGAGAAGAGCTGAAAGCAGGACCCCGGGGCTCCTTGGGAGCGGAAGCCAGTGATCCATAGACACGTCTGGCCAAGGCCTGGGTCTGTGCTGGGAAAGTGAAGTCGCTCAGTCGTGTCCGACTCTTTGCGACCCCGTGGACTGTAGCCTACCAGGCTCCTCTGTCCATGGGATTTTCCAGGCAAGAATACTGGAGTGGGATGCCATTGCTTTCTCCAGGAGATCTTTCCTGACCCAGGGATCGAACCTGGGTCTCCGGCATTGTAGGCAGATACTTTATTGTCTGTGCTGGGAACGGGAGGGTTAAGCCTTGAGCAGCCCTTTCTGGTTGGTGTTTAAGCTGCAGTTTCAAAAGGCCATCAGGAGCTCCATAGAGCAAACATTTTATCTCTTAATGACAGTGCAGCAGATTAAGGAGTGGCCCATCTCCCAGATAACATTAAAGGGAGGCCATCCATTGCCCTGCACAGCCCGGGCTGGCAGCTGGAATAACTTTCCCAGAGGCGTGCCTGGGTGAGAGAGGGACTCTTTCAGTCCTGCTGTCAGCAAACCTGCCCAGGACTCTGGTGAGATGTGTATAAGAGACAGGTCCTGCTCCCAGGAGGAATCTTCTACCTTCACGATCAGAAGCCCTTCTCCCTCCTCAAGGGCTTGGTCCTGAGGCTCTGGGGGCGCTGCCATCGCCCTGGCCTAGGGCTCAGGGCCAGTCAGCCTCAGCCTGGGTCTTCAGTCTCCTAGAGGGTTCCCCAGTGGCAGCGGGGCTGGCATCTGGACAGGCACTCCTGGGGAAAGAGCAAGAGAGTGGGGGGGTGGGGTGGTATATGAGCAAGCACCAGCCTGGAAGGACGTCCAGGGGCTCTAGCTCCAATTCCTCCTGACCCTGAAGCCTTTTCTAGGTGCTCCTCTGATGTTTAACTCACGGTTCCCTCTCTCTCTCCTACCAATACAGGTGCATGGCCCCTTATCCTCAGTTCCCAAATCCCAAACTCCCAGGTTTTCACCACCTGGTCTACTGATGTGAGATGAGCGTATTTATAATTTCCTTTTATCCCAGGTAATGTAAATGTTCATATGTTGTATGGCAGAAGTATTAATGTATTTGTTCAGTTCATAAAAAGTCATCAAGCTGAACTCTTTTTTTTTTTAGTTCCACCAGTTTATTGCTACCAACCCATCTCCCACCACCCTCATGCAAACATGCTCAGTCATGTAACCCCATGGACTGCAGCCCGCCAGGCTCCTCTGTCCATGGACCTTTCCAGGCAAGAATATTGGATTGGGTTGCCATTTCCTCCTCCCAACTTCTGATGTATTTTCTGTATATTATTCTTCAATTAAAAAAACAATTCTTTTAACTGGGAATTCTGTGGTGGTTCAGTGGTTAGGACTTGATGCTTTCACTGCCAGGGACTTGAGTTCAGTCGCCGGTTCAGGAACTAAGATTCTGCAAACTTTGTGGTGTTTCCAAAAAAAAAATTTTTTTTAAACTAATGTTTTGATTACTGAGTGTTGTCCCAGATTCTTCTGGTAGTGTTGTTATACAATATATGTGCTGTATTATCTTTCTCAATCTGAAAACTTAATTCCAAAAGGCAGACACCACCTGGAGCCATCTATTATCCATAGATACACATGAACATGGCACATGCTTATACCTTATTGCAACTCTACACGACAGTCCTGAAACGTGTGTATTTTGGGTTTCTGCGATTGCTTTTTTAAAAAGTAATTTTAATGACTTATTTTACTTTTGGCTGCACCGGCTTTTCTCTAGTCGTGGAGACTGATGGGGCTACTTTCTAGCTGCCCTGCGCAGGCTTCTCATTGAACTAGCTTTTCTTGTTGCCCAGCACAGGCTCTCGGGGCGACACTGGTGGTGGCGCGTGGGCTCAGGAGTTGCGGCGCACAGGCTTAATTGCTCCGTGGCCTGTGGGGTCTTCCTGGATCGGGGATCCAACCCATGTCTCCTGCACTGGCAGTCGGACTCTTCGCCACTGAGCCACCAGGGAGGCCCTTTAACTGCTTTTTGTTTCAAGAAAAAAAGTGATTATGAACCATTGTAATAAAAGGGGGGATTTAAGCAATACAGTAATACATCAAAGAGAAATTCTTCCTTCCACATTGCAGCTGCTCCCCTATTAACAGTCTGACAGCTGATCTCCCAAATCTTTCCCGGAGCAATTACTGGAAATGTATCCACAGAAATGGGGGGAGAGGGAGGGAGGGGTGTGCTTTGTGCGTGTTTTTACATAGATGAGTTCTTACTGCAACACGGTTTAGTAATCTGCCTTTCTACCTAATAATGCTTCTTCAGCAGCCACTCTAGGAGATCCTGCAGTACGGATATACTTGTTTCTTAATGAGTATCCACCCCAGCTGAGTGAGGCACTCAGATCGTTTCCAATTCTTTTCTACTACACGCGAAGCACGTCCTTTACTTTATTCTCCTACTCCTTACAAAACCCCTGAAAGGTACGCTCTCCACGCTCATCCGCCAGTGACCGAGGAGGAGGCTCCGCTCGGAGAGAGCCAGGACTCACCAGAGTCGCTCAGCAGGACTCGGCAGTCGGGAGCGCGGACCCAGCCGGAGCCCCTCCAGGGTCCCAGGAGCCTTGCCTGCCCGGAGATGAGAGGCGGAGGGGAGGGCAGCTGAAGCGACGCCCCAGGCTTTCCCCTCCGCACCTCCAAACAGTGCGCGGCCCCTTCGGCCTTTGCCTCCGGGGACCGGGCCGGGCCGCCCAGAGACCGGTACCAAACCTAAGGAGCCCGGCGGGCCCCGTCGCCGGTCCCGCCCCTCTCTAAACACACACCGCCCACAGCCGTCCAGGCGATCCCAGTTTCCGCCGCCTGCTCCGGGCGCCGGAAGTTCGCGCGGGGCCCGCCGGGAAGCGACAAAGCGCAAGCGTCGAGGCACGCACTAAGCACTACACTCCCCAGGAGGCCTTTCTCCCACTCTACCTGCCTTCTTTCTAACGGATGACCAATGAATGGGCAGAATTCCCAAGGGTGGCCAATCAGAAGGCAGTGACCCATGCGCAGCCACACCCATTCCCCCAGTCTGAGGAGACTCGCGCTGTTTTTATCCCTCTTGGTTTTTCAGGTTTTTTTTTTTTTTTTTTGCTCCTCTGGCCCGTGAAGGGCGTAGAAGGGAAGCCAAGATTGGCCTGGTGGGCAGATACATGCCTTATCCCAGCTACGAGTGGGACACCAGCTCCGCCGGAAGGGATGCTCAGGCGCGGACTCTTCCGTCCGTCCTCGGCATTTCCCGCTCCAGAATGGGTCGAAGACTGAGGGGACAGTGGTCCAGGAGCTGGAGCTCGGCGCTGGGAGACTCCTTTATAGCTTATAGGGTCCCGCCGAAGCCTTCATCTGCTCTTAGAGGATGTTTGCTGTGGAAGCAGTTCAGTGAGGGGCGGGGGACCTCCGGCGGCGATTCTTTGTCCCTGAGAGTTGGCCAGGGTCTCTCAGCCGGACGCGGCCGTCGGCGACGCTCACCCAGAAGGACCCCGCCCTCTGCCACCGATAGATTTGACTGAAGGACAGCGGGGCTCTCCGGGCTGGGGACAATCTGAAGCAGGGGGGGCCGCATCGGAAAAGCTTTGTACCTCTGTCCGTGCTCCCACCCTCTTAGTCGTCTTGGACATCTGAGGCTCCAAAATCTTTCTGAAGTGGAAAATCCTTTCTTGTCTGGTTGTTGTTTGATTATGCAAGAATTGCATCCTTAATGTAGGCAAGAAAATAAACTTGTCAAGGTATCCATATAGACAAAGCTAGCTTCCTCACTCAGCTCACGTGGCACTCCATCAAAGTGGTATTTCCTAACCCTATGTAAAGAGCTCCTGCCTCCTACCTCCCCGCGCTGCTATGCCTCTGCCCTGCCTTATTTTTCTTCCTAACTTTTATCACTACCTGATGTATCTGTATAATATTTAAATCCATTACTCGACTATAATTTTCATGAGATCAGACTTTTCATTGCTTTACTTCCATCACCTAGAATACTGTGTCCGGCACAATATTTGTTGAATAATTGAAGATAAAAATAGCAGAAAGGATATCTAGTAAGGTAATTCAGAAATAAGCACTATTAATATTTCAGTGTTATATGAATATTTCTAATATATATCTGGAATCGTTCTATTTAAGTAATGTTTCGTTGGCTCAAAAGTCTATCAAAGGTATGTTTCCAAATCAGTATTTATAAATAAAATCCATCTTGCAAGCTGCACAGTATTCCAAAGCAGGAAGGTTCCATATTCCAGTTAAAGTCTCTTACTCGTGGACACTTAGGTTGTTTCCATTTTTCTGTATTTGTAGATCTTTACTGCATACACCTTTCTATATTTGTTCGAACGACTTACTGGACGGGATGAGCCCAGTCTGTTCTATTGAGACTGATGACGTAGATGTTATTGGGTCCCTCGCCGCCCCCTACTGGCCCCAGTGGAGAACGGCACAGGAGATTTTTTTTCCATTGTGGCCTTAGTGTTCTTTCAACGCCCTCTACTGACAAAGACTAACATCTAATTGGCTGGCGAAGGAGAACCGTTTAAGAATCTGGCTCCATTATCACAAAGCAGGACCAAAAGGGTTTACTGGGGGGGTCCGAGAGAGAATAAATTAATAGCCGGCACACCTACCAAATACTCTATTGGGCACTGCTGGTAGTTGGTAAATTATTCGTATATAATTATATTGAAGTTGACCATCTTATTGCATTTTCATTTCCTTCTGATAGTTTTAGTTTGTTTTTCTAGCTAGAAAATATAAATATATATTGTAAAGAGCATAATTTTTCTTTCCAGAAATTTCTAGAATTTATACTTATTATTTTTCTTGTCTTATAGCAGTCCAGAAGTCCCAAAGTGTTAAAAATCAGGACAGGGACTTCCCTCTGGTCCAATGGCTAAAACTCTGGACTTCCAAAGCAGTGAGCCGATGTTCGAGATTCCTGGTCAGGGAACTAGATCCCACACGACACAACTAAGATCCTGGTGCAGCTAAAAATAATAAATGGATGAATAAAAAGAAATAAATATTGAAAAAATTAGGACAGCAGGCATCATTGGCTTGGGTAATGAAAATACTTTTTGTTTGTCTCAGGAATATATATTTCCATGCTTGTATTATGAAGCATCTATTCTCATTGGAAGAAGAAAGACCTAGTGGTTCCTCAGTATCAGTTTTCCCTTTCAATAGTAAGTTTTCAGTGGGCATGTGGCCCTTAAGAATAAAGAATATCTATTTCCCAGTCTACTGTATTGAAGTATGGTATTTCATGTATTTATACTGAAGAAAATGATACATAAGCAGATGTGCTGTATGTCTTACTAGAAAGGGGTTCTGTCTTCCTATTCTCTTTTCCCCAACTGCTAGCAGAAATTTGGACATGGGGGCATGGACCATGCAGATGACACTAACCCTAGGGGTGTCAGAGCAAGAAGGTGGAAGTGCCTGGATTCCTGATTATTGTGGGTGGATTTATGCCCAGATGATGGTGTAAGAGAGAAACAGACACTGAAATTAAGCCACTCTTATTTTGGATCTCTATTTTAACCAGAATGTAAACCCTAACTAGCATTACTGCCTACTAAGAGTTTATTCTTGCCTGGGAGATTGCATGCACAGAGGAGTCTGGCAGGCTACAGTTCATGGGGTCGCAAAGGGTTGGACACGACTGAGTACAGGCATGCACACACAGTGTGCACTTTATGCAAGGGTAGCTAATTTCCCCACCTAAAGTCTTTCCCCATCTCAAGCAAATAATGTTCAAACCCTTTGACCTGAGTCTCTCTTCTCACCCAGCCTACTGGAAAATTGACAATGGTCCTAGCGTCTTTCCTGTCAAATCTAAACTCAAGCTAAAATCAGATTTTCTTTCATCTTTAAAAAAAATGGTAAAAATACATATTTTTTTATTTTTATAATTTCTCTATGGGATACTGGATATTCTGAATTTCTATGTGATCTTGACTAAACCTTGATATGATTTTTCTACGAAATCATTCCTTTCATCAACAATTTCAGATTTATTAACATGAAACTATACATAATATTCCCATTTGGTTAAAATTTTTAAAATTGGCACATATGATTAAGTCCCACTGCTTGTCTGGGGTCAGTGAGGTGAGACTTTAATGGTGGTGGGGCAGCAGGCTTGGAGGAGTCTAGGTATCTACTGACTTTGTGGATTAGGGCTGCCGTGCCAGTTCTGCCATAAGCGATCTCCAGCCCACCTACAGGTGTTGTCTTAAGAAATTCACTTCTATCTTAAGATCATCTTTATTTTGGGTCTCTATTATTTGCAGTTGAACTGAATCCTGATTCATTACCTCATAGGGTTGTTATAAAGATTAAATAAATGAGAGAATACACATAGACCACTTAGCCTAATACTAACTTTTAACACAAGGAAACACTCAATAAAGAATGGGTATTCTCAGAGAATTATGCATCACCAGGAGCCTGTCAAACGGTCATGCCACAGGAAAGAGGACTCATGCATGAGAGACAGCAGGAGTTAGGACCTCCCAGGCATCTTTTCCACTTTCCCTGTTAACTTTTAACACAAGGAAACACTCGATAAAGAATGGGTATTCTCAGAGAATTATGCATCACCAGGAGCCGTGTCAAACGGTCATGCCACAGGAAAGAGGACTCATGCATGAGAGACAGCAGGAGTTAGGACCTCCCAGGCATCTTTTCCACTTTCCCTGGAAGATTTGAGCCCAGCTTGTTCTGGTCAGTGGCCTGTTGGATCTTAATCATTAGGGCTCACCTGGAACTTTGTTAGTTGAGAACAGAAAAACTGGCATTAGTTCCAGGAGGTGACAGGCGCAAGCCACAGAGTCTTGCCTCTGCAACCCAGACAGGAAGCCTGCCTGATCACACATCTCTGGATGGCCCAGGAGCATGAGAAAGCCGACACCACGGTTGGACCATCTTCACGAACGCCCGTTCTCCACCCTTCACACAACACACCAGGAAGAAATTGCAGGCCACAGCCTCTCTCAAGTCTCACCTTTCTAACCAACCCCCACCCCTCCCTTCCACCACTGGTGTCATTTCAACTCCTGGAACACCAATCTCTTCCTCAGGGCAGGGCTTTATTCATTCTGTTCCCCTAGCTTGGAAGGTCCTACCCACAAAGCCTGAACGTTCCCTCCTGGGAGGGGCCATCTCCGACAACCAGTACCTACCAGCCTCCCTTACTTCACACGGTTCCTTTCTTTCTGGCATCTGTCACTACTTGCAAGTAATGTATGTGTCATTTATACATTTACACTGCTTGTAGTCTCCCTTACTAGAGCGGAACCCCTTGAGGGCACGGATCTTGTCTGGCTTTTTCATCGCTTATTCTTCGACATTTAGCAAAGGACCTGGAAAGCACGTTTTCATTTCGTATTTGAAAAATGAAGGAGTGAACGCAGCAAAGCCCCTATTTAACGTTTTCTCGCCCTTTACCATCCACCCCTGCGCGCCACTCATCACCATGTCCCCCCTCCAGCATGAACTGCCTCACTTTCCCCGGCTCCCAGCAAAAGAATCAAGGTCTTCTTCAGGCCGTTTCCACACCCGACTTTTCCAGGCAGCCCAGTTAGGCCCTGCTCTAAGGCTCAGCAGGTGTTAAGAGCGCCGGCAGGAGGCGTCTGGGCTCTCGCTGAACTCCTCTGCCCGGGCCACGACTCGCCGGTTACGGTGCACAGGCCAGCCATTACCAGGGCCTCTTGTGGTCTCTGGGCTCGGGACCCCGGGGTCTCTGGGCAGCAACAAGTCTCAGCTCTTCGCAAGAAGCTAAGCTGGAAGCGGCTGTGGCCCGAGCCCTCGCCTTCTGCCCGCCCCCTCTCTAGGAAGGCAGGAGGTTTGGTGTCTCGGTGGTAGGCCTGGCTGAGCCGAAAAGGCAAAGTTCCAAAGCCCAAAGCGTCGACCAGTTGCCAGGCAACCGTGCGGCTTTGGGGCGTGAGGGGGAGGGAATGCCTAGAGAACAAACATCGGTCATGACTGGTCACTTTTGCTGGAGCCCACCCCCTAGCCTCGCCTCGACACTTGATTGGCAAAGGCCAACGTGGGAGGGGCGGGACCTTACGAAACTCGTCCTCCGGGATATGAGGCGACTCCCAGACCGCCGACCGCGAGGTCACAGGAGTTTGCGAGTTTTTCAGGCTTTCGCAGTGCTGAATCAGCCGACGTCCCTGGCCCGGCCCGGCCCGGCCCGGGTACGGCATTATGCCTTCAGCAAGGACTTGGGCCAGGGAATTCCCTGGCGGTCCAGTAGTTAGGAACTCGAAGTTTTCATTTCATCAAGGCCAAGGGTAAAACAAGCAGGCAGGCTCAGGCAGGGCAAATTACAAAGGACATGTACTATAATGAAAGCTGAGCGCCAAAGAATTGGTGCTTTTGAACTGTGGTGTTGGAGAAAACTCTTGAGAGTCCCTTGGACTGCAAGGAGATTAAACCAGTTCATCCTAAAGGAAATCAGTCCTGAATATTCATTGGAAGGACTGATGCTGAAGCTGAAACTACAATACTTTTGCCACCTGATGTGAAGAACCAACTCATCTGAAAAGACCCTGATGCTGGGAAAGACTGAAGGCAGGAGAAGGGGACAACAGAGAAGGAAATGGTTGGATGCCATCACTGACTTGATGGACATGAGTTTGAGTAAACTCCGGGAGTTGGTGAAGGACAGGGAAGCCGGGCGTGCTGCAGTCTGTGGGGTCGCAGAGTCAGACACAACTGAGAGACTGAACTGAACTATGCAAAGAGGCCAAGGAGGTGAGAAGTAAGAGAGGGAGATGGCATCAGCCTCAGAAAGGACCAGGAGAGGTAGGGGGTCCCTGGTAAGTGAGAAATCCTCACTAGATTGAAGCTGGGACCCGAGGGATGCAGGTGAAAATGTGCAGCCACAAAATGCAGGCCCCAGTGCCTGAGACAGGAGACAAGGTAGGCCGAAGACACTGAACATGAATTCCCATGCTGACTCTGCCCTGCTCCTGACTCCCTAGGAAAAAAAGCCATGGCAGGACCCAGGGCTCAGCGGGAACACCCAATGACAACAGCAGCAGAAGTGGCCCGTTGGCGTCAGGTTGGAAACCTCTAGATTCTGGAATGGGTCCCAAGCCAGGTAAAGCCTGGGGAGGAAGGTGCCTTCTCAGAGGACTGAGAATGCATAGTTGCCCCGGAAGGCTCCACTTTCCCCACGAGTCCAGGATCAGCTTCCAGGGCCCCATGAAAGGAAGCTATAGGCTGTCGCTTGAATTCCAAGGCCTTTAATTTGCGGCGAGCATGCCTGGTCCTCATCTGAGCTCCTCCCGTGTTGCCACCCCCATGCCAGCACCTCCCCGCCTCCCTTCCTGGGTCTCCCAGGTCACACCCCCACAGCAGATGCCCCGGCCCCTCCCTCCCAGCCTCCTAGGTAGGGGGAGGTGGGGGTGCTGCCAGAGTCCCGGCCCCCCCCAGCATCAGCATGGCCAGGGCCTTGGGTCCCGCCGTGTGGATCTTCTCGTGCCGATGCAGGTTGGAACGCCGGCTAAAGCTCTTGCCGCACAGCGGGCAGGAGTAGGGCCGGACGCCGCGGTGGGTGCGCTGGTGGGCGGTGAGGTGCGAGCTGTGGCTGAAGCTCTTGCCGCAGTCGAGGCAGTGGTAGGGCTTCTCGCCCGTGTGCGTGCGGNCTAAAGCTCTTGCCGCACAGCGGGCAGGAGTAGGGCCGGACGCCGCGGTGGGTGCGCTGGTGGGCGGTGAGGTGCGAGCTGTGGCTGAAGCTCTTGCCGCAGTCGAGGCAGTGGTAGGGCTTCTCGCCAGTGTGCGTGCGGTTGTGCGCAATGAGGTTGGATCGCTGGCTGAAGCACTTACCGCACTCGGGGCATGGGTAGGGCTTGACCCCGGTGTGGGTGCGCTGGTGGGTGACCAGGGCCGAGCTCTGCGTGAAGCACTTGCCACAGATGGGGCACTTGTGCGGCTTGGCGCCCGTGTGGGTGCCCTGGTGGGTGACCAGGTCCGAGCGGCGGGTGAAGCGCTTGGCGCAGCGGTCGCACACGTAGGGCTTCTCGCCCGTGTGGATGCGCTGGTGCTGGATCAGCGTCGAGTGGTGGCTGAAGCTCTTCCAGCAGGACGGGCAGGTGTAGGGCTTCTCGCCTGTGTGGATGATCTGGTGCTGGATGAGGTGCGAGCTGCGGCCGAAGCGCTTGCCGCAGTCCGTGCACGCGTAGGGCTTCTCGCCCGTGTGCGTGCGCCGGTGCGTCACCAGGTGTGAGTGCCAGCTGAAGGCCTTGCCGCACTGCTCGCACTTGTAGGTCTTCTTGCCCGCCTCGCTGTCCAGCGCCAAGCCCTCGTCGCAGCTCTCAGGGGCGGCCGTCTCCCCTTCTCTGGGCTGCTCTGGGAAATGGCCCTCCTGGGTTTTCGGGAGGTCGGTGTCAGGCGGGGCTGATTCCGGCTGTGCCTCCTCCACGGGACAGGGCTGCACATCGTCCTTGGCTGGCCCTGAGTTCTGGCTGGCTGCTCGCTGCCCACACCACGGGGCTTCCCCCTGGGCTCTTCCCACTCTGCAGGAAGGACTTTTGAAGGCTCCCAGGGACGAAGCCAGCTCCTCCTTGTCTGCCTCCACCACTCCTGGATAAACAGAGTTTCCAGCAAGAGAGGCTTTCGTGAGGGCCCCAGNAAAAAAAAAAAAAAAAAACACGATAAAAATGAACTTATTTACAAAACAGAGATAGACTCACAGAAATAGAAAACTGCACAGGCATACGGGGTCTTAGTTTTCCAACCAGGGATCAAACCCATGCCCTCTGCAGTAGAAGCTCAAAGTCCTAACTACTGGAATTTTCATATACTCCAATAACTTTAAAATTTACACCATGGGGGGCTTCCCTGGTGGTCCAGTGGTTAAGAATCTGCCTGCCAATGCTGGGGACACACCAGGTCAATCCCTGGTCTGGGAAGATCCCACACGCTGCAGAGCAACCAAGCCTGTGCGCCACGACTACTGAAGCCCGCGCTCTAGAGCCTGTCCTCTGCAACGAGAAGCCACCTCAGTGGGAAGCCTGCCTATCCCAACCAGGAAGGAGCCCACTCGACGCAGCTAGAGAAAGCCCACATGCAGCACCAAAGACCTAGAACAGCCAAAAATAAATCAATGAAATATTTTTTAAAAACTACACCATGGGACTCTTCCCACGTCAATGAAAGTGAATACACAGAGACTTCCCTGGTGGTTCAGTGGTTAAGACTCAGCTCCCACTGCAGGGGGCCCAGATTCGATTCCTGGTTGGAGAACTAGGATCCCACCTGCTACGCAGTGAGGCCAAATGGCGGGGGGGGGGGGGGAAAAAAAAGTG
>SJYX01019442.1:391266-415087 GCA_006410675.1 Oreotragus oreotragus
CAAAACAATAAAATAGAAGGCATAGAAAGAGAGGCAAAGCCATGTGAAGTTGTTAGTAGAGATTGGAATGATGCTGTCAGAAGCCCAGGGACACCTGGAGCCACTAGAAGCTGACAGGCAGGAAGGATCCTCCCCTAGAGCCTTAGGAGAGGGCCCTGTCAACACCTTGATTTTGGAGTTCTGGCCTTCAAATGTGTGAGAAAATAAATTTTGGTTGTTTTAAGCCACCCACTTTGTGGTCCTTTGTTACAGCAAACACAGGAACCTAACACACCCAGGCTCTGAGATCAGATAATGGCCCAAGGTCACAGAGCCGGGAGTCACTTGACCAAGACTGGAACTCAAGTGGAGCTGACCCACAAAGCACCTCCAGGGCCACCACTTCTTGAAAGTGACAGGAAGGCCTGTGGCCTTGGGCCATTTCAGGCCTCAATTGGTCAAAGAAGCTAGTTTCTGATTTGGAAAAAGTCCAAGAGTACCTCTAAATGTGCTGAGTCCCTGCATCCACCTAGGTCTGATGGAAAGAAAACTCCCACGCTCGTCCCCTTCAGCACTGCCTCCCACGGTGGGACTTCCAGGGTCCTCCCTGCCCCCTTCACAGCAGCCTCGGGGCCCAGCCCTCTGGGAGGCTGAGGGGGCAGGCTATGGAGTCAGGCTGCAGGGGCTGAAATCTGTAACCTCTGGTCACTAGCCTTTCAGCCCAAAGCAGAGCAGGGCATTGGAGACAGTCACTTCCCTTGCACTGGGAGGTCCTGTGAGGCCTCATCTCACCCACAGCACTGGGCACCAGCTAGCCTCCTGCTGGGAACTCAAGTCTATCCCTCCACCTCCTACCCACCTGGGTACAGGTTAGGGTCTGGACGAGAAACACCTCAAGCCAGGAGTCAAAGTGCCTGGGAGCCACATGGGCCCGGTGGCCTCTGAGACCCAGCTGCTCTACCTCCGCACTGGTGACACGAGAAAGCTACCCTCTCCAGAAAGTTCTGGATGAGCAAAGAGCGGTGCTGGTAATTATTATTATCACTCTCCTGTGGGAGCTGACAGAATCCAATCCATAGCAGAGAATGCTACGGACCTGTGAGGCCCACTGGGTGTTACAAAGGCATGATGGAAGGGAAACTGAGCAGCGGTAAAAATTCTTTGTGCTTCTACAATATGAACACAGAAAACACACACTTGATTTGTCTTGCACTTGCAGCCTCTGGAATCCTAGCTGAGGAGTTCCAGGTTTCTCTGACCCAGGATCTAGTTGCTATGGGCGGGGCTGGTTTATAAGCTGCAGTAATGAGCTCCTAGGGGCTGACAAGCTGCACACAGACGACTCCCCTGCCTATTATCTTCTCCCAGCCTCCCCACCACCTGGCGAGACAGGTGGGCACGGCAGGCACATGATCCGCGTTTTACAGACGACTCGCTTGGTTCCCAGAGGCCAGTGGTCTGCGCAAGGTCACACACTCAGCTGCAGCTGACTGAGGTTCCCCCACGGCTGGTGACCCTGGTCCTCTCTCAGGTTGTTAATTACACACACACAGGAAGGACTAAGTGCTTAGGCTCAAAGTGAGAGGAGCTGGGGTCCCAGGCAGAGGGGTGAGGCTTGCCATGTGCCCATTTGCCCGGAGCAAACCCCACCTGTAGGACCCCCCATGCAACCCCCTTACCATCTTTTGGTCTGCTGACTATGAATTCACCAGGCAAAGGAAAACAGTCCCATAGAAGTCAATTCCCTGGTGGAAGGTATTTCCCATCATACCTTCTCTTCAACACCCCCGAACCCATCTACCAGCCTTGCTCCCTCAGAGTCTAACTCTTTCAAATGCCCTGCCCTGAAAAATCCCCTCCCACTCCAATCCTTCCAGTGCATGCCTCCCCTTCCCAATACCCCATTCATACCTCTCGGGCTCTCTCCTTGTTCTGGGTAGTCCGGATGCCTCCGTCTTCTGCAGACATTTTTTTTTANCAAATGCCCTGCCCTGAAAAATCCCCTCCCACTCCAATCCTTCCAGTGCATGCCTCCCCTTCCCAATACCCCATTCATACCTCTCGGGCTCTCTCCTTGTTCTGGGTAGTCCGGATGCCTCCGTCTTCTGCAGACATTTTTTTTTTTAAATCTCAGAGCCAGTAAGCACCGTTGAGTCGTTTTGTGCTCGTGTAGGCCAAGCCCCCTCCAGCTTCTGGCCAGAAGCCTGGAGGAGCAGAAGGAAATCAGCCAGCATCTCCTGGACATCCCCTGAAAGCCCCGAAATCCCCACGCGGGACCAGATCCATCCTTGGCTCCAGTCGGACATAAAGCCTCCCGGACGCCCTCCAACGGCCTCCCTCTCTAAGCTGTTTTTGGTTCCTCGCTCTGACTGAATGCTGTTTTCTGTGATCCCCTTTATCGCTGAAGCAACAACTCCGAATCTCGGAGCAGCTGGGTTAGGGAAAGCTGGGGGAATTTGAAATCTGTATCTCCCGTCACCAAGAGCGTAAAGATCTGCAGAGATGCTACCAAACAGGTGCTGAGTGGGACCCCGCCCGCCGCAGCCAGCTCGGCGGAGGAATCGAGGCCCCGGAGTCTCCCAGCCCCGGACACACACACACCCCCTGCCCTCGACCTGACTCGGTCCCACCTGGGATCCCGAAATTGAGCCGCCCGCTCTCAGCAGCCCTCCCTGCGGCTGCAACCACCCGCCCGGGCCGGGCGTCCATCCTGCTCACGATCCCGCACGAATGATGTCCTTCCTCTCTCCGAACCCGGTCCAGGCCTCCTCCTCTCCCCGCCAGCCCGTAGCCTTCCACCTTTGACCCCGGCCCCTCCTGCCAGCCGGCCACCCGGGCGGCTCTCGGGATCCACGGGCCCTCCTAGCCCCGCTCTCACCGACGTGAAGGCGGAGGGGGCGCTACGGGCGGCGGGGGCCCCGCCCCCGGGAAAGGGAGTCTCCGCAGCCTGCACCGGGCGCAAGGAGCCGGGTGGAGACTGGGATTAGGGACGACAGGAAGTCCCTCCCAGATCCCGTTCCCCACGCAGCTGCAGCCCTACAGGGTTCCCAGCCTGGAGGGTTCCGGGCCTGGGGTCCCGAGGCCGGCTGCACCTGCTCTGCGCCGCCCAGGAGACTACTCCCCAGATCCTCCTTGCTGGCTCACAACCGCTTTACCCGGCCTGTACTCGTGAAACCAGCCAAGCAGGGGCGCCAAAGAGGGAACATAGATTTTGTCGAAGGGTTTCGATATTTGAAAACGTTTCAAATTTGCAGCTGTCCTTACAGGAGGTCCTCTGAGGCAATAGTAGAATCCCTCAGAATTCTAGGACTCCTAAAACAAGCTGAACTCCACAAGCAGAATTGAAAACCCAATTTCCTGCAAACCCAAAAAATGCTGCAAGGGCCAAGTGGGGAACCAAAGGTGGTAAACTGAGAGCAGATCCCTAATGGGAGAAATATGGGTCCAGGGTTGCTCTGGTTGTTCTCCTTTCTCAAGACCGTCAATCTTACGGGGACTCTCCTAAGTTTTAAGTTTTGGTATCTAAGTATTGTTTGTTTTTTTTTTTTTAATTAAACCCTTGTTGAGCGCACACAGCAAGCACACCAAGGGGGTGGTCCGGGGGCCAGTGGTGTCTGTTTTCCTGGGTGATGTGGATGCATCTCAGAGGACCTTAAGGCTGGCATGGAGGTCTCGCTGCCTAAGAGCAATCCTAGGAAACAGAGACCTGGGAACAATGCTCTACCCACCCCTACCCCACATGCCTCACACCTTGGAAAGATGTGGGATTAATCTCATTTTTTCCCCAGACACCTTCCCCCCACCCCCAGCTCCCTCTCAAGGCTAGGGATAGAAGTGACATAGGGGCCTGACCCAGCCACCCCTGACCCAGCATGGGGTCCCAAACCCTCAGACAACCCTGGTGGCTTCATAGTCCACCTCTCCACCTCCATCTTTCCTTCAGACCCTGAGAACTAAGTTTCCTAAAGTGGGAGAGCAGAGACTATGCTTCACTTTCTGGGGCAAGGCACCCATTCCTCCTTAGCAGGGCACAGGAGACCGGGTGTCAGGAAAGGGGTGAAGGTCAGCCCTGTAGTCAGGTACCAGGAAGATTCCTCCTGGAAACGTTCCCAGGCCCCCTGCCTTTTGCCCATCAGAGTCCTCCGAGATGCATCCACGTCACCCAGGAAAACAGACACCACTGGCCCCCATGCCATCCCCTTGCTGTGCTTGCTGTGTGCTCAACAAGGGTTTAATTAAAAAAAAAAAAAACTTAGATACCAAAACTTAAAACTTAGGAGAGTCCCCATAAGATTGACTGTCTTGAGAAAAGAGAACAACCAGAGCAACCCTGGACTCATATTTCTCCCATTAGGGATCTGCTCTCAGTTTACCACCTTTGGTTCCCCATTTGGTCCTTGCAGCATTTTTTGGGTTTGCAGGAAATTGGGTTTTCAATTCTGCTTGTGGAGTTCAGCTTGTTTTAGGAGTCCTAGAATTCTGAGGGATTCTACTATTCCCTCAGAAATGAAAAATTGAAAAATGAAAAAATGAAAAATCATGAAAGAAAAATTCCCCCTGGAGTTTGATTCTGGTCAGTAAAATTTTCAAGTGTTTTAATCCTCAAGGTAAAGAGAGGTGAACAAAGTTGTATCAAGAGTCAATACTGTTTTCAAGCCAGAGAGGGTTATAAACTGAGGGAAAAGGCACAAGGGGTCTTGGAAAAGATGAACTGTGAAATCTGGGAGTGTTTCTTCATCAAGTTGGTGTCCAGAGTAAAGGAATTCACCCTGAGGTGGACCATCTCACACATGGCAGACCCAGGAGTATACCAAGGGCAGAGAGAGTGTGTTTGTCTTGATTCCTGGGCAAACGTTTCTCTATCAGACAAAAGGGGCTACTTCAGGGATACTGAGAAAGCCCAGAGGTTTGGATGCCACTATGGGATCACCTAAGCTAGACCAAATGAAGTCTCAGCATTTATTTAACTGTTGAGTACCTACTATATGACAGACATTAACTCCTTGGAAATGAGAGGAAACCATTCCAGGGCTTGCTCTAGGCCTGAGCAGGTCTAGGAGGAAGGATTATCAACATTTGCTGTGTGAGAATTGCAATCCCTGAAAGACTTCAGAAAGGCGCCAGGGCAGAGTGAGTCAATAAAGCGGTCAAAAACTTAAATGCCTTCAGTAACCAGGTAGTACTGAAGATCCCCTGGAGAAGGGAAAAGCTAGCCACTCCAGTTTTCTGGCCTGGAATTCCATGGACTGTATAGTCCACGGGGTCACAAAGAGTCGGACACGACTGAGCGACTTTCACTTCATAATAAACAATCAGTGCTTTGGGTATAAGACTGGAGTGAGAGGGACTTCTAAGGTCTCAAGAAACCACATTTTGTTTAAAAGGGGTGGTTGAGGGTTCGATATAGCCAAAAACTTGAGGATTTTTCAAGAGAAGCCAAAAAAGAATTCAATTGTATGTGAGATATCCTGATGTTTGGATGTTGATGACTAAAACCAACAAGCAGTTTAAGAACTGTATACAATTCCAGCAGAAAACATCTGTTGTCTCGTTTCACAGGCCACCAGGTTAGGGGTGTACTTACCTCAGGAGCCTGTTTATAAAATAACTGTCACGGATGAAGGGGCTTTTTGGAACTTCAGGGACAGGAAATGCTCAACAAATGCCAACTCTGGTATCCTGTGACTTCAGTGAGCTTGAGTAAGAAAATGCTATTTTAGTAAATATTGGGTTGGGCAAAATGGATTTTTGGTCAACCCAATAACTCTGTGAATTACCCCCAGACTGGCCTGTGAGCTGATTCGGGTCTTAAAGAGGACCTTACAAAAACAGCCAGGATAATAAAAACTAGGGGAAAAAAATCATTTGATATAAGAAAAACAAAAACAAACTTGTACTAATTAAGATGGTTAAACCAGGCTAGAGACAGGGCACTGCAGAGATTTATTTAGCCTTAGGAAAGAAAGAGGGTAAGGCAAATAAAGGAATGTGAGAGACGTCAAGAAAAACAGGAATAATTGAGTAATATCAGATCAAATGTTAACCACTGAAAAAGAAAAAGCAGACCCTTCTCCTTGGAAGAAAAGCTATAACCAATCTAGACAGCATATTAAAAAGCAGAGGCATTACTTTGCCAACAAAGGTCTATCTAGTCAAAGCTATGGTTTTTCCAGTAGTCATGTATGAATGTGAGAGCTGGACTATAAAGAACTTTGAGCACCAAAGAATTGATACTTATGAACTGTGGTGTTGGAGAAGACTCTTGAGAGTCCCTTGGACTGCAAGGAGATCAAACCAGTCCATCCTAAAGAAAATCAGTTCTGAATATTCATTGGAAGGACTAATGTTGAAGCTGAAACTCCAATACTCTGGCCACCAGATGTGAAGAGCTGACTCATTGGAAAAGACCCTGATGCTGGGAAAGACTGAAGGCAGGAAGAGAAGGGGACGTCAGAGGATGAGATGGTTGGATGGCATCACCGACTCGATGGACACGAATTTGAGCAAGCTCCGGGAGTTGGTGAAGGACAGGGAAGTCGGATGTGCTGCAGTCCATGGAGCCGCAAAGAGTCGGACACGACTGAGCAACTGAATTGAACTGATAAGTGTTAGGCAGGTGGAGCCATAAATTAAAAAAAAAAAAAAAAGTTTTTAAGAAGAAAAATAACTAAGAACTTTCAGGGCAGCTGGAGACCAGGTCGTGAGTGTTCAGGTGGCCAGCGGTCCGCTGACCCCCGGAGGCGTACAGGGAACCCGCGACTCCATCCCCAGGGCTGCGAGGTGGCAGCTGGAGGACGTGTTCGGAGCCAAGCGAGGCCCAGAACGCGCACAAGTCGGCGCAACCCAGCTGCGCTGCCAGCAGAATACCGACGCGGGGAGCGCGTGGCCCAGGCAACGACTCTACCGTCCCGCCCATAGAGCACAAGCCAGTCCACACCCCGAGCGCAGCCCCGCCAGGGCTGGAAGGGTGGTCCTGTAGCTACCTGACCTTGGCGGGTGTGCCTGCGTTTCCTGTCCGGCTGCCCATTTCAACTTCCGGTTTTCCTGGGTCTCTCGTGGAGCCCGCCTGTGGACCAGGGGCACGTGGGCAACTGGGGCGATAAGGACCGAGGGGCGGACGCCCGGGAGCCCTCAAGTTCCCCGTGGGGAGAATGAGACTGGCCGCGCGAGGGCCCTCTGCTCTAGAGCGCCGGCTCCAGGGATCCGTGAGCGCGAATTCCCGCCCAGCGCTCAGTCCAGCCTCCCGGACCACGGATCTCCGCCCCTCCAAGTCCGATGGGAGTTTTGTTCCAAAAATGAGAGTGTATGCTGCTAACTTGCTCCCTCTACGTAGGTGACACATATCTTACAGATGTTCAGTATGAAAAACATAGAAATAGAGAAAGCAAAGCATGCAGCCTGTCAAAGATAAACACAACCAGATATTAAGAAGTGGTGAAAACAGGTTGTATGCGTTATCTACAGACAGCAGGGCAAAGAGCTGAGCTCCATCCTATGTGCAGAGGTGACTGGGTGTTTCAAAGGGAGAGCTGGGGTGTGGCGGGGAGGTCAGTAGAGTCAGAAAAGTGAAAAATCACGAAGAGCCGTCAGTGAAGATGCAGTTGGGGGAGGGGGGGTGTCTGCCAGCTGACAGATGTGGGAGTCGGAGTCCCTCCTCCCACGCGGAAGGGAGACAGAGCCCCTGTTCTTTCTGATGAGTACATTTCAAAGGTATGACTCAGGGCTGTGAGGGATGCTTCTGGGTTAAAAGAGACATATGTTCACATTATAAGCCTTTAGTAAATGCTCTAAGAAAAGTGAGGGGCCCATCATCAGGTGTTGGCTAGAACACATAGTAAATTCTACAGCGTGGAGCTATCTCAGGCAGGCATTTTCAAGGGGGAGTGGGGTGCAGTCATCATAGCCTTATGGTGCTGGAAGCCATGCTAGAGTTCGGTCAAGTCTTGGTGCAGATTTGGACAGACGGTTATGTGCCAAGAGTTCTGCCGTTCTCAAGCAGTGCCTTGCTGTTTTGTAACTGTGGCACATTCTGTTGTGTGGCTGCATCACAGTTTACTTACCACCCACTCCTTGATGCCCCAGCCTTGCAGCCACTGAAACTACCCAGCAGCTCTTATGATGGAACCTTTGCTTCTTTCCAAGGAGTGAACAGACTAACATCTGGTTTTAAAAAAATACTTTGGTATTGGCTGTGCTGGGTCTTCCTTGCTGTGCAGAGGCTTTCTCTAGTTGTGGAGAGTGGGGGTGACTCCCTACTTGTGGTGTGTGGGTTTCTCTTTGCGGTGGCTTTTCTTATGGAGCATGGGCTCTAGGGCTTGTGGGCTTCAGTAGGGGCTGCATATGGGCTCAGTACTCGGGCTTCAAAGTGCAGGCTAAGTAGTTGTGGTACTGGGGCTTAACCCTGAGGCTTGTGGATCTTCCTGGACCAGGGACTGAACCTGTGTCCCCTGCAGGGTACTGCAAGGTGGATTCTTAACCACGAGAACACCAGGGAAGCCCCTAACCTCTGATCTTGCAAACAGGGCAGGTAGAGAGACTGCCAACCCCAAACCTGGCTCCTGGATCTCAGCTGATGCTGGCTTAGAAGTCTGCCCATCACAGTTGGCACATATGGCCCTTTCCTGCCCGGGGCAAGCTCCAGGAGCACAAGGAGGCTCCTCCCTAGGCAGCAGCTCCAAGCATTTCTTACCATTTTGTCAAGTCTGGCAGCTTCAGCCAGGCAACCCATGAACACCAGGGCCAGAAAAGCCCCCAGAAATGTAGAGTTGACTGGACGTTTCCCAAACACTCACATCCCACCTTCCAGAACATTGTCTCTACCTGGGCACTAAAGACAACTTACACGACAGGTAGGAAGGGGACTGTCTACTTAGACTGAGCTCAACAGTCACTCCACCTGGCTCTTTGGGGGTAGATATTAGAGTAAATTAACTTACTTTCTCCTTAGAAGTTGCTGCATTTTTAGGAAACCAGGTCACTGTCACTATCGCCAAATACCCTTCGCTGTTGCTGTGGCTACCTCCTGCTGTCGGATACTCTACCCTTGGGTAGAGTTTCAGCCCGCATTCACTCACAAAAGTGAAAGACACTGAAGCAGGGATGGGGGCACTTAGGAGGCGTTGTGACTGGCTACACATCAGAGAATCCCCCTAGAGGCCACTCATGGGAGCAGATGACAATGGCACTCAGACACCCGCCCTTGATGTCCTTTTCAGCTAATGTTTCCAGCCCTTCTTCCTGCTGCATGCAGTCTCTGCTCCCTACCCTCAGCTCGCAGACTCCCTCCTCTACATGTCATGTGGTCTTTCACAAATATCTCTATTTTTTTTTTTTTTTTACTTGACTGGGTGTGAAAGAAATGTATAACTTCCATTAGTTTTACTTCTTCTTTTAAAAATTCTATATAATGTGAACAAAATCAGTAATGATAGGAATCGGGGCTCTATGGAGAAATGGCCGGTCCTAGGACTGGGCAGAGAAACACACCAGTTGAGTCTGCAGACATCGGGAAAGGACATGGTACCAGCTCCCTGCACAGGTGGGACAGAACCTTCTGAACCTGAATATCCACATACCCTATCACACAGCGATTCCCTCCTGGGCACACGCCCCACAGTCACACACCTGTATGGTTCCCAGAGACCTACAAAAACTATTAAGTATGGCCCCAAACTGAACCCCCTCCCCCCTCACGTAGCGACAGAATGAATAAACAACACCACGGGGGCACATCTTCAGGGAATCAGAAACACGTGGATGAGTCCCCCACTGTGGAGTAAGGTCAGAGGAGAGTTCCTCTTGTGTGACTTCATTTGCAGGAGTTCCAGAACAGACCAAACTAATCTGCTGTGATTGGAAGTCAAGATCGAGATTATAGGAAAATGGAAGTGACCACAAGGGGGCACCAGAATAGAGTACCAGTGAATTCTGATTTGATTGGGATGCTGGCTCAAGGGCTGTTTTCAGTTGGTGGAATTTCAACACGTTCTTCATTTTGAGTTTGCGCACATATTTGTGCAGTTCGCCTAAAAGTTCACTTTAAAAGAAAAAAGGAGGATCACTTTCGGCGTGTGCGCCTGGCGTCCTGCCCCCGCTCTACGGAGTTGGCTTTCTCTGAGCGTATCCTCGCTTTTCAGGTACAGACAAGTGTGTTCCAGTCGTGGCTAACTTTAAGAAGCGCTGTTTCTCGGAATTGATAAGACCATGGCACAAAACGATGGCTGTGGGATTTGGGGTCACTCTGTGTGCAGTTCCTATTGCCCAGAAACCAGAGCCTCATTCTCTTAGTAGCGATACATTAATGAGGAGGGCTGTGTCTTTGGTAACAGCACCTCTACCTTTCTCTCTCAGACCACATATGCATTGATTGAAGCAATCACTGAATATACTAAGGCTGTTTATACCTTAATTTCTCTGTACCGGCAATACACAAGTTTACTTGGGAAAATGAATTCACAGGAGGAAGATGAAGTGTGGCAGGTGATCATAGGAGCCAGAGTTGAGATGACTTCAAAACAACAAGAGTACCTGAAGCTGGAAACCACCTGGATGACTGCAGTTAGTCTTTCAGAGATGGCAGCAGAAGCTGCCTACCAAACGGGCATTGACCAGGCCTCTATAACGGCCAGGAGTCACATCCAGCTGGTGAAATCGCAGGTGCAGGAGGTATGCCAGCTTTCCCAGAAGGCGGAAACCAAGTTGGCAGAAGCACAGACAGAAGAACTCCGACAGAAAACCCAGGAGGACGGGAGCGAGAGGGCTGAGGCGGAGGAGCAGGAGGCCTACCTGCGTGAGGATTGACACTACTGCCCGCTCAGCCTGCGGAAGGCAGGGCAGATGCCACCCGGCCCCGGCTTAGCACAGCTTCCTCTGCACAGAGGCAGTGGCAGGGCCTGCCCGGGCCCATCAGCCCAGAGGTCGTTGGGAGCTGTGAGTGCCTGACCCCTGTCCCCACCGTCTCAGGCTTGTACTGGACCTGGCTCTTAGCCCATGGGCGCTGCACCCTGTTTAACATTTCACCCCACTCAGCAGGGGTGCCCTCTCACCCACCCATTGATCTTTTAACCTCCCACTCAGAGCATTTCACCAACCTGGCCAGAGAGAGGGGCCCTTCTCTGTCATGTCCACAAGTTCAGTAGCTCTTTAACCTCAGTTTTCCCATCTTATTTACATTTTCTAATATGATTCAGTATTTGCTCCCTCCATAGGGGCGTGAGTTTGGGGGGGAAGGGGAGACTGTCCTGTTTATAAGATTTCTTTGTGTTGAGTGTTTCTGATGCCTTCTGTGACCTGGCCCCAGTGCCCTGTAAGGATATCTCAGGCAGAGAAGCCAAAAGTCCATTGTTCTTAAGGGACTGAATATGGAGTGTTTACCTGGTGCTCACAACAGGACTTACTCCAACACATGCTTCTCATTTCCTTTTTTGTTTGGAGTTTCTCTATTGTATCTGAAGGAAGATAAATTTTTTTTTTTTGCATTTAAAAAAGAAAATGTTTCTGTGTGTCTTCTGTAAAAAAAAAAAAAAAAGAAAAAAGGAGGGAGGCTTCCCTGGTGGTTCAGTGGTTAAGACTGCACTTCCAGGGCAGGGGCCAAGGGTTCGGCTGGGGAACTAAGGTTCCACATGCTGGGCAGTGTATGGGGTAGGGTGCGGTGGGGGAGACGAAGAAAAAAGGAAGTGAATGAAAAGAAGCCAGTTAGGCCATTGCTAGGATCCAGGCAAGAGAGGATGGTGACCTGGACTTGGTAGTGGCAGTGGAAGTAGAGAACGCAGATGTAAGCAATGTTCAGGCTATCAGACCTATGGAACTCGGGGACTGATGAGATGGTTAAGGCTCCGTGCTTCCAATGCAGGGGGCACAGGTTCGATTCCTGATTAGGGAACTAAGATCCCACAAGCTGCATGTTGTGGTCAAAATAAATAAATTAATTAAAATAAAATTGGGGAAGGGGTGGCAGGTACCATGTCCAACCACAAAGGCAAGCCAAGGAGATAGATGAGGGAAACAAAGCATTCAAACTGAGACAGAAAGAACAGAAGAAACTTGAGGAGCTAAGAGCTAAGGGGCCTCTGGTCACAGGTGGAATTTAGAAATCTTGGAAAAAGGAGTGTCTGAGGCAATG
The DNA here is from genome assembly GCA_006410675.1 of Oreotragus oreotragus. NCBI lineage: Eukaryota > Metazoa > Chordata > Mammalia > Artiodactyla > Bovidae > Oreotragus > Oreotragus oreotragus. The sequence goes on from SJYX01019442.1 coordinate 403,367, forward strand.
ATGATCCTTAATCCCATGCATGTTTAAACATCTGGATTCCCTGCCATAACACCTGTCACCACCTATAGCTAGAATGAAGGGGTTTCCCTGGTGGCTCAGATGGTAAAGAATCTGCCTGCAATACAGGAGGCTAAGGTTTGATCCCTGGGTCAGGAAGATTCCCTGGAAAAGGGAATGGCTACCCACTCCAATATTCTTGCCTGAAAAACTCCATGGACAGAAGAGCCTGGCAGGCTACAGTCTATGGGGTTGCAGAGTGGGACACAACTGAGCGACTAATACACACATAAGCTAGAATGAAGTGTTGTCTTGGAACCTATTGTACCTTTAAGAAAAAACTTCTGTTAAAAATAAATAAATAAATCACACAGTGGTTCACCTTCTCTTTAGTTCTCAGTTTTTTCTGCTTTAACTGTGAGATCATAGTAAACCTAGCCCAGATTCCTGCCAAAGTGTGGTTCTTAAGTCGTTATTCTGTCCTGATTTCTGTACCACCTGAAATGAAACCAACTCATTCTAAAAAAAGAAGAATGAAGAGGAGGACTTCCCTGGTGGTCCAGTGATTAAGGATCCACCTTCTAATGCAGCCGACATGGAGTTTAATCCCTGGTGAGGAAATTAAGATTCTACCCACCCCAGGGCAACTGAGCCTGCCCTGCTGAGCACTGGTCCCCTCCCCGCCCCCTCCTCTCTCAAGAGCCGGTGTGTCCCAACAAAAGAAGTCCGAATGCCAGGAGCAAGACCCAGTGCAGCCAGAATAAATAAAAGAATGCATCTCAAAATTTCTTACATATATAAAAATAATGAGGCCAGGGTAGAGAGGTGGGATCAGTTTGGCGTGTTCAGAAACTGAAAGGCAAAGGAAAAGAGGACAGTAGATGAGATCCGTGGGCAGGAAGGGGCTTTGGGCTGAGCCCCAGGCTGAGCTGTCTGGACTTAGTTCTGAGTGCCACAGAAACCACGGAAGAGCTTTGAGCAGCACAGTGAAGGGATGCGATTAAATGACTTGCCCAAGTCACACAGCAGCAATCGGCAGAGCTGACTGCAGCTGGAGCTCGCAGAGCCAACGGGCGGCTCCTGCCAAAGACACAAGCTGAAAAGCCTAGGGGACAGCTTTCCTTTACAGACACTCGAGACAGCTGAACAGGCAGTGCTCACGCCTGCTCTCATCAGAATGCCCAGTGCCTTTGTCCCAGGGGGGTCCTTAGTGAGGGGTCTGCCTATGCCATAAACACTCCTAATTATTCCTTCAAGATGGCAGCTGCCCAGAGGAAAATGCTAAGAGGTTACTAATGCAGCTTAGAAACGTACTTAAGCCACTGGATAGTGAGTGTCACTCAGCCAGCCGAGTCCTACTTTTTGTGACCCCATACAGGCCATGGAATTCTCCAAGCCAGAATACTGGAGTGGGTAGCCTTTCCCTTCTCCAGGGGATCTTCCCAACCTAGGGATCAAACCCGGGTCTCCCACATTGCAGGTAGATTCTTTACCAGCTGAGCCACAAGGGATGCTCAAGCCCCTGGATAAGCCAGAGCCTCATCAAGGGATCATAGTGTTTTTAACAGTAGCTCTTCCCAGAGCTGGAGGATTTTCTCCTTTTGCCCTGAATTATTCTAAATGGAGGAATCCTATGAAAACTGAAAATACAAGAAATTTGTTTTTCTTTCGCAGTCTCTGAAGAGCTAACAGAAAAGATGAAGACCGCATCAGTCAGTATTTTCAAGGACTTGTGCTGACCTGGATAATACTAGACATTTTTTTTTTCATATTTAATAAATGGTAAGTTGGAGCTTGTTTTTTGTTTTTAGACACCAATTACTTTCCCCCAAATTCTAAGGTAACAACTAGAATAGTTTGTGTTCACTTTCAAGATAATTTTAGAAGATATTGATATATACACTAAACAGGTGGATGTATATTAAAAATCCTTTCGGGACGCGTTTATCATTTACTAAATGGAGTAAAGTAAACTTCACAGCAACTTCACAAGAATTTTCCTCTCTTAGCGGCTAACACTATGGGACAGGAGAGTGTATTTTCAAAGAGGAGGACGAATTTGAAGGGACTTAAATGTGTATTAAGCCTCTTTTTTTTTTTTTGGCTTGCGGCATCTTAGTTCCGCCACTGGGGACTGAATTTCCGCCCCGCAGTGAAAGCGCGGAGTCTTAACCACTGGATCGCCAGGGAATTCCCCTAAGCACCCCGCCCCCCTATTTTTTTCTGCAAAGTAATTTGAGCTGTTGCTGCTGCTGCTGCTGCTAAGTCACTTCAGTCGTGTCCGACTCTGTGTGACCCCGTATGCGGTAGCCCACCAGGCTCCCCCGTCCCTGGGATTCTCCAGGCAAGAATACTGGAGTGGGCTGCCATTTCCTTCTCCAACGCGTGAAAATGAAGTTGCTCAGTCTGTGTCTGACCCTCAGCGATCCCATGTACCGCAGCTTTCCAGGCTCCTCCGTCCATGGGTATTTCCAGGCAAGAGTATTGGAATCGGGTGCCATTGCCTTCTCCAATTTGAGCTAATAAAAGTCAAAAGGAATCCTCACCTCAGTGATCTGGTCTTGCCCGGATTGTAAGCCTCAAGGGGGCAGCACTGGTGTCTGTATTCAGCACTGGGTCCCTAGGGTCAGGAACCATGCCTGGACGCACTCAGGGAAGCAAATATTTCCCGAATGAATGACGCGCGCGCGAGGTGGGCCAGGAGCACGGATATTAGTCAGTGCCCATTCCTGGGAGGCGAGTTAGTGGTGGAGGAGGCCAACAGCTAGTGTTGATCTTGCCTCACTTGCCTTGCTGCCGGGACGCTGTTTCTGGGGGTTGGGTCAACTTCATTTCTGCTTTTCTGACAGATTTCCAGGGAAGGTGTGCACCTGAGTCGGACGCCTGGAAGTCACTGTTAGCAGCGATCACCGAGTCTGGCCGCTGCGCTCCCGGCCAGTTCCCCGAGGTTCTCACCCAGGCCCGAGGCACCGAGACCACCACGTCGGATCGTTACCCGAGGAAGCCACGTCCTTCCTGCAGCTCTGCCCCATCGCGTCCGGACGGGGCCCGCTGCTCCCGGTCGCAGGGCTCGGACCTGGCCTAGTCAGCGAGGGCCGCAGCGCTCGGCGCGCGGGTCGGTCCTGGAGGCCGGGCCGGGGCGGCGGCGCCGGGGTTGGGGCGTGGAGGCCCGGCCGAGGTGGAGGGGTGCAGGACACACCTCCGCCCCGCTGCCCCGGCCACGCCCAGAGGCGTGGCCTCCTTTCCAGGTCCCGGGTAGGGTTTCATAGTCCCGCCCCGTTTGAGGTTCCCGGCCCCGCCCCGGGCGGGGGCGCGACAACCCCCGCCCACCCGTGAGGTGCAGGGAGTTAGCCTCTCGGGGCGCCAGGTGCACGGTGCCAGTAAACATCGCTGGACTGGGGGGCTCTGCCTAGCCGTTCCTCAGGCATTCTGTCCGTCCTCACATGTGCCAGGCGCTAAGGCACGGAGCAGATAAGGGATACCGCCCGCTGTCCTGTGAGATTCACACTAGACAGTTAAAGGAACAAAGTCCAGGTGCTGTCAAGGGCAGGAGACTAGACCTGACTCGGGGAAGCAGAGCGAGCGCAGGGTCGGCCACTGAGAACTGGGCCCAGCACCCCCCAAACAGCAGGCGCCCTGAACGCCCAGCCGGACACCACAGACTCCCCAGAGGGAGGCGCCCATTTCGCTGGGGCCAAGGACGCCTCCCCAAAAGGCCCTTTAGACCAAAGGGAAAGGCTTGACTTTGGAGTTAGACTCAAGGCTGTTGGTGAGGCCACTTCTGCTCCTGGGAGCCCCACTTAGCCACTAATAAAGAGGGGACAGAATCTACCCCTAAAGATTCTTGGGAGGATTTTAGGTGCCAGTGTCGACCAGTGACCTCTCTTCCCCAACACATGGTCCTGCTCTGTTTTCCTCTTAGTACCTGTGGTTTGCTCCTGTGCCCTGGCCCGTAAACCCCCTGAAGTCTGGAACTGTCCCTCACGTTTAGCTCAGTATCCTCAACACCAGCAGCAGGCCCTTGGCAAAGATTTGCTGCATGAATGAAATGCCAACCAAAGAACCACACACACAGCAGGCTTTTTTTTCTGGCCATNAGTCAAAGGCTTTGGCATAGTCAATAAAGCAGAAATAGATGTTTTCCTGGAACTCTCTTGGTTTTTTTTAGAGAATAACAATCCACACTGCTATGGGAGGTGTGAGGCTCACGTTGGGAAGAGGTGTCTGCCCCGTGGGCACCTGCAGGGCCATGCCCAGCTTCCCTTCCTTCCCCCACGGTCCTGCTTGCTGGTGGGTGTGAACCAGGGTGTGCGGGTCTCGGGGACGGAGAAGGGAGCAGAGCAGCCTTGCACTTGGGTGTACGCTCCACCACCTGTGGGGTCTGCCTCTGTGTCTCCCGTTCTCCATCCCAGTGCTGATGCAGCTGTCATTCCTAGACTCCAGGTCATGGGCATTCTTGTCAAGAAATGCTCTCTGAGTCAGAGGGGATAGTGCCTCTAGGAGAGGCCCGGGAGTCACCCCACATCAAGATGGAGCCAGAGGAGCCACACCCTGAAGGGGTGTCACAGGAGGCCAGAGCTCAAGGAGCACGGGGCTGGGTGCCCCTAAGCCAGGGCGCTAAGGAGAAAGTGTGTTTCCTGCCTGGAGGAGGTGAGAAAGGGAATGGGGAGAGGGGCCCTTTCCCTGCTCCAAGCCCAGGTAGGGAGACCCAGGTTCTGCCCCAACCTCCCAGCAGAAGCTGCCCGACTCACCCTCCTCTCGGGTCAGGTTGGGAGTGGAATTGGAGGCAGCGGGAGGTCCCTGGTGGGCCTGGCATTCGTTCACTCCCAGGAGCAGGAGGGCCAAGCAGGGTGAGGTGGCCACCTGAGGACCTCTCTCCCCTCTCAGCCCTCCCGGCCCCCCAGATCCCTGTGCTCTCCTGTGAGGGGAGGACCAGAGACCGGCAGATGGCCACGGCGCTCCTCACTGCCTGGTCCCAGGTGAGTGTCCACGTCCAGGGCTGGAGGAGGAGCCAAGAGACGTGGAGGGACAGTGTCTGTGACAGAGCTGTGCTCCGGATCCGAGCACTGTAGCTGAGCGTGGGGGCCAGAGATCCTGAGCCTCGGAAGTGGTGCCGAANCCTAAAAATTTTTGTGGTTTTGTGTTTTCTATATTTAGCTATGACATGTATCTATTTTGAGTCAGTTTTGTATAAGGTATAAAGTTTATGTCAAGGCTCATTACTTTGGTGAGGGGAGGTGCCTATAGACAGCCAATGTTTTAGTTCAGTTCAGTTGCTCAGTCGTGTCTGACTCTTTGCGACCCCATGAATCGCAGCACGCCAGGCCTCCCTGTCCATCACCAATTCTCGGAGTTGACTCAAACTCATGTCCATCAAGTCGGTGATACCATCCAGCCCTCTCATCCTTTGTTGTCCCCTTCTCCTCCTGCCCCCAATCCCTCCCAGCATCAGAGTCTTTTCCAATGAGTCAACTCTTCGCATGAGGTGGCCAAAGTACTGCAGTTTCAGCTTTAGCATCATTCCTTCCAAAGAAATCCCAGGGCTGATCTCCTTCAGAATGGACTGGTTGGATCTCCTTGCAGTCCAAGGGACTCTCAAGAGTCTTCTCCAACACCACAGTATCATTTGCTGAACAGACATCTTTTCTCCAAAGAATTCCTTTCGCATCTTTGTCAAGTATCTAATTATTACACCTGAATGAGTCTGCTTCTGGATCATCTATCCTGTTCTATTGATTTATATGTCTGTATCTTTACCAATACCACCCTGTCTTTTGCTTTTGTTGTTCAGTTGCTCAGTCATGTCTGACTCCTTGCGATCCCAGGAACTGCAGCACACCAACCTTTCCTGTACTTCACGAATACAGGAGTTTGCTCAAATTCATGTCCATTGAGTTGATGATGCCATCCAACCATTTCATCCTCTTTCACTCCCTTCTCTTGCCCTCAATCTTTCCCAGCATCAGGGTCTTTTCCAGTGAGTCAGCTATTTGCATCAGATGTCAAGAGTATCGGGGTTCAGTTTCAGCATCAGTCCTTCCAGTGAATATTCAGGGCTGATTTTCTTTAAGATTGACTGGTTTGATCTCTTTGCAGTCTAGGGGATTCTCAAAAGTCTTCTCCAGCACCACAGTTTGAAAGCATCAATTCTTGGGTGTTCAGTGTTCTTTATGGTACAACACTCACATCCACACATGACTACTGGGAAAACCATAGCTTTGACTATATAGTCAAAGTGATGTCTCTGCTTTTTAATATGCTGTCTAGGTTCGTCATAGCTTTTCTTCCGAGGAGCAAGCATCTTTTTGTGGCTGCAGTCATCAACTACAGTGATTCTGGAGCCCAAGAAAATAACATCTGTCACTGTTTCCAATTCTTCCCCATCTATTTGCCTTGACGTGATGGGATCAGATGCCATGATCTTCACTTTGTGAACGTTGGGTTTTAAGCCAGCTGTTTCACTCTCCTCTTTCACCCTCATCAAGAGGCTCTTGTTTTGGTTACTGTAGCTTAATAGTTAACCTTAAAACTAACGTGTGTGATTCCTCCAACTTTGTTCTTTTCTTTCAAAAATTGTTTATCCATTCATTTCCTTTTTTCCTGAAAAATTTTAGAATAAGCTTTTCTATATATGTGAGAAAATTCTGCTTTAATTTTGATTGGCTTATATTAAGTCAATAGACCTCTTTAGAGATATATAGACCTCTCTGTTGACTCTTAAGAGATGTGAATGTGGTTTCTTTTCATTTATTTAGGTCATTTTTTATTTCTTTCAACCGTGTTGTGTGGTTTCCAGCATACAGATACCATACATATTTTATTAGATGTATTCCTAACATTGCACTTTTCTTGGGGCTATTGTAAATAGTATTGTGTTTTCAAAGTCATTTTTCACTGGATATAGAATGACAGATGTACCATGTGTCCATACGAGTGTGTCTCAGTTATTTTTAAAGAAACAAAAAAAAAAAAAGAAAAAAGAAAAAATTGCATTTCTGGTACTCTTATTGCTTTGTGTGGATCCATATTTTCATCTGATATCATTTTTCTTCTGCCTGAAGGACTATCCTTAAGATTTCTTGCATTGAAGATCTTTAGATGTCTGAAAAAGGTTTTATTCCACCTTCATTGTGAAAAATATTTTTCACTGGTTATAGAATGATAGGTTAAGAGATTTTTTTCCTTTCAATACTCTAAGGATGTGGCCTCACTGTCTTCTTGCTTTCATTATTTCTGAAGAGAAATCTGTTGTCATTGTTCCTTTGTACTTAAGGTTTATTTTCTCTGTGTTGGCGTTTAGCATCTTCTCTTTATCCCTGGCTTTAGAAAGTTTGACTATCATATGCCTTCGTATAGTTTTCTTCCTGTTTCCTGTGTTTAGAATCGGTTGAGATTCTTAGATCTCTGGGATTAGAGTGGTATTGAATTTAGAAAAAAAATTTTTTGCCTTTTTTTTTCTTCTTGAAACCTTTCTCTTTCTCTTCTTTTCCTTTAGACACTGAAATTACATTATATCATCCAGCATAAAGTTCTCCTATAGCACATGGATACTCTTTTCATTTCCGTAAACATTTTTTCACCTTGTGTTTTATTTTGGATAGTCTCTGTTGCTGTGCCTTCACATTCATCAACTTTTTCTTCTGCAATTTCTAATCTATTAATACCATCTGGTAGATTTTTCATCAGGCACAGTAACTGTCATCTCTAAAATATGATTTGACTCTTTTTTAAATATATATTTTCCAAGTCTCTACATAGCATTTTGAACATATGGAATACTGTGATAACAACAGTTTTAATGGCCTTGTCTGCAAATTGTAACATCTAGTTAATTCAGGGTTGGTTTTAATTGATTGATTTTCTCCTCATTATGAGTCATATATTTCTACTCTATGACTCCTAATTTTTAATTGGATGCCCTTCTCAACTTTGCCTTGTAAGATGGTTGATATTTTCATATACTTAAAAGTATTCTTGAGCTTTGTACTGGGACCCAGTTAAAGTGCCTGGAAACACTTGTGTCTTTTTGGGTCTCGCTTTGAGGCATTGTTAGGTGAGACCATTTAGCTTAGGGCTAATTTCTCCCACTTCTTAGTCAAGATTCTTCGAGTACTCTAGCCTATGTTCTGCGAGTCAGGCAACGGTAACAGGACTGTTCCTAGCCTAGAGTCCAGGCACTGTCCCCTCCAATCCTCTTGAACGTTTCCTCCCCAGCTGCAAGGAGCACTCGTAGTAGCCTTAGTCACTCAGTTGAGTCCGACTCTTTGTGACCCCATGGACTATCATCCACCAGGCTCCTCTGTCCATGGAATATTTCAGGCAAGAATACTGGAGTGGGTAGCCATTCCACTCTCCAGGCGATCTTCCCCACCCAGGGTTTGAACCCAGGTCTCCTGCCTGTCAGGCAGATTCTATATCATTTGAGCCACCGGGTGTTCCCTTCACAAATATATGCTAGTTAGTACTCAGCTAAGACTCCAAGAGAGCCCTCTGCAAATTCCCAGTGTTCTCTCTAGAGCTCCCTTCTCCACAGTGCTCTGTCCTGTGAACCCTAGTTTTCTTGTTCCCCTGGGCTCACAGCTCATCATCTCAATTCACTGTGTCCACCAGCTCCTGAGTTCTGCCACCCTGTATCTTGAAACCCTCTTGTTGTATTCATTGGATCCACCAGGACTCACCTCGTTCATTCCTGTGTCTCTGGGATCACCGTTTCTCATTGTCTGGAGTTCAGTGTCTCAAAAACTGTTGTTTCACACATTTTGTTTGTTGGGTTGATTGGTCAGTTATTTCCGGCAGGAAGATAAGCCAAGATTCTGTTCCTACATCCTGGTTGGATGCAAAAGTCAGGCACGTGGGTTTTCCCCATGGCCATAAATGGGTGGGGCAGACAACCCTCTGCATCTCCAGGACTGAACAAAGTAACCATCTCAAGTCTCCACAAAGTAACCATCTCAAGTCCCCACAAAGTAACCATCTCAAGTCTCCACAAAGTAACCATCTCAAGTCCCCACAGGTCTCTGGCCCAAGAGCCAGGTGTACCTTCTGAGAGCAACATGGAGAGTGTCTTCCTGCCAGGCTCCGCACACCTGCAGGCCTCCTCCTGAACGCAGTTCTTTTCTTTAATATATATTTTTAAATCCTGTTATTTTTAAATTTTATTTATATATTTTTTAACACCAAAAGCATTTTGTATTGGATTATAGCTGATTAGCCATATCGTGATAGTTTCAGGTGAACAGCGAAGGGACTCAGCCATACATATCATTCTCAGATACTGTGGGTTTAGAGGTCCCCCACCAATTTTATAACAGTATCTAGCAAAAAAANACGCAGTTCTTTTCTTTAATATATATTTTTAAATCCTGTTATTTTTAAATTTTATTTATATATTTTTTAACACCAAAAGCATTTTGTATTGGATTATAGCTGATTAGCCATATCGTGATAGTTTCAGGTGAACAGCGAAGGGACTCAGCCATACATATCATTCTCAGATACTGTGGGTTTAGAGGTCCCCCACCAATTTTATAACAGTATCTAGCAAAAAAAGAGACATGAGCTTTTTCATTGTGAGACACGCACCACTTTTTAGAAATAGTAAAATTTGAGAAAGATCTTTAAAGTAGTGTAGAATGAATAGCCAGTGTATTTGCTGTGTCTCATTTAATAATGCAGAGACTGTGGGGTGGGTGCTGCTATGATGCTCATTCCATAGACAAGTAAACCGAGGCTCAGAGAGGTGGGCTTTTATGCCCAAGCTCACCCAACGGACAAGTGGCAGGACTGGGACTGGTACTCAGGTCTGTTGAAAGTGAAAGTGAAAGTTTTAGCTGCTCAGTGACTCTTTGTAGCCCTCCAGGCGCCTCTGTCCATGAGATTCTCTAGGCAAGAATACCGGAGTGGGAAGCCATTCCCTTCTCCAGGGGATCTTCCTGACCGACCCAAGGGTCAAACTTGGGTATCTTGCATTGCAGGCAGATTCTTTACCATCTGAGCCACTAGGGAAGCCCCAGGTCTGTTGAGTTCCCCCCAACTTTGGGCTCTCAAATGCCAGCTTGTATGGCCCCTTAGTACATACACACAGGTGCGGAGCTGAGAGCCCCAGAGCAGAGGCAGGTGACCCTGGAGCAGCCTTGCCCTCCTCACTTCTTCCCACACCCTCTCTCCTGGCAGACACATGCTGGACCTGGTGTCTGTCCAGAGCTGCCATCTTTCCTACTCACACCTTCCTCTGTTGAGGCACACAGCTTGGCAGTTGGCTGCCACTAAAATTGAGAGGATGCAAAGAAACCATGACCTTAAAAAATGAAAATAATATTTAACGCTTTGCCTTTTTCTTTGAGATGAAACATGGTTCTCTAAAGCATAGTGTTCTTTTTCCTTCACTTCAAATAACACTTATTGTTTTCATTGTGAATACTTGGAGACTCCACCCCGCAGTGTGGTGGGACGAGCCTGGGCTCACCCCACCCCCTCCCGTGTCCCCTTGGGCCATCAATCAAGGGCAGATGGGGGTCTCATGGGTCACGAGTGTGCCCTGTAGAAGCAACATCCTCCACTTGTCGGGGCAGGGGCGATCTAAGGAAACTAAAAGGGCCCTGGTCTTGAGGAGGGTGGGGACCGGGACCCTGGCACTTTCTGTGAGCTGGGCTCCACGCTGAGTCTTTTGCATAGTCCAGACACCTGGTTCTGCTGCTCCCTCTGTGAGGTGGGTACTACTATTTCCCCTGTTTCACAGATGGGGAAACAGGTGCACCGTACTTGCCCAGGATGGGCAGGAGATGGACCTCAGGCTGGGGGCAACCTTGAGCTCTGGCAGCATAGATGAAATCAGGCCTCAGCTACTGACCATCCTGTGATCAGGCCTTGGCTTCCTCACCTGTAAACTGGAGAGAATGACACCTCCCCAGGGATGGCTGGATGGGGACGACCAGCAGAGAGTCACTGGGCGCCCTCTAGGGCACTGGGGTTCCTACAAGATCAGTCCCTATTTCCTCTCAGGAGAAGTATGTGTGCCTTTTGCCACAGCTGGAGAGGCTGGGCTATACCCAGGCTGGGCTGGGCAGGGAGCGGGTACCACTCACCCTCCCTCCCCGACACACGGATGGTGCCTGATTCAGACAGGGCGTGCAAAATGCTGAGCAGTACCTCCAGGGCCCAGCAGGTGTCAGCAAATGTGGGCTACTGTTTGCCATTCACAGAGAGCTTTAAGTGTAAGCGTCCTAAGAGATGTTTATGTTCTTGCCCATTGCCCTCGCAGATGCCTAGGACAGGACCTGGTACATGGTAGATGCTCAATTAAATGCTGCCTGGATGAATACATGAGTGGGTTTTTCTTGGTTGGCCTTGATGGGACCTTGGACAGGCTGCCGACGCTTCTGGAGGAGGGCTGTGTCTGATTCACGACCGTGCCTCTGAAGACTGCCTTGGAGCCTCACTCCTGCACTGGGCAGCTGAGGAGGATCCAGCCCTGAGGGTTAATAAAGTGTGTGAGCCTCCTGCCGCTGTGCCCTGTGACTGAGGTGCTGGTCCCCTGCACACACACCCATAACGCATTCTCTCATGCACACACACATGACAGCTAGATATTGCACTAACAGCCCCTCCTGAACTCCTTGCATCTCCCATGATTTCTGGCCTTGAGGGTGGGCAGAATCACTGACTAGAGAGTTGGAGGGTCCCCTTCCACCAAAGTCCTCTCTCTCTGACAACTCAGAAAGTAGA
>SJYX01019446.1:0-12350 GCA_006410675.1 Oreotragus oreotragus
CAGATTTCATCCCCTGCAGCCCCTATGTTGTAGCCAGCATCACCCGTTTCTCATCCCAGCACACGGTAGGTCTGTGTCTTCAGCCTCTCCTTGTCACTAGATTTTCTTTTTTCTGGGTTACAGATATGCTCATGTTATTTTTTTATTTTGACTGCACAGCCTCTTCATTACCGTGTGCAGACTTTCTGTAGCTGTGGTATGCAGCTTTCTCTTGTTGCAGCACACGAGCTCAGTTACCCTGAAGCATGTGGGCTATTAGTTCCCTTACGAGGGACTGAACCCATGTCTGCCTACATTGGAAGGTGGATTCTTAACCACTGGGCTGCCAGGGAAGTCACACTGACTTTATTTTTGAGCGTAGCTATACCTTTGGCTCGCTTGCCAATGTGGGGGACATGAGATGTGAGCTCTGTCTCTGGGTTGGGAAGCTCCCCCGGAGGGCATGGCAACCCACTTCAGTATTCTTTCCTGGAGAATTCCATGGACTGAGGAGCCTCATGGGCTACAGTCCATGGGGTCACACAGAGTGGGGCGTGACTGAGTGACTTAACACACATACTTTTGAAAGATTAAACTTTTCCCTGGCGGCTCAGGGGTTAAGAATCTGCCAGCAGTGCCAGAGATGCAGCAGACTCTGGTCCAATTTCTGCATCAGGAACATCCCCTGGAGAAGAAAATGGCTACGCACTCCAATATTCTTTTTTTTTTTTTTCAAACATTCACATTTATTAATGTAAATTTCCATCTTAAGTTGTGTACATGTTGGATCAGTAAAAATTCTCAGTGAAGCACTGCATCTTCCAAAGGAAATGGTTTTACAGATGAGTATTAATTCGGTTCCCATGCTGAAAGATGTCTCTGCTAAGTTCCTTATGTATTTCTTTTTTAAAAGCTTTTTATTTTTTATTTTATTTTTAATTAATTAATTATTTTAATTGGAGGCTAATTACTTTACAGTATTGTAGTGGTTTTTGCCATACCTTGACATGAATCAGCCGTGGGTACACATGTGGGTTCCCCCATCCTGAACCCCTCTCCCTCTTCCCTCCCCATCCCATCCCTCAGGGTCGTCCCAGTGTACCGGCTTTAAGTTCCCTGTTTCATGCATCGAACATGGACTGGTGATCTATTTCACATGTGGTAATATACATGTTTCACTGTCATTCTCTCAAATCATCCCACCCTCGCCTTCTCCCACAGAGTCCAAAAGTCTGTTCTTCATATCTGTGTCTCTTTTTCTGTCTCACATATAGGGTCATCATTACCATCTTTCTAAATTCCATATATATGCATTAATATACTATATTGGTGTTTTTCTTTCTGGCTTACTTCACTATGTATAATAGGCTCCAGTTTCATCCACCTCATTAGAACTGATTCAAATGTATTCTTTTTAATGGCTGAGTAATACTCCATTGTGTATATGTACCACAGCTTTCTTATCCATTGATCTGCTGATGGATATCTAGGTTGTTTCCATATACTGTATTGGTGTTTTTCTTTCTGGCTTACTTCACTATGTATAATAGGCTCCAGTTTCATCCACCTCATTAGAACTGATTCAAATGTATTCTTTTTAATGGCTGAGTAATACTCCATTGTGTATATGTACCACAGCTTTCTTATCCATTGATCTGCTGATGGATATCTAGGTTGTTTCCATGTCCTGGCTATTGTCAACAGTGCTGCAATGAACATTGGGGTACACGTGTCTGTTTCAATTCTGGTTTCCTCAGTGTGTATGCCCAGCAGTGGGATTGCTGGGTCATATAGCAGTTCTGTTTCCAGTTATTTAAGGAATCTCCACACTGTTCTCCATCCATTCCAATATTCATGCCTGAAAAATTCCATGGACAGAGGAGCCTGGTGGGCTGTAGTCTAGAGGATCACAAAGAGTTGGACATGACTGAAGTGACTGAACACACACATGCATGCTCTTGGAAAGGAAGTGAGAACGGGCTTGACTCTGCTCTACCACACTGATGGACTGTGGCACCCACCCTGACGCCCCCTGCCCCGCCCTTCAGGGCAGCACACCCAGGCCATGAGTGCTGGGCGTATGGGCTGCCAAAGACTCATAGCTGTGTCCTTTACTGTGAGGGGACCTCCGCTGTAGGGATCTGCCTTGCCCAAAGGTATACCTGTTTCTGGCTGGGGTGGGGGGGTATAAAAGCCCACCTCCTTTGCCTCAACCTGGAGCAACTATCATAACTCCTGAGGTCTTAGTGGCAACTGCGTGGCAATCAGCCCCTCCCTCTGCCTAGACCTGCCCCCTTCGCCTCCGTACAGGTGACATTTCTCCCAAGGACACACCCCAGTTAGCCCCCTGTACTCAGCTCTACACCTCGGACACTATTTGGGAATGCTGAGACAGAGCAGAAGTTCACCAGAAAAAATATTCAGTGGCCTGCTAAAAACATCTGTGCTTTGACTAGTATGGTGGACATATATTAAATGTTTTCCTGGCAAGCCTTCTCTTTTCTCTAATTGGTCTTCTTCCTTTTGGAAATTGTCATTCCCTGTGACCCAAGTCACATTGTTTATTACAAGATCTGTATGTAACTCTACTTCTTATAATTCCTCTTTCAGCTTCGTCTAGTCCAACCTAGAAATTCTGCTTCTTGCAACCAAATGTTCTAAGCTAGTTCACTGAGATAAAGCACTATTTTTATAAACCAACAGATTAATAGGCTTGGTTTACCATATTAACCTACAGCAGGTCATCAAGGGGCAGTTTTTAAGACAGGATAGATGAATTAATATAAAATATTTGTATTTTTTCCTTAGCATGAAAATAGTGCATAATTATTGTCTAAAACTTTGAAAGTAGGAGAGAGAAAAAAAATGCCCTTCATTCTACTGCCTAGAAGTAGTTATTTTTACTGTTTATTATTAATTTTTCTATATCCTTCTAGTCTTTTGTCTAAGGTTATATGTTTATGTATATCTATTTTCTTTGAGAATAGTGGGATCATACAATTGGTAAATTGCTTTAAAATAATTTTAATATATTATAAACAAATTTCATGTCATTAAGTACTCTTCCACCATGTTCTTTTATTTAATTTATTTTTAAAACTATAGTTGATTTACAGTGTTGTGTTAGTTTTAGGCATATGGCAAAGTGATTCAGTTATTTTTTCAGATTATATTCTACTATAGGGTATTATAAGATATTGAATATAAAATTCCCTGTGCAGTGCAGTAAATCCTTGTTGCTTACCTATTTTATGAATTGGTGCTCCTCAGTTTCTCAGTCATGTCCAGCTCTTGCAACTCTATGGGCTATATAGCCCAGAAGGATCCTCTGTCCATGGAATTTTCCAGGCAAGAATGTTGGAGTAAAAAAAAAATAAAAGAATATTGGAGTATGTTGCCATTTTATGAATAGTGATTTGTATTTGTTAATTCCATACTCCTAATTCTCACCGCCACCCTCGCCCCAACCGCGTACTTTGAAATTGCCGCATACTACTATCCTGGTGTGCTGCCGTTCATTGAGTTGCAAGGAGTCAAACACAACAACATCTCGACTGCATAAGTTGTATCATAATTTATTGACTCAAACTTAAATTTGAGTTGTTTCCATGTTATTGCTGTCATTAGTGATACAGTGAATGAGATCTTAAGATGAATTTTTGAACACAGTTCTCAGAAATGTAATTGCCGAATTAAAATATCGATAGATTTTAACACCTTTAACATGAATTACTAAATTATGATATTACCAGACAGTTGAGAGGGTATGAGCAAGGTATGAGAGTACACTGCTCTAATATGGGGTTGTTTTCTTAAAAGAATGTTGACAATTTAATAGGCAAAATGATGCTTTCTTCCTTATCTCATATTTCTGTAATTACCAATAGATGAATGTATTTTCATATGTTTATCACCTCTATATGTGCATAGATATATGTATGTAGACACAGCACATATACATATGGTATGTATGTATGTGTAAGTGTGTGAATTGCCTGTTATGTCCTTTGCTTAAATTTTTTGTGATATGTTGACATTTTTCTGTACAATGCAAATATCTTTTCCAGTTTGTCATTTGCCTTTTACTTTTGTTCATAGCGTCTTTTGATGTATACAGTCAATTTAATAATTGTTTCTTTTGTGGTTTTTGTTTTGCATGGGAAGGCCTTCCTCAACCCTAGGGAATAGGGACTTTGATGGGAGGTGGAGGTCCTCTGTGGCGAGGGGGCAAAAGGGAGTAGACAGAAAGGTTGATTAAGCCTGCGGGTAACTCCACAATCCCGACAAAGGCTTTGGAATTGCGTCTTCTACCTCCTTAATTTTACAGATGAAGAAGCAGAGGTCCAGGGAGAATAAGAAATAAGATTGAAGTGGAGGATTACAAAGTCTCCTAATACCAGCATTATCCATAAAGGGACATATTACATTTTTATGAGAAATAATTAATTTAGTGTGGGTGAAAAGCAAAAAAAAAAAAAAAATCCTTTTGTGTTCTTTCCTATATTCTGATGTTGGTCATAACATTGACATAAAGAATTTAAAATGCCCCTGAAAGCTGATTACATCTTCACATGTAGAATTGATGGTTCTAATTTCTTTTTATTGATTGTGTAGCATATTATAAAAGCTGTATGGATGTCATGGTGCTTATGCAAAGCAAACTCACCAGAGCAATCATCATCCATCTATAATTGTTAACAGTGTCTACAAATTAAACGGGAGCAACTTGAAACTGAAGAGGAAGAACAGGCTATATAGTATTCAATATACAGCACTTTGTCTTGTTGGCACAAGGAGTAGAAACAAACAGCAAATAATGGAATATTCCAGAAGCATGCTTTGCATCTATGAGGTGGAATATTAACTAACCTAGAAGGCTGCCAGATTTTAAAAATAAAAATATCCACTTAAATTTGAGTTTCAGATAAACAGTGAATAATTTTATAGTAAGTATGTTCCACATAATGCATAGGATATACTTAACTAAAGAATTATTCACTGTTTGTTTGAAATTCAAAGTTAATGAAGCATTCTGCATTTTATCTGGCAACCCTAGCACTCGGGACCTTTTGTTACACATAGTGAAAAACGAAACCCATTGCATGCACTATATGGGGCTGATTCGTTATCATTTCTCTTACGCTAGTCAAATGAACAAGGTACTTTCAAGGAAAAGTCCACCAAGAATCTCACAGTGATGTGAAAATTAGCAATAAGAAGCAGAGACATTGTATTAGATTCCAAGGGCTGCCATGATGAAATACCATAAGCTGGTGGTCCAAGATGACAGAAGTTTAGTGTCTCCGTTCCAGAAGCTGCAAGTCTGAAATCAAGGTGTCAGCTCTTTCTGAAATTCGTCAGGGGATCCTTACTCGCCTCTTCCTAGCTTCCGGTGTATGTGTTAGTCGCTCAGTCGTGTCCGACTCTCTGCAACCCCATGGACTGTAGCCTGCCAGGCTCCTCTGTTCATGGAATTCTCCAGGCAAGACTACTGGAGTGGGTAGTCATTTCCTTCTCCAGGGGATCTTCCCAACCCAGGGACTGAACCTGAGTCTCCTTCATTNCCGACTCTCTGCAACCCCATGGACTGTAGCCTGCCAGGCTCCTCTGTTCATGGAATTCTCCAGGCAAGACTACTGGAGTGGGTAGTCATTTCCTTCTCCAGGGGATCTTCCCAACCCAGGGACTGAACCTGAGTCTCCTTCATTTCAGGCAGATGCTTTACTGTCTGAGCTACTAGGGTGGTTTGCCAGTAATCCTTGGTGTGTCTGGATTTGCAGCTACATCACTTTTATTTTTAAGTAATTAAAAAGTTATTTTTTAAATTTATTTTTGGCTGAGCTGGGTCTTCGCTGTTGTGCTTTCTCCAGTTGCAGCAAGTGAGGGATACCCTCATTGCGCTGGCTTCTTTTGTTGCAGGGCAGGGGCTTTAGCGTTCACAGCCTTCAGTCATCGTGGCGCACAGGCTTAGTTGCCCCGAGGCGTTGTGGAGTCTTCCCAGACCAGGAATCGAACCTGTGTCCCCTGCGTTAGCAGGCAGATTCTTTCTTTTAAAAATTTTATTTTATTCATTTTTTGACTGAGCTGGGTCTCCACTGCTGCACGTGGGCTTCTCTCTAGTTGCAGCAAGCAGGGGGCCGCTCTCTAGTTGTGGTGCGAGGCCTTCTCATTGCAGTAGCTTCTCTTGTTGTGGAGCACGGGCTCTGGGCTGCTTCGGTTTCAGTATTTGTGGCACCTGGGCTCAATAGTTGTGGCTCCCGGGCTCTAGAGCACAGCCTCAGTATTTGTGTCTCAGGGGCTTAGTTTCTCTGAGAATTGTGGGATCTTCCCAGATCAGGGATTGAACCCAAGTCCCTCTGCATTGGTAGGCGGATTCTGAACCACTGGACCACCAGGGAAGTCTGCAGCTACAGCACTTATCTCTGCCTCCATTGTCCCATGGTGTTCCCCAGTGTGTCTCTGTTTTCACATGGCATTCTCCTTTTATTAGGACACCATTTATTATATTGGGTTCCTAAAGGAAATCAACCCTGAATATTCATTGGAAGGA
Organism: Oreotragus oreotragus; assembly: GCA_006410675.1. Taxonomy (NCBI): domain Eukaryota; kingdom Metazoa; phylum Chordata; class Mammalia; order Artiodactyla; family Bovidae; genus Oreotragus; species Oreotragus oreotragus. Next base: position 6,530 of record SJYX01019446.1, read on the forward strand.
CTGATGCTGAAGCTGAAGCTCCAATACTTGGGCCACCTGATGCAAAGAACTGACTCATTGGAAAAGCCCCTGATGCTGGGAAAGATTGAAGGCAGGAGGAGAAGGAGATGACAGAGGATGAGATGGTTGGATGGCATCACCGACTCAATGGACACGACTTTGAGCAAACTCCAGGAGACAGTGAAGGACAGGGAAGCCTGGCATGCTGCATCCCGTGGGGTTGCAGAGTTGGACACGACTTAGGGACTGAACAACAACGTATTGGGTTAGGACCCACTCTAAAGACCTCATCGTGATTTGATTACATCTGTAAAGACCCTATTTCTGAATAGTCACATTCACAGGTCCTGGGGTGGGGTGGTGAGGACCTCAAGATAACTTCTTGTGGGGGACACAACTCAACCTACAAGTATGATCACCTAATATCCTTCATTATATATAAAAAATAGGAAAGTAACTTTAACTGTCATTTTTATTATNCCTGGCATGCTGCAGCCCGTGGGGTTGCAGAGTTGGACACGACTTAGGGACTGAACAACAACGTATTGGGTTAGGACCCACTCTAAAGACCTCATCGTGATTTGATTACATCTGTAAAGACCCTATTTCTGAATAGTCACATTCACAGGTCCTGGGGTGGGGTGGTGAGGACCTCAAGATAACTTCTTGTGGGGGACACAACTCAACCTACAAGTATGATCACCTAATATCCTTCATTATATATAAAAAATAGGAAAGTAACTTTAACTGTCATTTTTATTATTTGCTAATTCCAAATACAGATACCGACTGGGCAATCAGCTCCCATTCAATCATTCTTCATGGAAAAGATTTTCATTTTTCAAAGAGCAAGCAGAAATTTTTATTCGGGCTCCTTGAATTTAGCCTTATATGTTTGGCTTGAAACCCAAAGTTGATGTTAGAAGGAGGCAGCTCTGGGGACTGCAGAAGTTTTTATTTCCCTGCACATAAGGGAAATTTTTTCTTTTAAACTTTTTATTTTGTGTTGGAGTACAGCCAGTCAACAATGTTCTGATAGTTTCAGGTGCATAGCAAAAGAACTCAGCCATGCATATGCATGTATCCGTTCTCCCCCAAACTCCCCTGCCATCCAGGCTGCCACATGACATTGAACAGAGTTCCCTGTGCTCAACAGTAGGTCCTTGTTGGTTATCCATTTCAAATATAGCAGTGTATGCATGTCCAACCCAAACTTCCTAACTATCCCTTTCCCCTTCTCTTCTGCCCTGGCAACCATAAATTCATTCTCTGTGAGTCTGTTTCTGTTTTGTAAACAAGTTCCTTTGTATCATTTCTTTTCAGATTCCGTATATAAGGGATGGTATAGGATAAGGTGATTTTTTTTTTTTTAACAAACTTTCCAGTGTGATAGTCAAGTGAAGAATTTTTGTTATAGTCCCAGAGGGGCGCTTTATAAACATGTTGACTTTTATTTATTTATTTTTGAACTTTTTATTTTGTATTGGAATATAGGCAATTAACAATGTTGTGATAGTTTCAGGTGAACAGTAAAGGGCCTCAGCCATACATATACATGTATCCGTTCTCCTCCAGACTCCCCTCCCATCCAGGATGACACATAACTTTGAGCAGAGTTCCCATGTGACTTTTGGTGCAATTGTCCCAGAAAGGGAGGGGGAGATGTTATAAAGCCTTCAGAAACTTTTACTTTCAAAACTTGTCGAACATTTTTATGTTAATGTGCTTTGGAGGGGTCTTCAGACAACAACAAGGTCAGAGCAACTTCTTAGCGACAGCCGGCATGTAAGGGAGAGACGGAGCCAGCAGCAGAGGTAACTGTATAACATGTGGGTTTATGTATCAGCAACACAGAGGATAGTTAATCAAAGACTAGACCAGTTCAGTTTTCTAGTTTGGAGTAAGTCAGGGAAAGAAGGGCATTTGACTATACTTATTTTTAGAGAGATGATATGACAACATTAAAGAAAAATTTGAAAAAATTACCCTAATCTTAGAAGCCTTATACAAATATGTTCATTTCTGTGACTTTCCACTCCTTTAGTAATATAGTGATATGCCATTTAGAATCCACCTGCAAAGCGGGTTCAGTCTCTTAGTTGGGAAGATCCCCTGGAGAAGGAAATGGCAACCCACTCCACTATTCTTGCCTGGAGAATCTCGTGGACAGCGGAGCCTGGCAGGCTATAGACAGTAGGGCTGCAAAGAGTTGGATATGACTGAGCGACTAAGCACACACATACCATTTTAAGGTTCGTGTTTCCCCACGACAAAGCAAAGCATATTTTTGTAAATTAAAATTTGAAAATAGAGACCACCCAACTTTAAAAGACATCTCCTACGTGGATCTGTTATGTCAAAAGATTACAGTGAAAATGTTAAGTTATTTGACATGATAAATAAGGTTGATCTGTTATGACAGGGACTTTGGTTGTCCTTGGGGAGGATTGACTGTCTTAAGTGCATACTTGTGATTCAGATTTGCAGATGTTTAACCTCACACACTTAAGTCTAGATGTATGAAATTATTGTATTTCCCAGGACCTTTAGTGTAATTTGAAGTAGGAAGAGCTGCTTTTTGAAATGGATTCATCTCTGATATGTTAGTATTTTTCACGGTGTATTCTTAGGGAACTGCTATGAGTCACTAGCACTGAGTTTCTCTGCCAGTTTTCATGTGGTAATCAGAGTAGTGTATTTTCTTAGCTGACTCATTGGAAAAGACCTTGATGCTGGGAAAGATTGAGGGCAGGAAAAGAAGGGGGTGACAGAGGATGAGATGGTTGGATGGCATCACCTACTCAATGGATATGAGTTTGAGCAAATTCGGGAGATAGTGAAGGACGGGGAAGCCTGGCATGCTGCAGTCCATGGGGCCACAAAGAGTTGGCCATGAGTGAGTGACTGAACACCGTTTTCTTGGCAAATCCTTATCCAGTGGACCTTTAGATGCTAGGGTATTTCCAAGATAGGGAGGGCCTTGATAAAGTCATAGAGAAGTGATAGGGGAGCCTGTTCGCATCTCTTCTTGGCCACATTTTATTATTATTATTGTTGTTATTATTTTTACACATTTTGGCCTTACTGTGCAGCATGTGGGATCTTAGTCCCTGACCAGGGATCAAACCTGTGCCCCCTGCACTGGAATTGTGGAGTCTTAACCACTGGACCACCGGGGAAGTTGTCAGTCTTATTTTAAAGCTGAACCATTGGCTGGCTCAACCCCCTTCCATCATTCACTTCCTCTGCTTCACCTTTTCTGGTGCCTCAAAGCTAGTGCCACAGAAGCCACTTATGTGTCCACCCCACCCTGCCCAAGTTCAGAGCCAGCCCCCTCCCCGAGACAGGACAGGCACTGTGTCAGATCCCTCACTCTCAGTTTAGCACTAGTCGTTTCCCTAAACCTGAGACGTGAGGACTCTCGGAGGCCCCTGCCCCATGCTCTAGTTCTCTTTTGTTGTCAGCCCAGGTTTCATGCTTCAGTGACTACTCGGCTCCTACACGCTTTTCTTCTCCGTCCTGTGCGTGCAGTCACCTGGTCTGACTGTCAGCTTTGGTGCCTGTTAGCTTGTCTTGTTCTTGCCAACCTTCTCCCCAGAGCCAGGATGGGTAACCTAAGCTCTGCTTCCAGGGCTGGGTAGCATAAGCTCTGCTTTGCCCTGGAGAAATGTTATCATGTCATTCTGAAGTCTTTCTTGACCCTGGATTTACAGCTTCTGTTCTCCACCCACATGCTGAGTAGCCTCCTGCAATCTTTTCTTTTAAACATTATTTATTTGTTTGTTTGTTTACTGTTGTCTGTGCTGGGTCTTTGTGGTGCTGCACAGGCTTTCTCTAATTGCAGAGAGTGGGGCCTGCTCTCTAGATGTGGTGCCAAGGCTTCTGCTTGTGGTGTCTTGTTGCAGCTAGAAGGCTCTAGAGCACCCAGGGCTTCAGTAGTTGCAGTGCATGTGGGCTTAGTTGCCCCACAAAATATGGGATCTTAGTTCCTGTTCCAGGGATCTAACCCATGTCCCCTGCATTGGCAGGCGGAGTCTTAACCACTGGACCATCAGGGAAATCCCACTGCAATCTTCTCTTTAACTGCCTTGATGGAGCTTTGTTTCAGCCACTGATGTTCATTCCATTGTATCCAGCCCATGTTCCTTTGCAGACCGAGTCTGTTTCAGGCAACCATCCTAGCCTGAGACATATCTGAGACATGTTCTGAGGCATATATGTGGTATCCTTAACCCCTTTCCTTCCTGCTGAGAGACTCCATCTGTCTGATAATTGAGTTCTGAGACATAACAAGATGGACTCACTGCTTCTGAACCATTTGTGGATTTTTGTCTTGAAATATTGAGTCTCTCCAAGTTCTTTCCATTTCTGTATTACCTGTTCAGACCTGTGGTGGAGACAGCTTATAGCACATGCAGAAAGCTTTTGTTAATTGAATGCATGACTGATCGAATGAATGAATGAATGAATGAACAACCCACTGAGAATCATTCAGCTGAAAAATTCAGTGCTCAGGTAGGATTTTAACCAGCAGTCACTCACAGTAGACAGTGGAAGAGCTGGGATTCAAAACAACTTCTGCTTGGCTTCAATGCCCATAGGAAAATGCCAAAAGTGACAGCTAATTGATGTAGTGGAAGAAATACTCCTAATTTTCTCCCTAGCTAGGGAGTGTTTCAACGGCTCAAGAGGATGCGTTGATAGGTTTTAACCTTTTTACATGGCTTCTGGTTTTATTGATTGCATCTGGGAGCATTGACTGGACTATTGGACTTCTGCACTGTCGGTGATTACGTTGGAGAAATGGCAGTTGCTTCATGTATGAGTGACCCAAGCAGTGTGGGAGGCTTCTGTGATGGCAGTGAAAGAAAGGGTTCTCTTGAGAGATGCCTGGGAGGAGAATAGCACCCAGTGGGGTTCGAGACTTGCTTAGTCCTCTGGTTATATTGTAACACATGGCAAACATGTCCCCAAACAATTCTGATGCTTTGTTATCATATCTCAGGGAAGACCTGGAACAAGGATGTTTCTTTTATCCTAAGACGGTCTTAGGAAGGTGTTTGGAAGCTCCTGTGTATGCCCCAGGGCTTGAGATACTCTGTGCAGAGGCTCGGAATCTGTTCTATTTTCATTTGGCTGCACTGTATCTTAGTTGCGGCATGTGGGATCCTCGTTGGGGCATGAAATTAAAAGACGCTTGCTCCTTGGAAGTAAAGCTATGGCAAACATAGATAGCACATTAAAAAGCAGACACATGACTTTGCCAACAAAGGTCTGTCTAGTCAAAGCTATGGTTTTTCCAGTAATCATGTACGGATGTGAGAGTTGGACCGAAGAATTAATATTTTGGAACTGTGGTGCTGGAGAAGACTCTTGAGAGTCCCTTGGACAGCAAGGAGATTGAACTAGTCAATCCTAAAGGAAATCAAGCTTGAATATTTATTGGAAGGACTGATGTTGAAGCTCCAATACTTTGGCTATCTGTTGCAAAAGAGCCAACTCATTGGAAAAGACCAGCTCAATGGACATGAGTTTGAGCCAACTCTGGGAGAGAGTGAAGGATAGGGAAGCCTAGCGCACTGCAGTTAATGCGGTTGCAAAGAGTTGGACATGGCTTAGCAACTGAGCAACAACGACAAGGCAGGATCTTTTAGTTGTGGCATGTGGGATCTAGTTTCCTGACCAGGAATTGAACCTGGTCCTCTGCATTGAGAGTGCGGTGTCTTAACCACTGTACCCCTAAGGACGTCCCTCATAATCTGTTGCACATGAGTGTATATGTGTTTGTGTGTATATTGAAATTCTGTTTTTTTTTTTTTTT
>SJYX01019447.1:0-80000 GCA_006410675.1 Oreotragus oreotragus
CGGGCGGGTCATGGTGGAGAGGTCTGACAGAACGTGGTCCACTGGAGAAGGGAATGGCAAGCCACTTCAGTATTCTTGCCTTGAGAACCCCATGAACAGTATGAAAAGGCAAAATGATAGGATACTGAAAGAGGAACTCCCCAGGTCAGTAGGTGCCCAACATGCTACTGGCGATCAGTGGAGAAATAACTCTAGAAAGAATGAAGGGATGGAGCCAAAGAAAAAACAATACCCAGCTGTGGATGTGACTGGTGATAGAAGCAAGGTCCAATGCTGTAAAGAGCAATATTGCATAGGAACCTGGAATGTCAGGTCCATGAATCAGGGCAAATTGGAAGTGGTCAAACAAGAGGTGGCAAGGGTGAACGTCGACATTCTAGGAATCAGTGAACTAAAATGGACTGGAATGGGTGAATTTAACTCAGATGACCATTATATCTACTACTGCGGGCAGGAATCCCTCAGAAGAAATGGAGTAGCCATCATGGTCAACAAAAGAGTCCAAAATGCAGTACTTGGATGCAATCTCATAAATGACAGAATGATCTGTGTTTGTCTCCAAGGCTCAGCCACAAGGGAAGCCCCAAATACAATAATAGAGGCCAAATGAAATGTAACTTTGGTTTTGAGACAGATTACTGCAAGAGCTGTTCTTGTTTGGTTACCTTTGCAGAAGGGATGGCGTAGATAAGTTTTTCTCTCCTCCCCACTCCAACCCGGTTCCAGAGGGTCTGCATAGAGCAGGTATTCAGTGACCAAAACTACTTCTATCGCAGCTGGCCTAAGGCCATGCTGTATGGTACTCAGTGACCTCAGGTCCCGGCCAGACAGAGAGGTCAGGAAATGATCCCCGGATTGTCTCTCATGCACCCTCACGTCAATAGAGGAGCCTCTGTCAGAAACGTGGCCCAAATCTGGCTGAGGAGGTCTACCAAGGGCACTTCGGGGAGGTGTGTCTGCACGTGGTTGGTGGTCTGGTACATTGCCAAGTCCACAGTGGCAAGCATAGGTCTGGAAAAGAACAGTCAACTGAGACCGGAAGTTCAGGCTTGGAGGGCGGGTCGAAGGCTCCTGGAGGGCGGTGCCCTGCGCGACATGCCCAGAGGGCAGAGCACGCGAGAGGCATCCCGGTCCGTGTGTCGCGTGCCGCAGTGTCGGTGCTCTGCTGTCTCGGCGTCCTGCAGCCGGCTTTGAGTAAGCGCACGTGGCCGTGGCCGTGACCGTGGCCGGCGCCGCGGGCAGGCCCAGGGGTGCTTAGGTCCACCCCTTGAGAGGGTGGAAGCCGAGACCAGAACCAAGTGTGCGGAGCCCAGCTCAGAGCCGCGGATCCGGACTAAGGGAACGCGGGTGTTGTGGGGGCTCCGTTGAGAAGTTCGCTTTTAGAATGGCGCATGCAGCCTTTTTTGGGTATGAAAGTGGCCGCTGCCAGTGGGGAATGAAGAGGAGGTGGGGGCCGTGCGGTCGACGGCGCGCCTTTCAGCACGTAGCTTTCCCTTTGGTGTGTGGGGTCTTCCGGGCGTATCCACCAGGGTGGATTAGGCCGACTACTTGTTTGGGGGACTTGTGGGCCTAGATCCTGTGCAGCAGGAGTGGTACCGCCCTCCTCCTCGACTGCCTTTGGGACATACCGCCGCATTTCTTAGCGTTGCCCTCGAGAAAATAACCGAATTGCCCTTCGGAAAGGTTGGTCCAGACCGTGGCCTCCTAAACTCTTTCCCAGAACTTCCTGTTTAGAAATCTTTGCTACCTGAGGAGCTGGAAACGTGCTATCTCATGGTTGCTTTTCTTTGTTGACTGGTGAAGTTGGGCGTTTTTGTCACTTTCAGTCAAGACTAGTTGAGCTTGTGCTCTGGACCAGGAATTGAGCTGCGCAATGGCCCTGGAAGCCAGGTGAATCATGGTCCCTGCTCTGGGGGAGATGACTGTCACCACATGGAAATACCAAGTGTAACTGACTATAACAACCTGGTTTGGGTGTCAGCCCCGAGAGTACAAAAGATGAAATGATTACCTCTATGTGGGAGAAAGGTGGGAGTCAGAATAGATGTCCATAAAGAAGTAGAATTTGAATGAATCTTTAAATTTTTTTAGTTCACAGCTTTCTAAAAATCATAAATGAACTGCATGCTAATTTACATACAAAAATTAATACGAAAAGAATCCATGGAAGTGTTACTATTTTTATTCAAGTAAAGAATTTAAATGAAATGCTCACAATTAATACTACACAAGTGAGAATCTGTTTGGTATAAACGTTTTTAATCACAAATGATTATGGCTTGTGAAAACGAAAGAGAGCTTTAAAGGGTTTAAGAATAGCAGATATAAGGAACAGCCATTACTCCTAGTACTTAGTTCACCTAAGCAAAAATCTCTCTCCACTGGCCTGGCCTGATTTAGACCTTGTTTTAGAGGACATTGTTATGGCTTGTTAAATGGCAGGAAGTCATTAGAAATCTGTGCCAGACTTCCCCGGTGGTCCAATGGTTAAGAATCCGCCTTGCAATGCAAGGGACACCTAGTTAAATCCCTGGTCCTGGACGGTCCCACATGCTGCGGAGCAACTAAGCCCATGCGCCACAACTGCTGAGCCAGTGCGCTAGAGGCCCATGAGCTGCAACTACAAAGCCCACATGCCATGTGGAACCCATGCTCCACAACGAGAAGCCTGCACTCTCCACAACTAGAGAAAGCTCACATGCAGCAATGAAGACCCACCACAGCCAATAAATAAATAAATTTGTGCCAGTGGAACTTGCTGGAAACCAACCCTTCAGAACTTGCTGGCATNCTACAAAGCCCACATGCCATGTGGAACCCATGCTCCACAACGAGAAGCCTGCACTCTCCACAACTAGAGAAAGCTCACATGCAGCAATGAAGACCCACCACAGCCAATAAATAAATAAATTTGTGCCAGTGGAACTTGCTGGAAACCAACCCTTCAGAACTTGCTGGCATTTCTAGGATGCGAGGGAAAGCTATTCCTGGGGACATGTCTCTTGGAAGCATCTGTTATAAAACTGCCTAATAGCATGCTAGGGGAAACTTCTGACTGCTGGGTGATTCCACCCACCAAACAAAACAGGAGCTGATGCTGGAGAAGCTGTAGTACTGCAGGAATATGCCAGAGAGCACAGTGGAACCACCAACCAAATCTCATTCTTTCTGCAGTGCTTCTGCAGGGCATTCTGCCTACAAAGCTTGTCTTCATGATAGATAGCAAAGGAAAAATGTTTTAAAGGCCTAGATCCATTTTCTCAGAGCAGGCAGTGAAGGGTGAGTTTAGAGCTGAGTGGCAATACATTGATAACTGGCCCAGAGTCTCATGAGAGGTTTTAAGATGAACACATTAATCAGTAATAGCAGTAAGATAGAGTCTGCCTGGGCCCAGATGGCTTCACTGATGAGTTCTGCCAAATATTTAAAGAATTAATAGCCATTAATCAATAACCTCAGGTATGCAGATGACACCACCCTTATGGCAGAAAGTGAAGAGGAACTAAAAAGCCTCTTGATGAAAGTGAAAGAGGAGAGTGAAAAAGTTGGCTTAAAGCTCAACATTCAGAAAACTAAGATCATGGCATCTGGTCCCATCACATCATGGGAAATAGATGGGGAAACAGTGGAAACAGTGTCAGACNGAAGCACAAGCAGGAATCAAGATTGCCAGGAGAAATATCTATAACCTCAGATATGCAGATGATACCACCCTTATGGCAGAAAGTGAAGAGGAACTAAAAAGCCTCTTGATGAAAGTGAAAGAGGAGAGTGAAAAAGTTGGCTTAAAGCTCAACATTCTGAAAACGAAGATCATGGCATCCAGTCCCATCACTTCATGGGAAATAGATGGGGGAACAGTGGAAACAGTGTCAGACTTTATTTTGGGGGGCTCCAGATGGTGACTGCAGCCATGAAATTAAAAGACGCTTACTCCTTGGAAGGAAATCTATGCTCAACCTTGATAGCATATTCAAAAGCAGAGACATTACTTTGCTGACTAATGTCCGTCTAGTCAAGGCTATGGTTTTTCCAATAGTCATGTATGGATGTGAGAGTTGGACTGTGAAGAAGGCTGAGCACCAAAGAATTGATGCTTTTGAACTGTGGTGTTGGAGAAGACTCTTGAGAGTCCCTTGGACTGCAAGGAGATCCAACCAGTCCATTCTGAAGGAGATCAGCCCTGGGAGTTCTTTGGAAGGAATGATGCTAAAGCTGAAACTCCAGTACTTTGGCACCTCCTGCGAAGAGTTGACTCATTGGAAAAGACTCTGATGCTGGGAGGGATGGGATTGGGGGCAGGAGGAGAAGGGGATGACAGAGGATGAGATGGCTGGATGGCATCACTGACTCGATGGACGTGAATCTGAGTGAACTCCAGGAGTTGGTGATGGACAGGGAGGCCTGGCGTGCTGCGATTCATGCGGTCGGCAAGAGTGTGATACAACTGAACGACTGAACTGAACTTGTGGCTCAGCTGGTAAAGAATCCACCTGCAATGCAGGAGACCTGGGTTCAATCCCTGGATCGGGAAGATCTGCTGGAGATGGGAAAGATTACCCATTCCAGTATTCTGGCCTGGAGAATTCGATGGACTGTATAGTTAGTAGGGTCCAAAGAGTCTGATACGACTGAACGACTTCGACTTCATTGTATTTAGTTGATTCACCAGCGTCTTATAAAATTTTGAAGGTATGTTACAGATGGTCTAAAATCCTAAAAATCTAAAGACTCAGGTTGGAAGCAGATACCTGAGTTGAGCAGTAGAAATGGAGGACAGCTAAAAGCCATCAGTCAGGGCCACGCCTTCCCAAGTTCCCAGGAGTTCCGACTCCTACTGGATAATGTGACCAGCGCTAATTGGAGGTACCGGCTGACAGAGAAAACTGATTTCAAGTGAGAGCCTTGAAATTCAGAAGGGCAGACCCAATGTGCTATTGATTTGCAGTTCAGCTGCTCTTCACCTGGGCAACTAGAGCGTGCTCCAAGGAAAACAGCAGCAAAGGTTTAACTGCAGTTACTGATTTTCCCAGGCCGTCGAGGGGAAGCTTAGTTATATGGAAATATGCATGTGATATGTAAATATTTTCGGGGCGGGGGGGGGGCGGGGAAGGAAACGCAAACCAAAATGTCAACTTTTCATTTTCATTCATTCATTCACCAGGTATTATTTATTTCGTGCCAGGACCTGCGCTAGAAAAAAAAAGGTGAGAACTAGCTGACAGCCTAGCAGAAAGACAAACAGGGAGCAAAACTAATGCTTTTCATTCTCTTTCTATTCTTCTCTGGTCTTCCACAACGTGAATAGATAAAAGTCTCCTATGCAAAAGAAAATACTGAATACTCTTCCTGGTAAAAGATTAGCGGTCGGTCAGAAGGTAGTCAGAAGACAGAGCCAACTCCCGAAGGTCTGCTCAGTCAGTTCCCAAGGTTTCCACGAAACGAAAGGTGGCGGGGTCTCATATCCCACTGTGCATCTCAGACACCAGGGGAGGAGGCTCCGCGACTGACTCAAGCTACGCGTTTCTCCTGCGGACCTGCGAACAGACTGCTGGATGGGCGGCCAGCTAAAGACACAATCATAACCACCTTGCGGGAACTCGCTAACCCAGAGCGATCGGACTTTGCAAACAGGTTCAAGTCCCACAAGCCTGTGCTGCCGGAAACGGAAATTCTTGGGCTGGCTGGCGATTGGACGCGGAGCCGGAAGCCGGAAACTGTATAGTGACGCCCGCGATGGCCGAAGCAGCGGGTGTTCCAGCGGAGTCCCTGGCTGGCTGCAGGGCGCGGGCAGCGCGGACGGTGATAGATCAAGTGGTGCTGCCCGGTGAGGAGCTGCTGCTGCCAGATCAGGAGGACGGAGAAAGCTCAGGAGGTGCAGGGGCGCGACCGCTGCGCCTAAACGCCGCAGTGCGCTCCCGGGGACGCGTGGTGTGCGGCCCAGGCTTGCGGCGCTGCGGCGACCGACTGCTGGTCACCAAGTGCGGCCGGCTCCGTCACAAGGAACCCGGCAGTGGCAGCGGTGGTGGCGTTTACTGGGTGGACTCGCAGCAGAAGCGGGTAAGCTGGGACTCCGGAGGGGTTGTCCGGCCGGGAGAAGGCTGAGGATACTCTTCGGAAGCACGGAAGGGGCCCTGGAGCCTTCCTCTGATAAGGCTAAGCAAGAGCAATGGAGTCTTGTGCTTACTCCTACAACTCCTTTAGAGGGACCGTGAACAGCTGGAACCTGGCCCTAGATGGGCGACCAGGCGAGAAAGGACCCTGGGAATATAAGGGCATTGCTTGCGGCGCTGCCGCAATATAAAGGAGATAAAGACTGCGACGTGGTCATTGTCTTCAAAGCCCCATAGGTCAGGGAGCAGCAGACTTGCCTTTCGGGGTTCCAAAGAATCAAGTTCAATGAGTGGATGTCACAGGGAGTTGTTTCTCTTAGAATAAAAAATTTCACAGAGGAGGAAATTAACAACAGAATGACCTTGCTTGGTTGTGAGGACCCCTGTATCATTGCTGCTGCTAAGTGGCTTCAGTAGTGCCCGACTCTGTGCGACCCCATAGACGGCAGCCCACCAGGCTCCTTCGTCCCTGGGATTCTCCAGGCAAGAATACTGGAGTGGGTTACCATTTCCTTCTCCAATGGATGAAAGTGAAAGTGAAGTCGCTCAGTCGTGTCCGACTCAAAGGGACCCCATGGACTGCAGCCTACCAGGTTCCCCCGTCCATGGGATTTTCCAGGCACGAGTACTGGAGTGGGTTGTCATTGCCTTCTACCCCTGTATCACTGGACTCTTGCAAACAAAAGCTATGGAGTTTCTGATAAGAATTCACAAGAGATAAGATGATACAGACTTAAATGAACACTGTTAGAAGCTGGAAATCTGAGTGTTTATCATGTGACGATTTTCTTTTAGGGAGAGTGACATATGATCAGGTTTGTTGTAAGGTTTGTATTGATTTGTAAACATGGATTTTAAAATATTTTATAAATACTTAAATGACAAACATAACAACCGCTGAGGACTTGTTGAAGATGTCTTAAAAATGATTGTCATGTATGGTGGTTCTCTTATTTTCTGTAGTATGTCCCGGTGAAAGGAGACCATGTGATTGGCATAGTGACAGCTAAGTCTGGAGACATATTCAAAGTTGATGTTGGAGGGAGTGAGCCAGCTTCCCTGTCTTACTTGGCATTTGAAGGTGCAACTAAAAGAAACAGACCTAATGTGCAGGTAACGACAGGACCTTTGGTTTCAAAAGTAGCAAATATCCATTTCTTAAACAGTCATATATCTAGAAGGCTACCAGAACTGTCTTATTTTCCTAGTACTATTGGATGATCTTGGAGCATCTTTGTAATCACTCCAGGCTTCAAGAGTTCTTTCAGATGCTCCACCTCTGGGACCAAAGCCACATACTCATTTGCTATGTTGGTGGATATTTTCATCTCTGCTGAATTGAAAGGTTTTATCTGTTATTTGTTACATCCATATACACTGGACAAGAAGTAAGCCAGAGGCTTAGGGAGGAAGGAACAATGGTGGAAATTGCCGTATCACTCATCCATCTTTCCTGGATGTGGGTCCTGGGACTTGTATCTCACAGCTTCAGTTATATCACTGTTTCCTAACAATCCCATTTTGCAGCTGACAAAAGGAGCAGCCTTGCTACTTCAAGTTTCAACTTGGGCTTTTCAGGTAGCATAGCCACACTCTTCCTGTCCATCCAAGCCAGAAATTTGGAGGTTTCTTTGCCTTTTCTCACTCACCCCTCGTGTTGAGTCTCTGATTTGCCACATGTCCATCCCTTTATCTCCACTTTGCAAGTTCAGGCCTTGGCTGTCTCTTGACTGGACTTAAGTCAGTGACCACCTTAGTAACATCCTGCCTTAGTACACTTCTGCCCCTTCATCCAGGCTTTTAAGAGCTGACAGCCTCTCATACCCCTTTCTGTAAAAGAAAAAGTTCTTCAAAGCCTACATATTTCCAGAGGTCTTCCCTCATCCATAACTATATCTCCATGTGGCCCTGCCTGAATTGCACTGAACTATTGAAGAGCACCACTGGATTCATAATCTCCTGCTCCTGTACCTTTGTTTATGTTGTTCCCTGTCTGGATTGCTTTATCCTCTTCTCAACCTGTGGTACACATTCTGGTCTTTCAAGACCCAGGCTGAGCACCACTACCCCTCTGTAAAAACATCCCTAATTTTCAGTCATTTTTCTTACTTACTGGATTCAGCTGTGAATGTAGTTTGTTTACATATATATCTCCACTGCCCTCTGAAAGTAAATGCTTCTAAAAGGCAGAGAATGTTTTCTAGTTCCTTGAGTCACCAGCAGTTGTTGTTACTTAATCAAACAGGTTTATTCTTCATTTCCATAGTTTTTGTCATTTTGAAGTTCAACTCTTGAGGCTTTTAAAGTAATTATTGTATGGAGAACAGTCAGTGAATTACCAGTGTTGTTTTGCTTTGAATAATTTGCATGCCAGGGGTTGTTTCTTCTGTAATCCCCCAAAGCAGTGCTGTGCAGTAAAACTTTGTGGTAATGCTGGTGTTTTACATGCACTGAGTATTATGGGAGCCACTAAGTCACACATGGCTATTGAGCATTTGAAATGTGGCTAAATGTAAGTTTAAATAACTACATGTGAGTAGTGGCAACTGTACTTGACAGTGTAATCCCAGTGGGTACTCTCTGGCTTTGCTGAGGCTCCCAGTCTGGGGATTTTCTGGGAAGGGAAGGGTGAGGGTACACACTTTAATTTGCCTTATCATTGTAGGTCGGAGATCTCATCTATGGCCAATTTGTGGTTGCTAATAAAGATATGGAACCAGAGATGGTCTGTATTGACAGCTGCGGACGAGCCAATGGAATGGGTGTGATTGGACAGGATGGTCTGCTTTTTAAAGTCACTTTGGGCTTAATTAGAAAGTAAGTCTGACGCTTTCCAGCTTGGCTGTTGTCTTTTATATTATACTTTCTTAGAAAGCTGACTAATCTTTGGCTATAACAATGGCTCTGTCTCCTCAAAGTTAAAACTCAGTATCCATTTTAGCACAGTTGTAAACTCTTGCATTTAGCCCCATCCTCTCAATGTGAATACATAAAATTCAGACATATTTGTCATAATTTCTGTATTGATATGGAATCTGGACTTCTCTGCTGGTACGTCAGTTGTTCCTTATATACACTCAGACCAAATGTGAAAACTGGCCTTCCCCCTTCTAAGTTACTTGAATACAGATGCAATTTATTATTATACAAAATCATCATATTTCTCTTATAACGGGAGCCAAATTAAGCTAGAGTGATGTGACCCTCAGACTTTAGGCAGACATTCACAAAAGGCTCCAGCTTTACTGTCCTTTTAATAATTCCCAGAGGCAGATTCTCTTTGTTAGGTTTAGCTCTTTATCTACCCAAAGCTGTGCCCTATTAAAGGGCTTTACTCCTAAAGCTGAGGTTCATAGCTATCTTGCATATCTCTCTTTGCTACTTATTTTGCAGATTTCCAGAATTAGTTCAAGACATTTAAAGAAGCATGTTATTAACCAAGCAACATTTTGTACTTTGAAAGAGCCAACACTCTTCTCCAAGTATTGAATTTAATACCAAAGAATAATTTACATGGTCAGGAAAACAAGGTTAAGGTGTTCTTTTAGCACCAGAGACAATAAAAAAGCTACAGTTCTAAAGTCTAGAATTAAGGTGCTCTGACAATGTGAAGGAAGAACTTTATATATTTTTTGTAAAGTTGATGGCATATAGGGAGTTTGGTTTCTTTGTAGAGGATAGCCCACCATTGTGACCTCTGGTATATCTGTCAGTTATAAAGCTTCTTGGAAGGAAAAGGGGAGTAGATGTTTCATGTGCCTTGTTGTTTTGCAATGATGTTGGTGGAGCTCTGAGTAACTGTGGAGAACTGCCCAGAAAAGGAGTCCCCTGAAGTAAAGTCAAGGCACACCCTGCCACTTAATAAAGTTTTGTTTTCTTTCCCTTCCTCATCAGGCTGTTAGCTCCAGACTGCGAAATCCTACAAGAAGTGGGAAAACTCTACCCCCTGGAGATAGTATTTGGAATGAATGGAAGAATATGGGTTAAGGCAAAAACCATTCAGCAGACTCTGATTTTGGCAAATATTTTAGAAGCTTGTGAACACATGACAGCAGATCAAAGAAAACAAATCTTCTCCAGATTGGCAGAGAGCTGAAGACCTATGTGGGCTTTTTTATGGGTCAGCTGAACCGAGAGACTGGGTTTCCTGGGAAAAAGGTTTCTCAGGTGAATTCCCCATTAAATCTTCAGGAGACAAGACGTGAATGTATATATTGTCTATTACAGTCCTAAATAAAATATTTTTATAAAAAAGTTACTGGTTACCACCCAAATTCTTATGGGTGAGAAAAATCATGAAGCCGTGATGTAGTTTTTTGTTTTTTTACAATAAAGTTTACTAACAGTTACTGTTACGGTTTATTTGACGTTAACTCTGTTACTTTTGCTAGAGTGTAGCTTCTGTAAGTGGAAGTGAGCATTAAGATAAAATTATGTTCTGATAGTAAAATATGTTCACCAAAGAAAATGCAGAATACATTAAAAAAATATAAAGCAAAGAAAAACCACCTGTTATCCCACTATTTAGTGGGTGAGTATGTAGCAGCTAACAATTATTGGTTCCAACTATTTTGCATGGATTAATTCACTTAGTAACCGCAGACATTTAACTTTCTAGTTGAAGAAAATGAGGCATGGATTAACTTGGCCTACATTCTCAACTACTATATGTGAATGTATTTCAAATTGGAACTACAGGATTATACTCTATATATAATCACTTTATTATATACTTTGTCCACTTCAAACAACATGTAATATATTTTGTGATTGCTATTAAAAATTCAATAGCTGTATAATATTTCATGTTATAGGATATTTTAGATATGTGTAGTTTTTTATTGTTCTATAGATAACACTATGATGAAGGTCTGATTCCAAGTCTAGCCAGATCTTACTTTGTTAAAATCATTTCTGCGAAGCCAAACAAAAAACTACCTGTGGGTTCCGAAAGAAACAGTAGAGTGTTGTGATGGAGTCAGAGGAAATCTGCAGTTTAAGCAAAGCCTTTAAAGGTGAAAATGAAGCCTAACAGATGATCCAGGTCAGTGGTTCTGTTAAGAGACCTCCCTGAGAATATATCAATATATGGTAAGAGTTACAGACTCCTGAAGCCTATCCATAGGTTCTTTCTGATGACAGAGATTATAGAACACATTCAGTAAGTTGATAAAGACCAAAGAGCACTATGTATTCCTAAAGATGTTTCCGTTTTTAAGTAGTAAAAAGACACTGATAAAATGTTACCAAATGATCACAGCTCTTGAGGAACTTAAAATTGTGAAAGAAAGGGGATAGAGCAGAAAAGTAACCTTTTGGTTTTAAGATACAGAATACATTTTCTGAACTTGATAGCAGCTAAATTAACAAGTTTACTAACCCAAACTGGCTCGAGTAACTGAAGCAACTCCACCTGACTAGGACATGAAAAAAGGGAGCACTGAGAATTAGGTTACCTAACATACTCGGGTCAGATGCAATGTCGTTTCTGTCTCCAAGTTAGACTTATAATACTGTGTGCTTTTCAATTTGACCTGTTAATCACAAGTATATATGAAGAATCTAGTTGGTACAAAGCTCATAAGGATACAAAGATACCGCCACAAATTGTCACAAGGCTACTATTAGGAAGAGAGAAACACTCATTGCCCATACTCAGAATAGGGGAGACAAGGTAGGAGCCACAGATGGAACAAAACGCTATGGGGGCTTAAAGCAGGGCTGTTAGGATAGGCTGACCCTGCAAAGTCCGTATAGCATATTACTGAGCTGGGGAAAATCAGCATGTTTGAGATGGCTGGACAAAGTCATGCAACTTTATGATGCCTATGCAGTGAAAATTTAACTCTTGATAGAACAGATAGGACAATTCTTCCTTGATTATTTAAGCTACTCTTAGGAGTAGCTATTAACTGAACTGAACTGAATACAAACTCTACCACAAAAATAGAAGAGGAGGGAACATAGCCTAATTTGTTCTATGAAGCCAATATTACCCTAATATCAAAATGAAAGATATCACAAGAAAAGAAAATCATAGATCAGTATTCCTTATGAATATAAACACAAAATCCTCAACAAAATACTAGCAAACTGAATACAGTAACGTACAAAAAGGGTTACATACCATGACCAAATGGTATTTATCCCAGGAATACCTGGTCTTTTAACATCTGAAATCAATATAATACACCATATCAATAAAATAATATCCACATTATCATCTCAGTACATGGATGAAAAGCATGTGGAAAAGTCCAACATCCTGCTATGATAAAAAAAAAACAAAACTGGAATTAGAAAGGAACCACCTAAACCTAATAAAGAACATTTATGGAAAAACCCACAGCTAACATCCTAATTAACGGTGAAAGAATGAAAGCTTTCTCCCTAGAGTCAAGAACAAGACTAGGAAGTCTGCTCTCTTCACTTCTATTCAGCGTTGTATTCAAGATTCTATCCTGGGCAGTTTAGCAAGAAAAATAAAAGGTATCTACATTGGAAAGGAAGAAGTAAAACTTGCAGGTGCTATGATCTGGTATATATAAAATTCTAAGGAATCTATTTTACAATAGGCAAGAGAATTAAACGTTTAGGAATAAATTTAATGAAAGAAGTAACCTTAAAACCGTGGGAACTACAAAACACTGTTGAAAGAAATTAAAGATCTAAATAATTGGAAAGGTACCCTCATGTTCATGGATCAGAAGGATTAGTGATAAACATATTTAAAGCAGTCCCTGTCAAAATCTCTACTGTCTTCATTGCAAAATTTGATAAATGGATCCTAAAACTTATATAGAAATGCAAGGGACCTAGAGAAGCACCACCCCTTCCCCCCAAAAAACTGAAAAAGAATGAAGTTTGAGGATTTATACTTCTGCTTTCAAGGTTTACTACAAAGCTTACAGTAATAAAGATAGCCAGAAGCATAAGCATAGATGTAGATCAGCAGAATAAATATTGAGAATACAGAAGTAAACCCTCACAATTGCAGTCAATTGGTTTTTGACAAGGATGCCAAGACGATTCATTGTGGGAAGAAAAATCTTCCAGTACTATTGTCCCAAGTAATGTTGGGACAACTGGATATATCTACAGGCAAAAGAAAGATGCTGAAACTACCAAGTTTATGCACACCCCTCCGATGCAGAAACTGGTATATTAAAGTCGTCGCATGAAGGAGTTTTATACCAGAAAGAGTCCCATTGCCTTACTCTTGTCAGATAATTCTCTAGCTTAATTAATATTTTATGTCACATATCCCGGCAGGAACTACTTGGTTAACTTTTGCTCTAGGCTAAAAACAATATATTTGAGGAAAAACATGGTTCCCACCCTTGAAAATGTGTGTCTCACTTCTAATTTTCCTTTAAATAATGTAGGTGACAAGTTTTAAAAGTCTACAAGGTTTTCAAAGGAAAAAAACAGTGGTGGTTGCCAGGGGTAGGGGGAAGGGGAGTTAAAGAGTTTCAGTATGGGAAGATGAGAAAAGTTCCTCTAGTCGTATCCCAGGAGGCAACCACCTCTTCTCCTGTACACTTAGGTCAGATTCTAGGCATTACTTCATTATCAGAGTCTTAAAACAACTATGGCAAAAACAAACCTATGGCAGGGTTACAGAAGTTTGCTCTTCTTCCATTCTGGAAAAACCTTTTCCAAATCTCAAACTAAACATGATATTTTCTATCCCCCCATACATGCAAGATTTTAAAACTGCTATACAGACTATAAATTTCATGCACTTCAAATATACAATTAAGTTAGTTTTAGTAAATGTATTAGTAGTGCAATTATCACCAAAGTCCAGTTTTAGATCACCTCAGTCACCCTAAAAAGATCCCTCATGTCCATTTGTGATCAACATCTTTCCTACCCCAGCCCTACACAGCCACTAACCTACCTTCTGTCTCTCTAGCCTTTTCTGGACACTTTACATAGATGGAATCATACAACATGTAGTTTCTTTGTGTCTGGGCTTTTTAACTTAGCATGATGTTATTTAGGTTCATCTATGTTATTTAGGTTCTATGCATTTGTAGAAGGTATTAGTCGTTCATTGCTTTTTATTTCTGAATAGTATTTTACTGGGTTTGTCAAAAACTTTTGTCACGCGAGTGTATGTTCCTCTGTTCTTTGTCTCGTCACAACAAAGATTTGGAGTGACGGACATTAAAGCCCCCTCGGCATGTCACAGCTCTTAGGTCTTGGATAGACCGTGTTATAGCTCTCAGGTCTCGAATGGACCATGTTATAGCTCTTAGACAAATCAGTGTTACAGCTCAGTGTTACAGCTCTATTTTATTTAGAAGATAGCAGGAAAATCCATCTTCAAGGCGTGAGGGCACGTCCATCCAAAGACAGGAGGAGAAGAGTGTCCCAGCACGCCCGGAGAGAGAGCAGCTAGCTTTGGCTCCTCTATTTATATGTTTATCTCTCCTTGGGCCTGTCCTATGTAAATGAGGCCAGCCAGGAGTGTTGCTTGATTTACCTGAGGTCCTCACTCCCGTCCTCGTCCTCGGACCTTCTTTTGTTCTATTTTCCCGAGCTTTTCCCTTCCTTGTCTTTTCAGTTCAGTTCAGTCGCTCAGTCGTGTCCAACTCTTTGCGACCCCATGAATCGCAGCACGCCAGGCCTCCCTGTCCATCACCATCTCCCATCAGTGTTACAGCTCTATTTTATTTAGAAGATAGCAGGAAAATCCATCTTCAAGGCGTGAGGGCACGTCAATCCAAAGACATGAGGAGAAGAGCGCCCCAGCTTGGAGGGGAGAGAGAGCGAGCTAGCTTTGGCTCCTTTTTTTATATGTTTATCTCTCCCTGGGCCTGTCCTGTGTAAATTGGGCCAGCCAGAAGTGTTGTTTATTTTACCTGAGGTCCTCACTCCGATCCTTGGACCTTCTTTTGTTCTATTTTCACGGGCTTTCCCTTCCTTATCTTTTAGCCACCGCCATTTTGGACTCCTTTTCCCTATTCTACCTACCTAACAATTTTATAGCCCTAAAATTCTTCTGTGCTCCACCTACTCATCTCTGTTTTCCCCAACCCTTGGTAAATACTGACTTTTGTTTTTAAACAAAGGTAATGTCTTTTTTTTCCTTTTGTAGGCCTTGTAGCAAATAGGTTAAGTAATTTGTAGGAAATAGGTTAAATATATATATTAGGTAAACTATATTGGCGGGCTGAAGCCTACTTTCCCAGCAATCTCTTAGTATTGAAAAGTGGAAATGAAATCAGCATTCTCTGCATAGAATTTAACTTCAGTTTAAAATCTTAGGTAATGCTACATCTAAAAAGATTTCCAGTTGCAGGTGATCAGTATTAATATTTATAGATATTCTAAATAAATTTGCATGTAATTCTTAATTTCCCCCCCCCAATGTCCTATATCAGTATTTGATGACTGAAATACTTCACCTGTCTTTAGTCCAAACTTGGTAGAGCAAGTGTGGTGGGAGTGAAGTCAGCTGAGCGATATTGGCTGTGCTCTAGAGTACCTTTGCAGCATTGGCGACATTTCCGTTAAGACGTCTGTTGACAGAAATAGTGACAAATATGCTGCCTGTGTATCTGTAGTATCTATCTTTATCCATGACATTAAAGGAAAACAGGCTACTGTAGTCAACTAATTTAGGTGAAATTTCTTTCTTTTTTTTTTTTAAATTTATTTATTTTTAAAATTTTACTTTACAGTACTCTATTGGTTTTGGCATACATTGACATGAATCTGCCACGGGTGTACACGAACTCCCAAACATGAACCCCCCTCCCACTTCCCATCCCACATCATCCCTCCAGATCATCCCTATACACCAGCCCCAAGCATCCTGCATCGAACATAGACTGGCAATTCGTTTCTTACATGATAGTATACATATTTCAATGCTACTCTCCCGAATCATCCCACCCTCTCCCTCTCCCTCAGAGTCCAAAAGTCCGTTCTACACATCTGTGTCTCTTTTGCTGTCTTGCATACAGGGTCCTCATTACCATCTTTCTAAATTCCATATATATGTGTTAGTATACTGTATTGGTGTTTTTCTTTCTGGCTTACTTCACTCTGTATAATCGGTTCCAGTTTCATCCATCTTATTAGAACTGATTCAAATGTGTTCTTTTTAATGGCTGAGTAATACTGAGTAATACTCCATTGTGTATATATGTACCACAGCTTTCTTATCTAATTTCAACTTAAAGATTTCCTGCTAAATGGTTAGTTTTTGTTTTTATTTTTAAGAAACCAACTAATGCTTTCTTTACATTAAAGATAAGACTACTTGTTGGTTTTAACAAAATCAGCAATCTCCAAATTTGGTCATTGTGATATTTTAGCACTTACTGGTTTTGAATTCCTTTCAATTGTGCACATGAGTATGTGGTCAGTTGTGTTTGGCTCTTTGTGGTCCCATGGGCTGTAGCCCACCAGGCTCCCCGTCCATGGAATTTTCCAGGCAAGAGTACTGGAGTGGGTTGCCACTTCCTACTCCAGGGTCTTTTAAATTAAAATGTATTATTTGTTAGATCTTTGTACTTTTATTTGTGATTTTTGTGATGAATATACTACTCTTGAGTTGCTAGAAGTATTTCCCCAAACTAATTATATGATTGTTAAATTTGCTTATAAAATGGGTGGGAAGAGGCTTGTGTAAAACTCCTGAGTAAAATATGTACATTTCATTCATTCAAGAAATATTTATTAAACACTTGCTAGGTGCTGGGCGGTTTTCTTTTCTTTTTTTTTTTTTTTGGGCGGTTTTCTAAATGCTAAGAGCGAGTATCAACAGGGTGATTAGGACCCTTTTTTTGGCGGCCTGCACCTTCTCTTCAGGAGGGGGAGCTATGATGTACACATGTAAATGAATGAAAAAAGGTCATTTTTAAATATTGAAAAAGGCTCTGGGGAGAAAAACCCTGTTCTGTTAAAGTGATGGGTAGGATCTGTAATTTAGACAGAGTGAAAGCCACACGGAGAAGATAACATTTGCAGTGACACTTAAACGATGGAGAAGCAAGCCACTTGAATTTCCAGAGACATAGCTTTCCAGACAGGGAAGAATAAAGACAAAGATTTTAAGGTGGGAACAGGTTTGGCCTATTCAAGGAACAGCAGGAGGGCTAGATTGCCCAGAACTGTGGAGGCTGTGATCAGGAACTTAGAAGATTTTTTTTTTCCCCTCTATTTTCCGGTTACAGTAGGAAGCTAATTGAGGGTGTTAAGCAAGGGTTGGTAATCTAGGGGGGACATATAATAAATAAGCACTTACATAAATATTCAAATGATGGGTGGATAAAATTTGGGGGATTGTAGGAGGACTAGGAACCTTGGGAGAAGATATTCATGAGGCAATGACATTTAAACTGAGGTTTAAGGAATTAATTAGGGGAACAACATGGGAAAGAGTATTCCATTACAGAGGAATAGCATGGTGAAATATGAGTCTAGAAAGAGTATAGTGGCATAAGGCTCCGAAAAAGGCTAGCTTGTCTATTTGTAGTTTACAGAGGGGAAGATATCACCAAATGGGGCAGGAGAGATTTGGCAGTGAGTACAGGGTTTTATGACAAAGGTCCATCTAGTCAAAAGCTATGGTTTTTCCAGTAATCACCTATGGATGTGAGAATTGGACCACAAAGAAAAGTGAAAGTGAAGTCGCTCAGTTGTGTCTGACCTTTTGCGACCCCATGTACTGTAGCCCACCAAGCTCCTCCAACCATGGGATTCTACAGGCAAGAATACTGGAGTGGATTGCCATTTCCTTCTCCAGGGGGATCTTCCCAACCCAGGGATCGAACCCAGGTCTCTCCGCATTGCAGGCAGATGCTTTAACCTCTAAGCTACCATAAAGAAAGCTGACTGCCAAAGAATTTATGCTTTGAACTGTGGTGTTGGAAAAGACACTTATGAGTTCCTTGGACTGCAAGGAGATCAAACCAGTCCATCCTAAAGGAAATCAGTCCTGAATATTCATTGGAAGGACTGATGCTGAAGCTCCAACACTTTGGCCACCTGATGCAAAAAACTGACTCAATAGAAAAGGTCGTGATACTGGGAAAGACTGAAGGCAGCAGAAGGGGCGGACAGAGAATGAGATGGTTAGATGGCATCACCGACTCATTGGACATGAGTTTGAGCAAGCTCCAGGAGTTGGTGGTGGACAAGAAAGCCTGGCATGCTGCAGCCTTTGGGGTGACAGAGTCGTTCATGACTGAGCGACTGAACTGAATTGAACTGAACAGGATTTTATGAGGCACGTGTATGATTTTAGCTGTTAATCCTCTGTAACAGTGATTTTAACGAGAGTAACTTAATCACATGTGCATTTAATATTATTAGTAGTTGCTACTCTGTGAGGATTAGATTGGAGGAGGGGGCAAGAAGGGAGACCAGTTTGGTTCCACTTTAAGTGAGCTAGGATGGTGTTTTTGCTTTCACTTTTGTCTCAGGTTTAAAGGATTTGTTAAAAAAAAATAAGCCACTCATTATATATAAATAAATACTACAAATATTTATTAGAGAATTATCTAGCTAACATTCAGTTCAGTTCAGTCATTCAGTCGTGTCCGACTCTTTGCAACCCGTGAATCACAGCATGCCAGGCCTCCCTGTCCATCACCAGCACCCAGAGTTCACTCAGTCTCAAGTCCATCAAGTCGGTGATGCCATCCAGCCATCTCATCCTCTGTCGTCCCCTTCTCCTCCTGCCCCCTATCCCTCCCAGCATCAGGGTCTTTTCCAAAGAGTCAGCTCTTCTCATGAAGTGGCCAAAGTATTGGAGTTTCAGTTTCAGCATCAGTCCTTCCAGTGAACAGCCCGGACTGATCTTTAGGATGGACTGGTTGGATCTCCTTGCAGTCCAAGGGACTCTCAAGAGTCTTCTCCAACACCACAGTTCAAAAGCATCAATTGTTTGGTGCTCAGCTTCCTTCATAGTCTAATTCTCATATCCATACATGACTGTTGGAAAAACCATAGCCTTGACTAGACGGACCTTCGTTGGCGAAGTAATATCTCTGCTTTTCAATATGCTGTCTAGGTTGCTAACATTAAAAGAATATACTAACATTAAAAGAAAAGAGAAATAGAGCAGAGGATACGTCACCTAATTGGGTTTGACCAACATCCAGACATAAACAATGCTAGGAAGTCTCGTGACACCACACATCTGGAGTCCCAATTGGGAAAAGGTCCCAGGCATCCACTCCGTGGGTGAGATGTCAAAGATTGCAGTTCAGGGTTTCCATTTGTAATCCCAGGATGCAAACTGATAGCATAATCAATCTGTGACCAAATTGCAAGCCTAGTTTCGTGTTAATGCTCTTTGTTTTGTCTTGTAAAACTGGGAATGTTGTTAACCCTGAGGCTTGGTTGGCCAGGCCTCCTTCAGGGGCTCAGCCATCTCAAAACTCTTCCCCCCTTTTATCTGCAAGTCTTGCACTCAGAGCATGCAGTCACTCCTGGTCACTCACAGACCAGGCAGTGTCCAGGCAGTTTAGAAGCCAGGTCAGAGGCCTACTCTGCTTTGTCTCTGAAGCCTAAACAAGACTATTTCTTTAATTTCCCTGACAGATGGTGGTGATGAGAATAAGGATGGTATCAGTAGAGATTTTGAGTGAAAACAGATTTAAGACCTTGGTTAGATTTAGGGGTATGGAAAAGGAGAAATGTTTCATGGACAGGCCTCAGGTGTGTACCTGCAAATGGGTAGATGGTGATGTTGTTACATAGTGACACTGGTCAATTAAAGGTGACCGTAGAGACTTAGCATTCTAAGGTTGCAAGTAAAGCTTCTCCTGTGGGACTGATTATTGTAAAATTACAGTGCAGTGTGTGCTCAGTCATGTCTGACTCTCCGCGTCCCTATGGATGTAGCCTGTCAGGCTCCTCTGTCCATGGAAGTTTTCCAGGCAAGAATACTGGAATGGGCTGCCATTTCCTTTCTCCAGGGGATCTTCCAGACTAAAGGATCCAACTTTCATCTCTGTGTCTCCTGCACTGGCAGACGGATTCTTTACCCCTGAGCCATTTACTGTCACCTTATGACAAGCACATATAATGCTTACTATGTATTAAGCATATTTCAGCTCATTGAATCTTGATGACGTAATGGGGTCGGTGCTGTGACTGTCCCCATGTTACAGATGAGAAAACGGGCACAGAGAACTTAAAAGACGCATACCTAGAGGGTTTTGCTTCCTGGTTTATTCTTAACTACTAATTAGGCTTGGGAGGTTTTAATCTCTCAGTTTGCATACTGTGTGGTAATTATCTAGACTCACCTAATGATACATTAAATTGGAATTTAACTGTGTTAGACTTTTCCTGGAAAGTTTACTTTTTTGTGCATTTAGATAGCATACCTGGCTATATCTTTATAGCATTGAAACAAGTAGTGGTAATATCCTCTTTAATTAAATATTGCTATCTTTTATTTTCTAAAATTCTTTGAAATTGCTTGGTCTTCGTGTGTGTGTATGTGTGTGTGTGTGTGCGTGTGCGTGTGTGCACGCGTGTGCACGCACTAAGTCATCAGTCGTGTTTGATTCTTTGCGACCCTATGGACTGTAGCCCGCCAGGCTCCTCTGTCTGTGTGATTCTGCAGGCAGGAATACTGGAGTGGGTTGCCATGCCCTCCTCCAGGGGATCTTCCTGACCTAGGTATTGAACCTGCATCTCTTACGTCTCATGTATTGGCAGGCAAATTCTTTACCCCTAATGCCACCCTAATTCTTTGAAATTGCTTGGTCTTTGTATTGTTGCTGTTGGCAGCACCTTTTGAAATAGTGTTGCTTTCACTTTGTACAGTTAAATGTGCCTCATAAAGTGAAGGTAAAGGCTCTAATGTGCATGCATACTCAGTCGCCCCATCGTGTCCAACTCCTTGTGGCCCCATGGACTGTAGCCCGCCAGGCTCCCCTGTCCGTGGAATATTTCAGGCAAGAATACTGGAGTGGGTTGCCACTTCCCCCTCCAGGGGATCTTCCCACCCAGTGATTGAACCTGCATTGGCAGGTGGATTCTTTATCTCTTTGTCACCTGGGAAGCCCAAAGTCTCTAAGAGTCTTTGGAAATCACATAAGCTAGATGTTTCTTTTTGCAGAGACTAAAAATTCGTTAACGTAGGTGTGTGGTCTTTGCTCTGAGAAGAGTGTCTTTGTGGGCTGATGTTGGTGCACTGATAATGTGCCATTCCTCAGTGGACTGGCTGTCTCCTCCTCTGAGAGGAGAGGCTGTCGTTGGGTTGGACGTAGTAGATGCCATATATTTCCTTAGACTGGAAACTGGCACTTAGTAGACAAGCTCAAGGGGAAGAGTCCCTTAAAGACACTGGAGTGGGAAAGGATAAGATCCCCCAGGAGTGTACCAGTGGGATCAAGCAGTTGATAGGGAAGAAAGGCAGACAAGGTATTATTGTACATAACCTCTGAAACTAGCTGTTTGTTGTTTAGTCACTAAGTTGTTTATGGATGAATACAGTGTTCAAGAACAGTGCTGCTCACATTTAGCTGTTAAAGACTTAATTGAGCCATATTTAGTATTGCTGCTTATCTGTATATATAGTAGGAAAGTGACTGGTATTCTTGGTCCTATCTAATATTATAGAGGGAGTGAGACGTTCAGTATGTATTTGAGCATCACTTTTGTAATTATTTCCAAGTGACCTATAATGGGAAAGAAGTTATTTGAAATTTTTGCTTTAGTTGTGGTCCTTTAGGAAAAAGTTTAGAATGCAGGAATTAAAGTAACCTGTTTTCTCTCTTTTTTAACTCTAGGTGAGAATTATGAAGATGATGACCTAGTAAACTCTGATGAGGTTATGAAGAAACCATGTCCAGTACAGATTGTTCTTGCACATGAAGATGACCATAACTTTGAGCTTGATGAAGAAGCTTTGGAGCAGATATTACTACAGGAGCACATACGAGATCTAAACATAGTAGTGGTATCCGTGGCAGGAGCTTTTCGTAAAGGGAAATCATTTCTACTGGACTTCATGCTTAGATATATGTATAACAAGGTGAATAGTGTCTTTTAAATTGAACCAAGTTGAAAACAAAAATTACCAACCAGTCTCGTTTAAAAATAATAGATAAAAAGCAGTAAGAGCTGTATCTTTAGTTTTAAAAAATATATAATTCTTGATAAGACTTCTCAGTTAAGACAGTAATGTAAGTTTGTTTGAGCTCTTGATTCTTCTTCATCTCCTATCTCCATAATTCTTCTTTGCAGGTAGTACATATTGAGGCATATGATTGAGTACCTGTGTTCAGTGTGTTCCAAGCATTGTAACTCTAACTCAGACTGTCTGTGTATACTTTAAATTTCCTGAGTATTGTTCAGTCTCTCCTTTTTTGTATTTCCTCACACCTTCCCCTTCTTGATCACCTTTGCAGTAATGGGTGAAGTAGCCTGATAGAGACTTCTGAAAAGGTATACTTATGCTCCTCAAATAAGTCTCCTTTAGAGAATTTTTCTTTTTGAGGTAAGATTCAGTTCCTTAAAGTGACCTCCATGGCCTTCCATGATCTCTAAGCCTCATTCCTTGCCTCTGTAGTTTTTGCAGTTCCTTGACTATGTCATATTATCTCTCAGATGTTGCTGTATTGTTGGCTTATCTTTTCATTGGAAGCCTTCCATGATTTCTAAGACTATGTTATGACTGTATGGCTCAGGTCATGTGTTACATTGACACTGCTTTAGTTACTTATTTTTCCTGGCTGGTGTAATCTCTGTTAGGAGTGGCCTTATCTTGATTACCATCTTTCTCGTGCCTGGCACAGTAATTGGCCCATAGTAAGCACTTATTTTCTGTTTTGACTAATGAATCACCCTTTCTATTTTCACTTTTTGAACAGTTGTTATTTTCCAGACAGTTGTTAATTTCTTTCCCTTTCCCTGACTTTGACTTTCTCCTCTGGAAAAAGAGCAAAAAAAGAAAAAAAGAAAAAAAAATTTCCCCCCGACTTGAGTCAGAATATTTTTATAATAGTTGAAAGTTGGGCTGAGGGAATGAGAATTTGATAGGAACCAAGAAGGAGGAATTGAAATTTTGGAGTGAAACACTTAGCAGGGAACAGCTTTATAGGAAGAGGCTTTAAATGTTCAGAAGGCCACATGAAGGTGCTGGCAGTAACACTTAGAATTATGTAATTGTCTAAACATCTGTCGTGGTGTTCATCTTTACGAATTCTGTGTAAAATCTGTAACTGGCTGTGTATGTACCTTGAGATTAAGTAATAAGGCAAACATTCCTAGTTGATTTTCCAGGAAGCTTTTCAGTATTCTTTTTGTAGGAATCTCTTCAGGCATACTTAAATACACCCGAGGATCAAGGATATAGTTCATGTTAAAGAACACTATTTTGCAGAAATTGGGAGTTGAGAAAGATACGGTGAAGTTTTTCCACTTAAACTTGATTATTTTCCAGAATTTTACGTCTGAAATAGAGAAATGTATAATAACTTATTCTTTAAAAAAAAGAAAAAAAGACTACATTTAAAGATGATGAATTTCTGTATTTTGAGGCTCTAACTTCTTAAGTTAGCTTTCTGTCTGTGTCTGAGCTGTTTACTGCAAGTGTGTTTGATTCCAAGTAGGTGACAGATAGGACGTTAGAAGGGGAAGGAAACTTAGATCACTTGTCTGGCAAGTTTCACCTTAGGTGCAATTTCTTATCTGATCTCTGATCAGTTAGTAGTGGCTGTTCAGAGGGGGAGTAGCAGCCCACGCATGTGTCATATTTGTTATCTCTGAACTAGTAGATGGTGTAGAACCTTACACACTGTTGCAGCCTTCTCAGCTAATATCTTCAAAGGTAACCACTATTCCAAACTCTCACCCCAGGCTAATTTTGTTTGTTTTTGAACTTCACATGAATGAAAATCATACGATATGGGTTTATGTTTGGTTTATTTCATTAACATATCTGTCAACTACCCATGTTTTTGCATCTGTGATAGTCCATTGTTTTTGTTACTTTGATATTCCATTATATGATTATACCACATTTTTTTCAATCCATTTAATTGTCCGTGGATAATCTTAGTAAGTTTTAATAAGCTGATTTTTGCTTCCCATGTTTCCAAAGAAAAGTAGATTACTCTGTTGTCAGTAAGAATTGCTAGAAAAATGTTGATCAAGTGATCATATGAAAGTGATTCCAATTTCAAGAATCAGTTGAGGAAGGTAGAAATATAATGTAGAATTAAATTAGTAAAACTTAATTTTTGGGATATATTGAACACTAAGTAATGGGAGCTGTTTTAGATAAGGATTCTTAATCCTTTATAGAGTTGCTTCCCTTTTTAAATATTTCTTATTTTTTAAATTTATTTTTAATCATTCCTTATTTTTAAAAAAACTTTTGTGAACAATTTTTAACGTATAAAAGTAGACAGTGAATGCCCATGTACTTAATAATTTTTAGCAAAAAGTGATTTTAACTCTTTTAAGATTTTCTTCCATTTCTTTTTCTTGGTAAACTTATTTGTTGAAAAATTTGATTGTTGGTCTTGCAGAGTTTCCCATTCTGGGTTTGCTGATTTTACCCCATTGGTGCAGTTTTCTTGTTCTTTTGTTTTGTGAATTTCCTGTAAATTGTTAGTTGAACCTAGATCAGACTCAGATTTGACTTTTTGGCAAGAACATTTCATGGATGATATTTTCTTCTATGAGGAGGCACATGTTATCTTTTCACGTAACAGTTTTTGAATCTTTATTGATTTCTGGGTATTCTGATTACTAAGCATTTAATAGGTATTATCTCAGTATTCACAGTAAGGCTATGGAGTTGTATTAGTATTTCAGCTTGGAGTTGAAGAATGAAACTCAGAATAAGTGGCACAGCTGGGATTCCAAGCCAGGCAATTTGATGCCAGAGCCTTTATTCTAAAAACTATTATGTAAGATGATGTTTGGTCCATTTATATACTTACACTCAATTGTTCTTTTTTAAGTGTTTACTTCTCATTGTTTACTTGAGAAATTGAAATAGACTGACAGGAGTACATGCCTGATAACTTTTCTTGCTGCCCACTGGTATCTGTGCTTAACAAGTAAGAGTTTTGACTCTGTTTATATCATAATTTCTAGTGGCACTTTAAGGGGAGTTATCTATAGTTTTTATTCTTTTCCATTTTAAGAGCCGCTCCCAGAACTTCTTCCAGAGATCAAGAGTAGGAACTGTCTTTAAGGATTATATGTGCTGCTACATATAATTTGCCAAAAGCACAACTATATCAGGATCAGTATATGGGATGTTGAACTTGGTTTCACTTTTTTCTCTAAGGCTAGTGATATCTGAGATTAAGACTTGGAAATGTTAATCTATGAAAAAAAAACTTGGTTTCTTGTGCTTTCTAAGAAAGAAATGTATTTATAGGAAGAATAATGCTTTTATAAGTTTCTTCCTAGGGTCACTTTATTATTTTGTGGTATAAGTTAAATATAGCAAAATAGGTAAGCCTTAGTACAGCCAGTGAATTTTTATTGAGTTATACTTTTGTGACCACTGCCTGTCAGATAAAGAAAAGCAGCACTTTCAGCACTCCAGAAGGCGCTCTTGTTCTTTCTCCTAGTTACTACTATTTCCGGCTCTCGGGAGCCGCTGCTATTCTGACTTAAATTGCCATCAATCAGTTTTGTCTACTTTGGAATTTCATATAAATGTAATCATAAAGTGTGCACTTGTGTCTGGTTTCTTTCACTTAATATTAAGTCTAAGAGATTCATGTTGTTGAATGTATCAGTAATTGTTTTTTTAATTGCTGAGTGGTATTTCGTTGGATGAAGATACCATAGGCCTGGAAAAGGTCAGTTTTTATTCCAATCCCAAAGAAAGGCAGTGCCAAAGAATGATCAAACAACTGCACAATTGCACTCATCTCACACGCTAGTAAAGTAATGCTGAAAATTCTCCAAGCCAGGCTTCAGCAATACGTGAAGTGTGAACTTCCAGAAATTCAAGCTGGTTTTAAAAACGGCAGAGGACCCAGAGGTCAAATTGCCATCCACTGGATCATCGAAAAAACAAGAGTTCCAGAAAAACATCTGTTTCTGCTTTATTGACTATGCCAAAGCCTTTGACTATGTGAATCACAACAAACTGTGGAAAATTCTGAATGAGGTGGAATACCAGACCACCTGACCTGCCTTTGGAGTAATCTGTATGCAGGTCAGGAAGTAACAATTAGAACTGGATATGGAACAACAGACTGGTTCCGAATCAGGAAAGGAGTACGTCAAGGCTGTATATTGTCACCCTGCTTATTTAACTTACATGCAGAGTACATCATGAGAAACGCTGGGCTGGATGAAGCCCAAGCTGGAATCAAGATTGCTGGGAGAAATATCAATAACCTCAGATATGCAGGTGACACCTCTCTTATGGAAGAAATTGAAGAACTAAAGAGCCTCTTGATGAAAGTGAAAGAGGAGAATGAAATAGTTGGCTTAAAACTCAACATTCAGAAAACAAAGATCATGGCATTTGGTCTCATCACTTCATGGCAAATAGATGGGGAAACAATGGAAACAGTGGCAGACTTTAATTTTGGGGGGAGCTCCAAAATCACTGCAGATGGTGACTGCAGCCATGAAATTGAGAGACGCTTACTCCTTGGAAGGAAAGTTATGACCAACCTAGACAACATATTAAAAAGCAGAGACTTTACTTTGCTAACAAAGGTCCGTCTAGTCAAGGCTAAGGTTTTCCCAGTAATCACGTATGGATGTGAGAGTTGGACTATAAAGAAAGCTGAGTGCCGAAGAATTGATGCTTTTAAACTGTGGTGTTGGAGAAGACTCTTGAGAGTCCCTTGGACTGCAAGGAGATCCAACCAGTCCATCCTAAAGGAGATCAGTCCTGAGTATTCATTGGAAGGACTGATGTTGAAGCTGCAGCTCCAATATTTTGGCCACCTCATGCAAAGAGTTGACTCATTTGAAAAGACCCTTATGCTGGGAAGGATTGGGGGCGGGAGGAAAAGGTGATGACAGAGGATGAAACGGTCAGATGGCATCACCGACTCGATGGACATGAGTTTGGGTAAACTCCGGGAGTTGGTGATGGACGGGGAGTCCTGGCAAGCTGCAGTCCATGGGGTCACGGAGAGTCAGACACGACGGAGCAACTGAACTGAATTGACAGACTTATGGGTTGTTTGTAATTTTTGTTTGTTATGGATCAGGCTATAATGAATGTTATAAAAGTCTTGGAGATGTAAGCACTTATTTCTGTTGAGTTTATACCCAGGAGTAGGAATGTTAGGATCAAAATTTTTTCAGTAGTGGTTTTACCAATTTTGTACTCCCATCAGCGATGTGTAAAGACTTACAGTTTCTTTACATTTTATAAAACAATACTGTTATTTAGCCATTCTGATAGATGTGCATTTAAAAAATTTTAAGGCATTGCTTTCAGGTTCATATGCTCATAAAATTGCCAGATTTGATGTAGAAGTTTAGTTTATTCATTTAATTATTGCTTTAACTGAATTTGCTTTTGAATATTTCACCTATTCCAAGTGATACACTGAATATAACTTATGTAACAAACTGCTGAAATTGAAAATTTGATATTGTTACTATTTTTGCTTCTGTAAAACTTGGTCAGAGTTTTAAGATTCAGTAAGGAAAAATAAAAATTGGTGGGCTTATTTTATTTTGTCTGTTGAAAATACATTAAAGAGTTGGGTATAGAGGTTATGTGGACTATTGACTACTTTCTTTCTGTTAGCATATTAGATTTCCCCCCCTTGATTTCTGAATTGTATATTTCTGTTCTTTCATATGCAGATTTAAAATTACTGTAATTTCGCTTAGAAGGCTTCACCAAATGTTGGTTGCCAAAGCCAGAGGAATCAGAAACAGATGACATGGAGGAGGCTACAATACGTTGTTCAGAGTCCTTATTGCCATGTTTTAGGAGGGCCTTTCTTGGTTGCCTTTCTGAGTCTATTCCCTGAAAATGTTCTGTCATCTGTCAGCCTTTGAAATACCTTTCTAGCTTAAACCCCAAATGTATGTACTGCCTGTTTTGTGATAGTAAAAGTATTATACCTATGTTATCATTTATTTCAGTTTTGTACTTAAGAGTGCATTAATTATATTTTCCAGTAGACCTTTTTCTATTCCAAAGTATTTGTTCTTGCAAGTGAAAATTTACTTTCTCTAAAATAATTGACTTTATGAGGTCATTTTTTGAAGAATATCTCAAGTAATATACTGTTATACATAAGCACTAATTACTCAAACACCAGCTTTAAAACATTTGGGGAGGTAAAACAGTTTTATAGAATTTAAGTTCCTTAATACTAACTTTTTTTGGAGGAGAAAGAAATTTTTAAGTGATTAACTCCCTGTTTCATTCCCCTATTCTCCCTGGGACAGTTTCGATGTTTGACTCATGAGTTCTAGTTCAAGATTTCTTTTTTCTCACTCTTTAAAACATTTTTTTTCATGCCATGTTTCTTTTTATAGTTAATAGGATGTATTTTCTATAGATGCTTTAGAGAATGTTCACTGTAATCCTTTTGTCAAGAAGCAAGTTAAAATAATAGAATTTATGCCACATTGCAGTAGTGTATGGACATTTAACAGAACTGCCAGTGGACCATTCTTTTTCCTCTTAGACTTCTGTAGTGTTATAGGGTGGGTTTTGTATGTCTGGGAGTCTCTTGTTAAGTTCGTGTACTAAGTGTATTTGATACTTTGTTTTTCTTTTAACAGCTTTATTGAAGTATGATTCGCATATAATATATTATTTCATCTACTTTAAACCTGCAATATACAGTCCCATGATTTTAGTATATTCACAGTTGTATAATCATCATCACAATAAATTTTAGAGCATTTTTATCACCTCAGAATGAAAAGTATGAAGCCCTGTACCTTTTAAGCTGTTAACCCACCTATCCCCTATAACCTCTTCTCCCAGCCTCTTACCCTAAGGAGCTATAATCTTACTTTCTGTCTCTCTGATTCTGCCTATTCTGGGCATACATATAAATGAAGTTATATAATATGTTGTCTTTTGTGACTTGTTTCTTTCACTTAGGATAATGTTTTAAATGTTTGTTTACATGCTATAGCATTACTGGTGCTTCCTTCCTTCTTAAGAATGAATAATATTCTGTTGTATAAATATCTCATTTATCCATTCATTGTTAGTGGGTTGTCTCCACCTTTGGCTTTGATTAATCCTATAATTATCAATATGTTAATTTAACATATTTTTACTAATTATATATATAGTACATTAATATGTGATAATGAATGATAATGGCATGATATAAGGGTTCAGCTTCATTCTTTTGGATGTGCTTATTCAGTTGTCCCAGCACCGTTTGTTGGAAAGGCTATCTCCCCATTGAATGCTCTTGGCACCCTGTTGACAATTAGTTGGTCATAGACATGTGACTTTATTTCTGTACTCTCAATTCTATCGTGTTGGTCTGTTCTTATGCCAGTACTAGAATGTCTTGATTGCTGTTGCTTTATAGTAAGTTTTCAAAACAGGAAATGAGTTCTCTTATTTTTTTATTTTTATTTTTTCAAGATTGTTCTAAGTCCCTTGCAATTCAGTATGTATTTTGGACTTAGCCTGTCATTTTCTATGGGAGGTTAGTTGGGATTCTGTTGGTGATTGTATTGAATCTAAATGATTAGTTTGGGTAATGTTGTCTGAACATTAAGCACTTTGATCTTTGAACGTGGCATGTTTTTCCAATTATGTGGGTCGTCTTTAAATAAATAAATCCAGCTTGGGGGGGGTAAAATGTTTTGTAGTTTGTATTTTTTATACTTTTGTTAAATTTGCTCCTCATTTGATGATGTTACAAATAGAATTGTTTTCTTAGTTTCATTTTCAGGTTGTTCATTGTAAGTATACAATTGATATTTTTATGTTGATCTTTTATCCTGAAATCTTGTTTAACTCATTTATTCATTCAAATAGCTTTTTAGTGGACTTTTAAAATGTTTTATGTATATATATATATATATATATGACCATGTCATCTGTAAATATAGTTTTCCTTTTTCTCTTCCAATCTGAGTACCTCTTATCTCTTTTTCTTGGCTGATTGTCCTGGCTAGAATCTCCAGTACAGTGATGAATACAGGTGATAAGAGCATGTTTTCTTATTGCTTTCCTAACCTTTAGGGAGAAACACTTAGGTTTTCACCACTGTGTATGATGTTAGCTGTAGAATTTTTTTAGAGATATTGTTAGGTTCAGGAAGTTCTCTCTAATGTGCTAAGACAGTTTTTGTTTGCTTAGTACCTCTTATCTCTTTTTCTTGGCTGATTGTCCTGGCTAGAATCTCCAGTACAGTGATGAATACAGGTGATAAGAGCATGTTTTCTTATTGCTTTCCTAACCTTTAGGGAGAAACACTTAGGTTTTCACCACTGTGTATGATGTTAGCTGTAGAATTTTTTTAGAGATATTGTTAGGTTCAGGAAGTTCTCTCTAATGTGCTAAGACAGTTTTTGTTTGCTTTTTAAATCATGAAGATGTTGGATTTTGTCAGATGTCTTTTCTGCATCTCTTCATATGATCATATGGTTTTTCTTTAAGGCTAAAGATCAGTTCAGTCTCTCAGTTGTGTCTGACTGTTTGTGAGCCGGGGACTGCAGCATGCGAGGCTTCCCTATCCGTCACCAACTCCCGGAGCCTACTCAAACTCATGTCCATTGAGTCGGTAATGCCATTAACCATCTCATCCTCTGTCAGGCCCTTCTCCTGCCTTCAATCATTCCCAACATCAGGGTCTTTTCAAATGAGTCAGTTCTTCGCATCAGGTGGCCAAAGTATTGGAGCTTCTGCTTCAACATCAGTCCTTCCAATGAATATTCAGGACTGAGTCCCTTTACGACTGACTGGTTGGATCTCCTTGCAGTCCAAGGGACTCTCAAGAATCTTCTCCAACATCACAGTTCAAAAGCATCAATTCTTCTTGCTCAGCTTTCTTTATAGTCCAACTCTCACATCCATACATGACTACTGGAAAAACCATAGCCTTGACTATATGGACCTTTGTTGGCAAAGTAATGTCTCTGCTTTTGAATATGCTGTCTAGATTGGTCATGACTTTTCTTCCAAGGAGCAAAGGTCTTTTAATTTCATGGCTGCAGTCACCATCTGCAGTGATTTTGGAGCCCCCCAAAATGAAGTCTGTCACTGTTTCCATTGTTTCCCCATCTGTTTGCCATGAAGTGATTGGGACCAGATGCCATGAACTTAATTTTCTGAATGTTGAGTATTAAGCCAACTTTTTCACTCTTTCTTTTTCACTTTAATCAAGAGGCTCTTTAGTTCTTTTTTGCTTTCTGCCATAAGGGTGGTGTCATCTGCGTATCTGAAGTTACTGATATTTCTTCTGGCAATCTTGATTCCAGTTGTGCTTCACCCAGTCCAGCATTTCTCATGATGTACTCTGCATATAAGTTAAATAGGCAGGGTGACAATATACAGCCTTGATGTACTCCTTTCCCAATTTGGAACCAGTCTGTTGTTCCATATCTAGTTCTAACTGTTGCTTCCTGACCTGCATACAGATTTCTCAGGTGGCAGGTCAGGTGGTCTGGTCTTCCTATCTCTTTTATGAATTTTCCACAGTTTGTTTTAATCCACACAGTCAGAGGCTTTGGCATAGACAGTACAGCAGAAATAGATGTTTTCTGGAACTCTCTCACATGTTCAGTGAAATGGGTCATATTAATTTTTTGAATGTTGAGTTAGCCTTGCATCCCTGGAATAGTCCACTTCGTTGTGGTATATAATTCTTTTTATACATTGTTGGATTCAGTTTTCTAGTATTTTGTTGAGTATTATTACATCTGTATTCCTGAAATATATTGGTCTTTAGTTTTCTTTTTTTTAACATCTAAATATTAAGATAGCAGTGGCCTCATAGAATGAATTAGGAAGTATTCCCTCTGCTTCTATGTCTTGGAAAAGTTTAGAGAGAACTAGTATCATTTCTTCCTTAAATGTTTGGAAGAACTTAGCAGTGAAACTGTCTGAACTTAGTTCATTCTTTTTTGAAGATTATTAATTGTTGATTAAATTTCATTAGTAGATATAGACCTATTCAGATGGTGTATTTTTTTCTCATGTGAGTTTGGTAGGTTATG
The DNA here is from genome assembly GCA_006410675.1 of Oreotragus oreotragus. NCBI lineage: Eukaryota > Metazoa > Chordata > Mammalia > Artiodactyla > Bovidae > Oreotragus > Oreotragus oreotragus. Next base: position 32,250 of record SJYX01019447.1, read on the forward strand.
TCTTACAAATAATCAGTCCACTTCAAGTCAGTTATCAAAACTGTGGGCATAGAATTGTTCTTAATATTCTTTTATTATCTTTCTAAAGTCCATGAAATTAGTAGTTTTGATTCCTCTCATTTCTGATATTTTTATCTTTTCTCTCTCAAAACAATTTTATTGATCTTTTAAAGGAGCAGCTTTGGTTTGATTTTTTTTTTCTTGTTGTCTTGATATCCTTTTTTCTTGTGTTGTGTTATTAAGGTTTCTGCTGTAATTTTATTCTGCTTCTTTAGGTTAAATTATTATTCTAGTTCTGGTTTTAGATCTCTTTTCCTAATATGTGCACCCAATTCTATAAATTCTTTTCTAATCATTGCTGTCACTGCATTTCACATGTTTTCATAAGTTGTTTTTCTCATTTTCATTTAGTTCAAAATACTTAAAAATTTCTGTTGGGATGTTTTTGACCCATGTGTTATTTAGAAGTATGTTGTGTAAACTTCTACTATTGTGTGGTTTTCCAGCTATGTTTACATTATTGGTCTCTAGTTTAATTCATTTGTGGTCTGATAGCATGCTTTGTGTGATCTGTTCAGGGTTCTATTTTGGGAAATGTTCTGTATGAGACTGAGAGGAATGTGTATTCCGTTGTTGGATGAAGGATTCTATAAGGTCAGTTAGATCTGCTTGAATGTTGGTGCTGTTTAGTTCAGCTGTATCCTTGAAAGTGAAAGTCGCTCAGTCATGTCCGACTCTTTGCAGCCATGGACTGTATAGTCCATGGAATTCTCCAGGTCAGAATACTGGAGTGGGTAGCCTTTCCTTTCTCCAGGGGATCTTCCCAATCCAATCATCGAACCCAGGTCTCCCACATGGCAGGTGGACTCTTCACCCGCTGAGCCACAAAGGAAGCCCAAGAATACTGGAGTGGGTAGCCTATTCCTTCTCCAGTGAGTCTTCCCACCCAGGAATCGAACCAGGGTCTCTTGCATTGCAGGCAGATTCTTTATCAACTGTACTATCAGGGAACTGATAGTTTGTTTTCTGGATCCGTCAATTAGTGATTGAGGGGTGTTGAAGTCTCCAAGTATAATAGCGGATTTTCTTGTTTCTCCTTGGAATTCAGTTTTTGCCTGATATATTTTGATGCTTTCTTATTAAGCACACTGAAAATTGTCAAGTTTTTCTGGAGAAATGACTCCTTTTATTGTTACGTATTACCACTCTTCATAATGATAATTTCCTTGTCTTAAAGTCAGCTCTGTCTGAAATTAGTATAGCTTCTCTAGCTTTTATTTGATTAGTGTTAGCGTGCATTGGAGAAGGAAATGGCAACCCACTCCAGTGCTCTTGCCTGGAGAATCCCAGGGACAGGGAATCCTGGTGGGCTGCCGTCTATGGGGTCGCACAGAGTCAGACATGACTGAAGTGACTTAGCAGCAGCAGTAGCAGCATTGTATATCTCTCCATCCCTTTTCTTTATGTTTAAACTGGGTTTTTTGGTAGAGAGCAAATAGTTGGATTTATTTTTAATCCAATGATGGTTTCTTTCATTTAATTGGTTTATTTCAGTCATGCATGTCTGAAGTGATTATTGATACTTGTTATACTTGTTGGTTCTTTTTTATTCTCTCTCTGCCTTCTTTAGCTTTAATTGACTACTTTATATGATTCCACATTCTGTTCTTTCTTAGTGTATCTGTTTATTTAAACATTAAAATAATCTAATTGCCTGGAGTTGGCAATATACATTTACAACTGATCTAAGTTTGCTTTTAGAATATTACTATACTGCTTTATGGTTAGTACAGGTACCTTATGACAGTATTCCCAGTGCCTCCCTGCTATACCTTATGTTGTTAATTTCCTCTCTGTATGTACCATAATCACCTAATACATTGTTGCAATTAGAACTTTGGACATGCTGTTGTCTATTAGATGAATTAAGGGAAGAATAAAAGATTTTCTTGTCTTTCTCTGATATTCTTTTATATATATGTCTGAGTTTTCAGCATTATTATTTTCTTTCTTTGTGAAGAACTTTTAACATTTCTTGCAAGGCAGGTGTACTGGTGACAACATCCTTCATATTTTATCTAAGGAAGAATTTATTTCTCCTTCACTTTTGTAGGATAACTTTACTGGACACAGAATTTTAGGTTGGTGGCTTTTTTCTTTTAACACTTGACATATTTCATTCCATTTTCTTGCTGTTTGTATGGTTTCAGACTAGAAGTCCAAAGTGATTCTTATTGTTCTTTGATCCTCTATAGATATAAGTGTTTTTGTCTTTGTTTTCTTTTGGGATTTCCTTTTAGTCTTTGTCATTTTGCAGTTAGGCTGTGATATGCCTGGTATAGATCTTTTGGTATTTATCTTGTTTGGTGTTATCTGAGTGTCTTAGATCTATTCTTTAGTATTTGTCGTTAATTTTAGAAAATTCTCAGCCATTATTACCATGAAATTAAAGACACCTGCTCCTTGGAAGAAAAGTTACGGCCAACCTAGACAGCATACTAAAAGGCAGAGATACTACTTTGCTGACAAAGGTCTGTCTAGTCTAGCTATGGTTTTTCCAGTGGTCGTGTGTGGATGTGAGAGTTGGACTATAAAGAAAGCTGAGCACCGAAGAATTGATGCTTTTGAACTGTGGTGTTGGAGAAGATTCTTGAGAGTCCCTTGGACTGCAAGAAGATTCAGCCAGTCCATTCTAAAGGAAATCAGTCCTGAATATTCATTGGAAGGACTGATGTTGAAGCTGAAACTTCAGTACTTTGGCCACCTGATGCGAAGAACTGACTCATTTGAAAAGACCCTGATGCTGGGAAAGATTGAAGGCAGGAGGAGAAGGGGCTGACAGAGGGTGAGATGGTTGGATGGCATCACTGACTTAATGGACATGAGTTTGAGCAAGCTCTAGGAGTTGGTGATAGGCAGGGAAGCCTGGTGTGCTGCAGTCCATGAGGTGGCAGAGTCAGATATGACTGAGCGACTGAGCTGAATTGATTACTTCTGATGTTTCTGTTATGCTTTTTCCCCTTCTCCTTCTGGTATTCCCATTATACCTTTTTACTGGTTTAGTCACTCAGTCGTGTCCGACTCTTTATAACCCCATGGACTATAACTATAGCCCACCAGGCTCCTCTGTCCATAGGCTTTTCCAGGCAGGAATACTGGAGTGGGTTGCCATCTCCTCCTCCAGTATTCCTTCTTGTATATTGATTGAACCCATGTCTCCTGCTGGCAAGCAGATTCTTTACCACTGAGCCACCAGGGAAGCCATACCTATTTACACCTTTTTATAATTGTCCCGCAGTTCTTGAATAGTCTCTTCTGTTATTCTTATCCTTTTTTTGTCTCTGCATTTCAGTTTGGGAAGTTTCTGTTGATACATGTTTGTGTTCACTGATTCTTTTGTTGATTTGTCCAGTCTGTGGATAAGTATATTAAAAGTGAAAGTCACTCAGTTGTGTCCAGCTCTTTATGACCCCAGGGACTATACAGTTCATGGAATTCTCCAGGCCAGAATACTGGAACTTTACTAGAGTGTGAGATGAGTGCAACTGTGCAGTAGTTTGAGCATTCTTTGGCATTGCCTTTCTTTAAGATTGGAATGAAAACTGACCTTTTCTAATCCTGTGGCCACTGCTAAGTTTTCTAAATTTGCTACAAGATTATCATGGCTTAATCACAGAACTAAACTTGGTTTTTATAGAAATAATTTTCTCTTCCACTCATATTTCATTCAATTATATATTTGAATGCATTAAAATTTTTTGAGTAAAGTCATTTAAAATAACATTGAAATATTAAATAACATAAGGAAGCAAGAAAACTAATTCTAGAGAAGTCTGTAAGCCAGCTAATGGGAACAGAGGTACCAATATGGCTTGGAGAAAAAAATAGTCCTCCGGTCTTAAATGTTTGCTCTATCATGAGCCTCAATCATCCTCACTCACTGTGATGACTATGATACAGAGAGGAAAGAGAGAATTCATTCAACTAGCAAGTAAGCTAAGGGTTTTTCCTAAACAGAAACTCAATGTGATTCTCTTAGGTTAGATTATAATACATGTAAGCTGAAAAAAATTTTTAAATGGAGAGAGAATTCCATTGGTGAATTTTAAATAGAGGAGACTTCTGTTAGAAAAACACAAAACAACACAGAATGAAGACTTGCCGGTATAGGTAAATCAGTTCAGTTAGTTCAGTTTAGCCACTCAGTCATGTCTGATTCTTTGTGACCCCATGGATTGCAGCATGCCAGGCCTCCCTGTCCATCACCAACTCCCAAAGTTTACTCAAACTCATGTCCATTGAGTCAGTGATGCCATCTAACCAAGGATGTCATCCCCTTCTCCTCCCGCCTTCAGTCTTTCCCAGCATCAGGGTCTTTTCCAATGAGTCAGTTCTTCACATCAGGTGGCCTAAGTGTTGGAGTTTCAGCTTGACCATCTGTCCTTCCAATGAATATTCAGGACTGATTTCTTTTAGGATGGACTGGTTGGATCTCCTCACAGTCCAAGGGACTCTCAGGAATCTTCTCTAACTACACAGTTCAAAAACATCAATTCTTCTGCACTCAGCTTTCTTTATAGTCCAACTCTCACATCCAACATGACCACTGGAAAAACCATGGCTGTGACTTGACAGACCTTTGTTGGTAAAGTCTCTGCTTTTTTTAATATGCAGTCTAGGGAATCAGAAAACAGAAATAGGTACTTCCTCAAGATACATATAGAAACAAAATCCAGGTGAATGAAGTAAACTTCATTAGAAGTAGACTTCTGTTTGTCACAAACACAAGAAGTGGAGAACATGAAGAAATACTTTATAGTAGGCATTCTTTAAATACATTGGGAAAGCAGAGATGACAGGGAACTTGCTCTTCAAGATGTACTAATCTTGAGTTTTCACACAGATTGAAACAGCAGCAGAGAAGCCAGAACTCAGAAAAACAAGGAGTTGGACCTGAGACCACCAACATAAGTTAGAACCTGAAGTCCCTGCAATTAAAAGGTGAAAAAGGAGAAGGAAAGCCTCCTGACTCAGGGAGAATATAAGGAAGTTTACTTTAGTCTGGATTTTGAGTGGCTAAAAAAATTTCTCTGTGTTGGGGCTGAACCAAACATTGTCTGGTTTGGAAAAGAAATTACCATAAAAATTGCTCTTACACCAGTAATACTTCTAAGAGTCATGGAATTAATAAAGCATAAAAATTCCCTGATAGGACATGGTTTCAACCTAGGCTGCACAGGATTCCTATGAGAATGAAAATAAGTTTACAATGCAATTACAAAATAAAAGAAAACAATCCACCAGGAATGAGACAGCATATACTGCAGATATAAAATCCCAATAATAGAAGAACATGGAACATTCTGACAGAGATTCTGAAGTAGATTATTTAGATGACTAAAGAAAGAGAAAATAAAAGCAAGACTTGAAGATGTGGGGAAAAAAGGCACAAAAGCATAAAAGATAAGATAGTGATAAATAGATACAGAGGGACCAGATGGACAAATATGTAGTAGGATGTTTATAGTAAAATATGGGTGGTGGTTATACAGGTGTGCAATGTAAAATGACTTCTTATCTGTTTGAATTTTTTCATAGTAAATTATTGGGAGAAATATACCATGAACAGAAATGGCAAGATATAAAAGGAATCAGCAACTATAAAGGCTGGATAGATACTTATAAAACTGTTTGCTGACATTAGCCATCAACAAAGGATCACAATAAAATACAGAGGATCACAATAAAGCTGGAATAAGCAAGTTTAGAAGCAAATAAGAACCATCTGACCAGAAGAATACACTCAAATAATAAACACCAAAGTTTAACATAGAGCACTGGCACTGTACTCAGTGTGGTCCTCTGACTAGCAACATCATCATCACCTAGAAACTTGCATAAAAAGTAAATATTCAGGCTCCTCCACAGACCTGCTGAATCAGAGACTCCATGGCTAGAGCCCAGAACTCTGACTGAATACACTCTCCAGGTGTTTCTGATGCTCTCTGATTCATCAGAGAGTCATTGGTTATAGGGAAATAGACCTTCTGGCATAAGGAAAGTAGCTTCCAAAAAAACTAATGATAATACCTAATCTCATGCTCCAAAATTACCGTGGATGGTGACTACAGCACAAAATTAAAAGATGCTTGCTCCTTGGAAGAAAAGCTGTTACAAACCTAGACAGCATATTAAAAAACAGAGACGTCACTTTGCCAGCAAATGTCCATATATTCAAAGCTATGGTTTTTCCAGTAGTCATGTATGGATGTGAGCTGGACCATAAGGAAGGCTGAGCACCAAAGAATTAATGCTTTCAAATGGTGGTGCTAGAGAAGACTTCTGTGAGAGTTCCTTGGACAGCAAGGAGATCAAACCAGGCAGTCCTAAAGGAAATCAACCCTGAATATTCTTTGGAAGAACTGAGGCTGAGGCTGAGGCTGAGGCTGAGGCTCCACTACTTTGGCCACCTGATGTTAAGAGCTGACTCATTGGAAAATACCTTGATGCTGGGAAAGATTAAGGGCAGGAGGAGAAGGGGGCAACAGAGGATGATATGATTGGAAGGCATCACTGACACAATGGACATGAGTTTGAGCCAACTCTGGGAGATAGTGAAAGACAGAGGAGGCTGTCATGCTGCAGTTCATGGGGTCGCAAAGTCAGAAACGACAGCAACTGAACAACAAATCTTAAGGGAATTCCTTTTCAATTCCAAAATGAATAGTATTACCACTTCTTTCAATGGAGTGCTTACAAACAATTTTATTTTCTACATTAAAAATATTGGTGAATGTTATTGTCAGACTATTAAAACTGGTAAGAAAGTTCAGCAAAGTCATGCTGGATGTAAGATTAATATGCAAAGTTATANACAGGGAGGCCTGGCATGCTGCGATTCATGGGGTCGCAAAGAGTTGGACACAACTGAGCGACTGAACTGGACTGTACTTATCAGACATGAACTATAAGAAAATAGGAACTGAGAGTCAAGCTTTCACTATTAAGTTTTATGTGAATCTAGTTCTAGCTCAGAGATGTGTTTGGTGTTTGCTGCTTTAGATCCCAGAGGTTTCAATATTCTCTCCCCTCCTCCATTGTCTTTGGGTTTCCCTAAGAACTCCTTAAATAGAATCTGTGTCTTGCCACTGTGTCAGTTGTAATCCATTGACTGATGTGGTGGTAATGTGTGTGTGAGGAGAGCTTTATCATTTTATTATTAAATCTCAGTTTTGTAAGTGGACCTGAGTCCTGGGCTGTGACGTTCAGAAATTTTTTTTCTCCCTTTGCTTGAAACAGGAAGGCTAGAGGGAACTGGAGTTGATGAATTGGACTTTCCCAGGGTTAGATAAAGCTCTGATCAGGTAGTTTGGCTTGAAGGGCTGGCCTTTGTTAGTGGGGACTGCTCTCAGGGCTTACTTGCCCCTGTGTGTGTTTGAAAATGGTTGCAGGGAATTCCCTGGTGGTCCAGTCGTTAGGGGTCAGCGCTTTCACTGCCATGGCTTGGGTTCAATCCCTGGTTGGGGAACTAAGATTCCGCAAACTGTGTGGCAGGTTCAAAACAAACAGAGAGAACCTCAGGGAACTTCTTGTGGTAAAAATGAACCTCCACAGGAGCTCTTAGATCTCAAGCTAGTTTCCTTTAGCTTCCAGCAGTTTGTCCATATTAATTTAAGTGTTTCTTCAGTTTGCTCTAGCAGTTTCTGCTTCTGGTAAACTGAGTTTCAACTTGGAATTCTTTGTATTGGCCTGTCTCCAGAGTTCAGTGTGCAATTTGCCCTGTGACCCTGATTCTCTGATCAAAGAAAGAAAGGTCATTGATTTTTATGTTGAGATTTTTTTCTTGTTGTGAGGCTGATACGCTTTTTTACATTAGCTTTATACATGGGAGCACTGAGACCAGAAGTCCAGTGGAAGGCTGTAAAATCAGATCTCAGCACCAAACTAGAAATGTTTTCCCTTTCCTGTTCTAGTAGCACTTAAGTACACTTGAAAAATTATGGTTAAAAAATGCATAACAATTTCCCTTTTTAGTCACTTTTAAGTGTACAATTTAATGGCATTAAGACTGTTCATATTATTGTGCAGTCATCACCACCAATACACTTCCAGAACTTTTTCATTTTCCCAGACTGAAGATCTGTACACAATAAACTCTTTCCTCCAGCCCCTGATAACTGCTTTCTACTTTCTGTCTCTATGAGTTTAACTACTCTAGATATTTCATGTAAGTATAATCATACAATTTTGTTATTTTTTATCTGGCTTATTGTACTAAGCGTGTCTTCCAGGTCAAGGTCACCTTTTAATCAGAATCATAAGAAAAAAAGATTATTTAAACTTATTCTTCTTTAGTGTGTAGCTCAGTTGATATAGTTGTCCTTTGTCTGAGCTTGTGACTTAGGTCAGTCATTATGTTATCTGTCTGTCCAGCCCCAAAAGGGAAGAGTTGGATGAGGAGATGTACGGTAAGATGTTAGACAGTTTTAAAATTGTTTGCAAAGTCTAATGTTTCTTAATTTGCTCTAGGACTTGGAGAGTATTCTTACATATTCAGATGAAAACTCCTTAAGTTATGCTTGGTGGTCAGAACGTTAATATTAGCTTATTCTATCATTTGGGTGTTTGCTGTTAATAACCTACCTCCTAAGGTAGGTACTAGTTTATACAGATTAAGATTTGTATCTGTTAGGTTTTTATGGGGAATGCTGCATCGCTTGGCAGGCTTTGCCATTTTGTTGTACAGCTGCTTGGGTCTTTAATCTCATCCTTCTGTCCATTTCCCTCACAGCTGTGGTGACTTGTTACGGCTTCTCAGTGCACCTCTGTTTTCTGGCCGCGCATTGAAGTGAGAAATAGATTTAAGGGCCTAGATCTGATAGACAGAGTTCCTGATGAACTATGGAATGAGGTTCGTGACATTGTACAGGAGACAGGGATCAAGACCATCCCCATGGAAAAGAAATGCAAAAAAGCCAAATGGCTGTCTGGAGAAGCCTTACAAATAGCACTGAAAAGAAGAGAGGCGAAAAGCAAAGAAGAAAAGAAAAGATATAAGCATCTGAATGCAGAGTTCCAAAGAATAGCAAGAAGAGATAAGAAAGCCTTCTTCAGCAATCAATGCAAAGAGATAGAGGAAAACAACAGAATGGGAAAGACTAGAGATCTCTTCAAGAGAATTGGAGATACCAAGGGAACATTTCATGCAAAGATGGGCTCGATAAAGGATAGAAATGGTATGGACCTAACAGAAGCAGAAGATATTAAGAAGAGGTGGCAAGAATACACAGAAGAACTGTACAGAAAAGATCTTCACGACCCAGATAATCATGAGGATGTGATCACTAATCTAGAGCCAGACATCTTGGAATGTGAAGTCAAGTGGGCCTTAGAAAGCATCACTAANGCAAAGAGTCAGACATGACTGAGCGACTTAACTGAACTGAACCCCAACAATAGTTTTTCAGCCTCAGGCCAAACTACAGGGAGGGAGCACTGTTTCACCCATCAAAAGAAAATTGGGTTAAAGATTTACTAAGCATGGCCCCACCCACCAGAACAAAACACAGATTCCCCCAAGCCAGTCCCACCCATCAGGAAGCTTCCAAAATCCTCTTACCCTTATCCATCAGAGGGCAGACAGAATGAAAATCATAATCACAGAAAAGTAACCAAAATGATCATAAAGATCACAGCCTTGTCTAACTCAATTAAGCTATGAGCCATGTCATGTAGGGCCACCCACGGTGGACAGGACATGGTGGAGAGTTCTGACAAAACGTGGTCCACTGGAGAAGGGAATGGCAAACCACTTCAGTATTCTTGGCTTGAGAACCCCATGAACAGAATAAAATGGCAAAAAGATATGACACTGAAAGGTGAACTCCCCGGTCAGTAGGTACACAATATGCTACTGGAGAAGAGTGGACAAGTAGCTCCAGAAAGACTGAAGAGGCTGAGCCAAACCAAAAAGCAACACCCGTTGTGTATGTGACTGGAGATAGAAGTAAAGTTCAATGCTGTAAAGATTGCATGCTGCTGCTGCTGAGTCACTTCAGTCGTGTCCAACTCTGGAACCTGGAAAGTTAGGCCCATGTCAAGGTAAATTGGAAGTGTCAAATAGGAGATGGAAAACATTTCAGGAATCAGTGAACTAAAATGAACCACAATGGGTAAATTTAATTCAGATGACCATTATATCTAATACAATGGGCAAGAATCCCTTAGAAGAAATGGAGTAGCCCTCATGGTCAAATAACGAGTCCGAAATACAGAACTTCAGTGCGATCTACTCTGTTCATTTCCAAGGCAAAACATTCAGTATTACTGTAATCCAAGTCTATGCCCCAACCATTAATGCCAAACAAGCTGAAGTTGAATGGTTCTAGGAAGACCTCCAATACCTTCTGTAACTAACACCAAAAAAAAAAGATGTCCTTTTCATCATAGGGGACTGGAACGCTAAAGTAGGAAGTCAAGAGATACCTGGAGTAAAAGGCAAGTTTGGCCTTGGAGTACAAAATGGAGCAGATCAACACCTGACAGAGTTTTGACAAAAGAGTGCACTGGCCATAGCAACATCCTCTTTCAACAACATAAGAGACAAATTTCACATGGTCATCTGCAGATGGTCATTACAGAAATCAGATTTATTATATTCTTTTGTAGCCAAAGATGGAGAAGCTCTATACAGTCAGCAAAAACAAGACTGGGAGCTGACTGTGGCTCAAATCATGAACTCCTTATTGCAAAATTAAGATTTAAATTGAAGAAAGTAGGGAAAACCACTAGACTATTCAGGTATGACCTAAATCAAATCCATTACAATTGTACAGTGGAAGTGACAAGCACATTTAAGGAATTAGATCTGATAGACAGAACTATGGATGGATGTTTATAACATTGTATGGGAGGCAGTGATCAAAATCATCCCAAGAAAAAAAATGTATTGTTAAAGTGCTGCACTCAATATGCCAGCAAATTTGCAAAATGGTTGTCTGAGGAGGCCTTACAAGTAGCTGAGAAAAGAAGAGAATCTAAAGGCAAAGGAGAAAAGGAAAGATAAATTCATCTGAATGCAGAGTTCCAAAGAAGCACAGGGAGATAAGAAAGCCTTCCTCAGCTATCAGTGCAAAGAAATAAAAGAAAATAATAGAATGGGAAAGGCTAGTATCTCTAATTTTCTTGAAGAGAAATAACCAAGGGTTATTTCATCCAAAGATGGGCACAATAAAGGACAAAAACAGTATGAACCTAACAGAAGCAGAAGATATTAAGAAGAGATGGCAAGAATACACAGAACTGTACAAAAAAAAAAAGATCTCAATGATGATAAGCACAATGGTGTGATCACTCACCTAGAGCCAGACATCTTGGAGTCTGAAGTCAAGCAAGCTTTAGGAAGCATCACTACAAACAAAGCTAGTGGAGGTGACAGAATTCCAGCTGAGCTATTTCCTCATCCTAAAAGATGATGCTGTGAAAGTGCTGCACTCAATATGTCAGCAAACTTGGGAAACTCAACAGTGGCCACGGGACTGGAAAAGGTCAGTTTTTATTCCAATCCCAAAGAAAGGCAATGCCAAAGAATGTTCAAACTACCACACAAAAATTGCACTCATCTCACATGCTAGTAAAGTAATGCTCAAAATTCTCCAAGCTAGGATTCAACAGTATGTAAACCAAGAATTCCAGATGTTCAAGATGGATTTAGAAAAGGCAGAATAACCAGAGATCAAATTGTAGGCATCTTTTGGATCATAGAATTGCATGAAAAACATCTTCTTCTGCTTCATCACTACGCTAAAGCCTTTGACTCCGTGAATCACAAAAACCTGTGGAAAATTCTTAAAGAGATGGGAATACCAACTCACCTTACCTGCCTCATGAGAAATGTGTATGTAGTTCAAAAAGCAACAGTTAGAACCGGACATGGAATGACAGACTAGTTAAAAATTGGGAAAGGAGTACATCAAGGCTATATATTGTCACTCTGCTTATTTAACTTCTATGCAGAGTACATCTAGTGAAATGCCAAGCTGGATGAAGCACAAGCTAGAATCAGTATTGCCAGGAGAAATATCAATAGCCTTAGATATGTAGATGACACCACCCTTATGGCAGAACATGAAGAGGAACTAAAGAGTTTCTCGATGAAAGTGAAAGAGGAGAGTGAAAAACTTGGCTTAAAACTCAATGTTCAAAAAAAGGAAGATCATGGCATCCAGTCCCATCACTTCATGGCAAATAGATGGGGAAACAATGAAAACAGATAGACTTTATTTTCCTGGGCTCCAAAATCACTGCAGATGGTGAGTGCAGCCATGAAATAAAAAGATGCTTGCTCCTTGGAAGAAAAGCTATGACAATCCTAGACAGCATATTAAAAAGCAGAGACATTACCTTGCTGACAAATGTCTATATAGTCAAAGCTATGGTTTTTCCAGTAGTCACGTATGGATGTAAGAGTTGGACCATAAAGAAGGCTGAGTGCCAAGGAATTGATGCTTGAGCTGTGGTGTTGGAGAAGACTCTTGAGAGTCCCTTGGACTGCAAGGAGATCCAACCAGTCAATCCTAAAGGAAATCAGTCCTAAATATTCACTGGAAGGATTGATGCTGAAGCTGAAACTCCAATATTTGGCCACATGATGTGAAGAACTGACTCATTCAGAAAGACCCTGATGCTGGGAAAGATTGGAGGCAGGAGAAGAAGGGAACAACAGAGGATGAGATGGTTGGATGGTATCACCAACTCAGTGGATATGAGCCTGAACAAGCTTCAGGAGTTGGTGAAGGACAGGGAAGCCTGGCATGCTGCAGTCTATGGGATCACAAAGAGTCAGACATGACTTGGTGACTGAATTGAACTGACACCTACTATTCTAGATGACAATGCTGAAAATTCTAAAACAGGGTGCTAGAGAACCAGATTTAAGTCAGATGCACATTTTGGATTGATAAACTAATACACGGGCTTCTCTGAGGGCTCAGTGGTAAAGAACCTGCCTGCCAGTAAGCGGACACGGTTTTGATCCCTGGATTGGGAAGATCTCCTGGAGAATGAAATGGCAAGAAATATTTCTTGCCTGGAAAAATCACATGGATAGAGGAGCTGGTGGGCTACAGTCGATAGGGTCATAAAAAAGTCAGGCACCATTTAACAACTAAACAACAGCATACTATGACAAGAGGCACTGAGAGATAGTATGCCAAACAGCTCACCCACTCCCCCACTCCCCCCATAACCATATGTATGAGGGTGGAAGGTAATTTTCAAAAGCAGGGAGTATTTGGCCATCAGGCTCATGGAGGGAAATCAGACACCTAGAAAACACCACCTATATATTCTCACTCCCTTATGCTATCACTTGATCAAAAAATTCTGATTGTCTTGGATTAAAATATTCTTTAAAAAAAACTCCAGTAATTACTCTTCTAAATGCATCACTTCTTTTCTACCATATCTTCTCACACAAAAAGAACTAAGTTGTATAAAAAATTCTGTGAGTTCCTTGTAATTGGAGAAAAGCTTTTTAACTTGTAGTTGAATATAGACTTTTTAAGGGGGCTTTCGTGATGGTCAACAGTTGATAAAGAATCTGCCTGCAGTGCAGGAGACACAGAAGCCCTGGGTTTGATCCCTGGGTTGGGAAGATCCCCTGGAGAAGAAAATGGCAACTTGCTCCAATATTCTTGCTTGAAAAATCCCATGGAAAGAGGAGCCTGGAGGACTAATTCAAGATAATTGGAGAAAACCTATTCAATTTATAGTTGAATACTTGACTTTTTAAAAGATATATATATATAGTCATTTCTTAACACACAGCAAGCTTAACCAAAGGATGTAGATATTTTGCTCTAGTAAGTAGAAAATAATGTAAAATGAGGATTGCAAAAAACCAAGCTGCTGCTGCTGCTGCTGCTGCTAAGTCACTTCAGTCGTGTCCAACTCTGTGTGACCCCATAGACGGCAGCCCACCAGGCTTCCCCGTCCCTGGGATTCTCTAGGCAAGAACACTGGAGTGGGTTGCCATTTCCTTCTCCAATGCATGAAAGAGAAAAGTGAAAGTGAAGTCACTCGGTCTGTCCGACTGTTAGCGACCCCATGGACTGCAGCCCACCAGGCTACTCCGTCCATTGGATTTTCCAGGCAAGAGTACTGGGGTGGGGTGCCATTGCCTTCCCCGAAAAACCAAGCTACACTGAACAATACCTGTCGAAGACTAAAATTATATGCTTTATTGGAGAAGCATATAAAATAGAAATATTTTCTCCTTGGGTCTACTTCCTGTTATATTCATTCTCTCAACATTTTTTGGATGATACTGTGTTTCTAACACACTGTTTATTGGAGATAGAACATAATTTTCTACCCCTGTTGTGTAAACTCATTAAGGTTTTTATGGTCTTGTGTGCTGCTCAGATGCCCCTCAGGGTGATCATCCCCTCAAAGGTCAGGGGTTTTAGGTCCTGAAGGCCACACCTCAGTCCCTCTCCAGAAACTGCCTTTGGTTTTAAGGAGAGTGCGTTTTTAAAGTAACAGCCCCTCTAGCAGCTGCACTGGTGGTTGCTTGGGGTGGGGGGTGGGGGGGAAGGGGGAACAGAGGCCGGGCCTTTAACTCACCTGGGATCACTCTTCATGGCCTGGTATCCAGGGCACCTCCTTGGTGTGACTGAGACCTCTGTTGTGATTTCGTCACAGTTCACCCTCTCCCTTTACCCAGTCTAGTTACTCTCACACGTCATGGTTGTTCTTCCCAAAATTAACCTCTTGTCAAAAATCTGAGTCTATGCCAGGGAGACTAATCCACTGTACTTATACTTATTTTGTAAAGTTTTACATAAAATACTTTAAATGAAGATAGTTTTTATTGAGTCCAGAATTAGCCAAACAAAAGTTGGCTAAAATAAATATGTAAATGTGAAAAAAATGTACAACTTTATAAGAAAACAGTAATTTTATAAGCTTGAGGTAAGAAAAAAGTGAAAGTGTTAGTCACTCAGTTCTGTCTGGCTTGTTGCGACCCCATGGACTTAGCTCGCCAGGCTCCTCAGTCCACGGAATTCTCTAGGCAAGAATACTAGAATACTGGAATAGGTAGTGATTCCCTTCTCCAGGGGATCTTCCCAACCCAGAGATCAAATCCAGGTCTTCTGCATTACAGGCAGTTTCTTCACATCTGAGCCACCAGGGAAAAAAATTTTTCTTTATTAAGAGAGTTGTTATTAAGACTTCAAAATCACTAACATTAAAATGATTCTAAAGTAAGAATATCTGTTCAACAAGCAATACCAGAAAGGACGTGAAAATAGAAGCCACAGCCTAGAATAAAGTATTTCAAATCATGTTAATAGTAAAGGATTATAGATATCCAGATTAAAATTTTACATCATTAATAATTTTAAAAAGCAACCCATAAAAAAGGACACAAATAGATGATCAGCTACTTCACAGGAAAACTTCATAGTAAAATATTTTTTAAAAAAGAGTTCAACATCACTAGTACTCAAGAAAACACATACTAAAATCAAGATGATATTGGTTTTACTAACTACACAGGCAAAATTTAAGAACTGGTAAATTTCTTGCTTTGGGAAGGATCTGCTGCAATGAGAATTCTAACAGCTAGTGAGACTGTTAATTGGTATAATCACTTTGATTTCAAAAGCTGACAATTTTTTGAACAGTTGAATATGATAGTTACCTGTGATCTAGCGATTCTATTCCTTGTTTCATGTTGTAGACTCTTTTCTACATGTGCAATAGGAGATACATTGCTTATAATGGAAAGACAACTAGACAAAATAAAAATGTTTATGATTAGGATAAAAGGTAAATACACTGTGATAGTCAATTTACAAAGGATTACACAGCAATGATAATGAATGAATTGCAACCACACAAAAGACTATCAGTAAAACCAAGAAATATTACATTATATGAAAAGAAAGCAAACTGCAGTATATGATACTTTTTCAAAGCTTAGAAACTAGTAAAACTAAGCAGCATATTGTTTCAGAACATGTACACATGTGATAAAACTTTTTTTTTAACTCTCACTGGAAAATAACTCCCACTGTCTACTCATTGTTCACCTTCCAAATCACACACAAAAATCTCTCACTGGCAAAAGTGAAAACAGTACCTGCCAAAAAGTGAGTTGGAGTAATGTCAAATCTGTTTTCAGTCATTACAAAACAGAGGACAGTATAAAATCACAGTATAGATTTTATTGTGAAACAATAAATATTATTTCAGTTCAGTTCAGTTCAGTAGCTCAGTCATGTCCAACTCTTTGAGAAGCCATGAACCGCAGTACACCACGCCTCCCTGTCCATCACCAATTCCCAGAGTCCACCAAACCCATGTCCATTGTGTCAGTGATACCATCCAACCATCTCATCCTCTGCTGCTCCCTTCTCCTCCTGCCCACAATCTTTCCCAGCATCAGGGTCTTTTCCAGTGAGTCAGCTCTCCATATCAGGTGGCCAAAGTATTGGAGTTTCAGCTTCAATATCAGTCCCTCCAATGAACACCCGGGTCTGATCTCCTTGAGGATTGACTGGTTGGATCTCCTTGCAGTCCAAGGGACTCTCAAGAGTCTTCTCCAACACCACAGTTCAAAAGCATCAATTCTTTGGTGCTCAGCTTTCTTTATAGTCCAACTCTCACATCCATACATGACTAATGCAAAAACCATAGCCTTGACTAGATGGACCTTTGTTGACAAAGTAATGTCTCTGCTTTTCAATATGCTATCTAGGTTGGTCACAACCTTCCTTCCAAGGAGTAAGCATCTTTTAATTTCATGGCTGCAATAACCATCTACAGTGATTTTGGAGCCCAGAAAAATAAAGTCAGCCACTGTTTCCACAGTTTCCCCATTTATTTGCCATGAAGTGATGGGACCGGATGCCATGATCTTAGTTTTCTGAATGTTGACCTCTAAGCCAACCTTTTCACTCTCCTCTTTCACTTTTATCAACAGGCTCTTTAGTTCTTCTTCACTTTCTGCTATAAAGGTTGTGTCATCTGCATATCTGAGGTTATTGATATTTCTCCCAGCAATCTTGATGCCAGCTTGTACTTCCTCCAGCCCAGCATTTCTCATAATGTACTCTGCCTGAAAGTTAAATAAGCAGGGTGAGAATATACAGCCTTGACGTACTCCTTTTCCTATTTGGAACCAGTCTATAGTTCAATGTCCAGTTCTAACTGTTGCTTTCTGACCTGCAAACAGGTTTCTCAAGAGGCAGGTCAGGTGATCTGGTATTCCCATCTCTTTCAGAATTTTCCACAGTTTATTGTGATCCACACAGTCAAAGGCTTTAGCATAGTCAACAATCAGAAATAGATGTTTTTCTGAAACTTTCTTGCTTTTTCAATGATCCAGCAGATGTTGGCAATTTGATCTCTGGTTTCTCTGCCTTTTCTAAATCCAGCTTGAACATCTGGAAGTTCACAGTTCATATATTGCTGAAGCCTGGCTTGGAGAATTTTGAGCATTACTTTACTAGCATGTGAGATGAGTGCAATTGTGCGGTAGTTTGAGCATTCTTTGGCATTGCCTTTCTTTGCGATTGGAATGAAAACTGACCTTTTCCAGTCCTGAGGCCACTGTTGAGTTTTGCAAATTTGCTGGCATATTGAGTGCAGCACTTTCACAGCATCGTTTTTTAGAATTTGAAATAGCTCAACTAGAATTCCATCACCTCCACTAGCTTTGTTCATAGTGATGCTTCCTAAGGCCCACCTGACTTCTCATTCCAGGATGTCCGGCTCTAGATGAGTGTGAGTGATCACACCTTCTTGATTATATGGATCGTGAAGATCTTTTTTGTACAGTTCTTCTGTGTATTCTTGCCACCTCTTCTTAATATCTTTTGCTTCTGTTAGGTCCATACCATTTCTGTCCTTTATTGAGCCCATTTTTGCAGGAAATGTTCCCTTGGTATCTCTAATTTTTTTGAAGTGATCTCTAGTCTTTTCCATTCCATTGTTTTCCTCTATTTCTTTGCACTGATCACTGAGGAAGGCTTTCTTATCTCTCCTTGCTATTCTTTGGAACTCTGCATTCAAGTGGGTTTATCTTTCCTTTTCTCCTTTGCTTTTGGCTTCTCTTCTTTTCACAGCTATTTGAAAGGGCTCCTCAGACAGCCATTTTGCTGTTTTGCATTTCTCTTTCTTGAGGATGGTCTTGCTCTCTGTCTCCTGTACAATGTCACAAACCTTATTCCATAGTTCATCAGGCACTCTGTCTATCAGACCTAGTCCCTTAAATCTATTTCTCACTTCCACTGTATAGTCATAAGGGATTTGATTTAGGTCATACCTGAATGGTCTAGTGGTTTTCCCCACTTTCTTCAATTTAAACCTGAATTTGGCAATCAGGAGTTCATGATCTGAGCCACAGTCAGTTCCTGGTCTTGTTTTTTGCTGACTGTATAGAGCTTCTCCATCTTTGGCTGCAAAGGCTATAACAATCTGATTTCGGTGTTGACCATCTAGTGATGTCCATGTGTAGAGTCTTCTAGATGTAACCAAACTTCTACAGAACTTCCCAGGTGGCATGGTGGTAAAGAATCTGCCTACCAAAGCAGAAGACACAACAGATGTGGGTTCAGTCACTGGGTTGGGAAGATCCCATGGAGAAGAAAATGGCAACCCCACTCCAGTATTCTTGCCTGGAGAATTCCATGGACAGAGGTGCCTGGTGGTCTACAGTTCATGGGGTTGCAAAAAGTCAGACGTTACCAAACATACACACAACACACACACACACATACTCAAACTTCTTACTATCCAGTCTTTCTAATTTAGAAAGTACAACTCATCAACAATTTTCATCGACTTGATCCCTAAAACTCTCTTAAGTCTCCCCCTTCTTGCCACGTCCATTACTTGTCCTTATTTGTCTAGGCCTCAACTTTTCACCTGGATAATAGCTGAACATGGTAGTCCAAAGATTTGTAGTCCATCTTCCTCTTGTGTCTACAACAAATGCAACCAGACTGATTTTAGTAAATAAGATCATGCTACTCATCTTTTCGGAGAAAGCAATGGCACCCCACTCCAGTACTCTTGCCTGGAAAATCCCATGGACAGAGGAGCCTGGTAGGCTGCAGTCCATGGGGTCGTTAAGAGATGAACACGACTGAGTGACTTCACTTTCTATTTTCACTTTCATACATTGGAGAAGGAAATGGCAGCCCACTCCAGTGTTTTTGCCTGGAGAATCCCAGGGACCAAGGAGCCTGGTAGGAGGCTGTCTATGGGGTTGCACAGAGTCAGACACGACTAAAGCAACTTAGCAGCAGCAGCAGCAGCAGCACTCATCTTTTAAAGAACTTTCTGTGGTTTCCTATCCTAATAGAGTATAATCTAACATCCTCAGTTAAAAGTGTCTGAGCTTCTCTACATTTCAGCCATTATGATCTAGTTACACTATCATTAAATTTCTTCAAATTTACTCAGTTTATGACATGGCTTGCATGCAGTATCATTCCCCCTTCAATAGTCACATGGCTGGTATCATTTTGTTGTATACACCTCAGCTTAATATCCATCATGGATAGACTTTTTTCCAGTCTAAAGTGAGACCTGGCACTTTAATTCTCTTCACCACACTCAGAAATTCTTTAATTTACCTGTTCAATGTCCATCTCATCCTCAAACATTAAGCATCATAAACCAAGGACTCTGTGGATTTTGTTTACCACTATAGCATGGTGTCTAGAACTGGCATAGGCAGATAAAACTTGCTCAATAAATAAGTATTGAATGACTTACTACGCTAGCATGCATCGTGATAATGGTGCTTTTTAAAAAGATAATAATGATGTTTCTTACACAACTACATTTTACTGAATATATCAGCCTGGATGCCATAATTGGCCCATGACTCTTTATAAGTAATTGTTTCTTGTTGATAGCCTCTGTTAGAGTTAGTCCTTAAGACTCAGTCTTGGTCTTGAATATATTATATTTTCAAACATAATGGTAAACATTTCAATGTGGTAGTTCATGTATGAACTACCTACAATTATTGTATGGAATGCATGAAATGGAATGGCAGTGTTTCTTACTTTATTGTCTAAAAGATATTGTCAGTTCAGTTCAGTCACAGTTGTGTCTGACTCTTTGTGACTCCATGAATCACAGCACACCAGGCTTCCTTGTCCATCACCAACTCCCGGAGTTCACTCAAACTCATGTCCATCGAGTTGGTGATGCCATCCAGCCATCTCATCCTCTGTCATCCCCTTCTCTTCCTGCCCCCACTGCCTCCCAGAATCAGGGTCTTTTCCAATGAGTCAACTCTTTGCAAGCAGTGGCCAAAGTATTGGAGTTTCAGCTTTAGCATCAGTCCTTCCAATGAACACCCAGGACTGATCACCTTCAGAATGGACTGGTTGGTGCTCCTTGCAGTTCAAGGGACTCTCCAGCTGTCTCTTATACACAACAAGATGTGTATAAGAGAAAGACACAGAACTGTAAAAAAAAAAAAAAAGATCTCAATGATGATAAGCACAATGGTGTGATCACTCACCTAGAGCCAGACATCTTGGAGTCTGAAGTCAAGCAAGCTTTAGGAAGCATCACTACAAACAAAGCTAGTGGAGGTGACAGAATTCCAGCTGAGCTATTTCCTCANTGACAAAAGATATTGTCAGGGAAATGTTAAATCCAAATTACTAGCAGTGCCATTAATCCTGGAAGAGATTGTTTGAGTCAATGAAATATTATTTTATCTTCAATTAAAATTGACATGTTAAACATTTTCCTTTAAAGGGTTAGTCCTTAGGAAACCATTTTGTAAGATAAGACACTTATTGCCATTTACCAGATGGTGATATAGCAGTGTGTCTGAAACAAAAAAAGCCAATTCTGACTGACCAGTTACCTAAACTGTAAGTATATCTGCTAGAGAAGATTGTATCTCTTATGATTTGTGATTTATGTATAAGAGAAAAGTAAACAGCAAGGAAGCTGAAAGCTGATATATAAAGCCAGAAATAGGGTGTGGGTGTGGATGGACTTGGGCTATGCTCAAGCCAAGGACATGAGAGAGTAAAAACTCTACAGTTAGAAAAAAATACATTGTCTGAAAGCAGGGAGGAAAAATGATGAGACCTGCCCAGAGCTGCTGAACCAAAGTAAAGGTTCAGTGCTTAAGTGAGGATCCAAAAACTGTTATTGCCTATATTCCCTGAACTGACTTGGTATTACCTGGTAATAAACCTCAGAAGTCCTGACTTCTTCAGTATATATCACTTCTACATAAGCTGGAAAACCTTGGCTGAATTTCCCTTCTTTGTATCAGTAGAAACCTAACTGGTGTAGTTCATGGTTCTGATTTCCATATTTTGTCTTGTCATTTAATCTTTCATTTAACAAATATTTATTTGGCAACAGCTATGCTTTAGACACTGTTTTAGGTTTTAGAACAAGATAGTAAACAGAAGCAAGAAAAATAAATTCCTGATTTCCTGAAAATTATGTTATAGAAAGGGATATTCCATAAAGATGAAAAAGTTAAACATACCTTATAACATCATTCCCCAACATTTTTGGTGCCAGGAACTAGTTTCATGGAAGACAGTTTTTCTATTAATGGGATGGGTGGGGAGGGAGGTGGTTTCGGAATTATTTGAGCTCATTACATTTATAGTGCACTTTATTTCTGAGCTAATACCACCATGGATCTGACAGGAGGTACCAGTCTGTGGTCCAGAGGTTGTAGACCCCTGCTTTATAAGACAGTGATGATGCTACAAAAAAAAGAAAAGAAAAGAAGACATAGGAAAGGGATATGAAATACTGAAGGAGGGAAGGTGGGGTGTTGAATTTTAGATGAAGTAGCCTGAATAGGCCACAGGGACAGTTACTTTTCAGTACAACTTTCAAGTACAAGAGCATTCAGTACAAGAGCATTACTATGAGCATAATTGGAAAATTCTAGGCATATAGGGGAAAACAAACAACAGGGCCTCCGGCTGAGTATGTTGAAAGACTAGCAGAATAAACAAAAGGAAGCACATTAGGGGATGAGGTCAGAGAGCCACGGGCAAGGGGAAGTGAGACCAGGAGGGACTGAGATGTTGAGGCCCAAATCATGATGAATTTTTCAGTCACAGTACAGATGGTGGCTTTTATTCCAGATGAGGTGGGTTGCCTCTAGAAGGTTCCAATTAGAGAAGTGGCATGCTCTGACAAGGTCTAAGAGCACCACTTTAGTAACTGTGTTGGTGAAAGACTACAGGTGCCTAAGGGGAGCGAGAAAGATGAGATAAGAGGCTGTTGCTCTATTCAAGGTAAGGGCTGAATGGTCATGTTAGGCCAGCCTGGTGGCCAAGGGGGTGTTGGGAAGCCAGCAGATTCTACATATATTGCAAAAATATTACTGAAAGAATATGCTTTTAGGTAGTCTTGGAGGGTAATGAAAAAAAAGGAATCAAGATTTGGGACCTGAAATGAAAAGCCTGTAGGAAGAGCTGATGTAGCTTTAAGTTGTAGGCAAGTTTATCGGGAACTCCATCTTAAACTTAAGCAGGCCTTATAATCCTAATGAAAGAACACCACACTGTTTTCTACTCAAAACAGTTTGGGGAAACTACCAAATTGGCCTTATGTTCCAAATCCAGTCTTTACAATCAATGTTTGCTCTTCAGCTTCAGAAAAAACACCAATCATTTTGATGATTTTTAAAAACAGTATTTCAAATCTCTAGTAATGTTCTGAAATACTCTATTTGGAATAAATAATGCTCAGTCATATTTGACATTACCATCCCATGGACTATAACCCACCAGGCTCCTCCTGTCCATGGAATTCTCCAGACAAGAAAACTGGAGTGAGTAGCCATCCCTTTCTTAGGGGATCTTCCTGACCCAGGAATTGAACCCAGATCTCCTGCATCACAGATTCTTTACTGTCTGAATCACTAGGGAAGCCCAAGGTAGTCATAAATGTCAGTTGTTTCTGAGACCTCACGAAAAGCAAATTCTCCAGACAAAATGTGAAAAATAAAAAGTACAGATAATCTTGGTTGGACAGGAAAGTATTAACAGTAAACTCAAACATATATTTAGAGTGAATAAATAATAAAAATAAAGACGGAAAAAAATGTGCTTTTAGAAAACAAATACACTCCACTCTTGGCTATCCAATTGTCATTAAATGGGGAAACAAGCGAATTTCTAAACAATCAAGGGAAAAGATAAATTTCATACAAGGGAGTTTTCTCTCTGTCTCTCCATATCTAACTATGTATCTATCAATATCTAACTACCTATGTATCTATCAATATCTATCATAAAATGGCACCTTATATGTATAAAACAATTGCTTTTAATAAAAGTTTGTTAATTTTTACCAAATAAACCTAAGCAACAAGATAAATTACAGCAAAGCAATCCCACTCTTTTAGATATTTCACTATCTCAGTGCAAATCTGATAGGTATTTTTGTTTCCTATTACTATTTGAGTACATATCTGAGATAAATATTTGAATCATGAAGCATTTCACATCCATAATGATCTTGACTCTAATCTCTTTACCTTCAGTGGCTCAAGGTAAAGCGTAGTTAAAATTAGCACAAACTTGACATACTTATTCTTTAATAAACTCACACAGTCTAGTTCAAAATGAAAGTTTTTCTGTTCATTTACAACATTTCTACAAGCCTTAAAAGCTGGATTATTTTTCTAGAAAAAGACTGAAGAGGCCCATTTAGGCATTACAATGTCTGTCAGCCTAACAATGTCAATTACCACACAATCCAATGTTCACTTCTTCATCTAACAACCTGTTAGCAAGCTTCTACTGTATATTCTACGTGGTGAAGCTGATTCATTTCACAGACAGCACTTACGATAATGTAAGTAGAATGATTTATAACAATACCAGCTGTCCGTGAAACAGTAACATCAATTTATTTGAGAAGATTTTTTGTTCAGTTTTATTATGTTAGTGCTTCCATGTTTCATCATTATCAGATTATCCCCAAAGTATATGAATATAACCTGTTGATAGAATATGCATTCTTACACTGATTGTATCTTCTATTAAAACTCTTAAAAGTCTATCAAGATAACATTTTCACATACATTTGACTAAATAAAAGTGTTCTCAATACAAACGGAAATCATGGAATTTTAAAATAATTATGCCACCTTCATATTTTGCAATACCAATTTTTAATTTTTGTTTTTTGATTTTTGTTCAGTTTAGTTCAGTCGCTCAATCATGTCCAAATCTTTGTGACCCCATAGACTGCAGCACACCAGGCTTCCCTATCCATCACCAACTTACAGAGCTTGCTCAAACTCATGTCCATCGAGTCAGTGATGCCATCCAACCATCTCATTCTCTGTTGTCCCCTTCTCTCGCCTTCAATCTTTCCCAGCATCAGGGTCTTTTCCAATGAGTCAGTCCTTTGCATCAGGTGGCCAAAGTATCGGAGTTTCAGCTAAAACATCAGTCCTGCCAATGAATATTCCAGACTGATTTCCTTTAGGAGGGACTGATTTGATCTCCTTACAGTCCAAGGGACTCTCAAGAGTCTTCTCCAACACCACAGTTCAAAAGCATC
The DNA here is from genome assembly GCA_006410675.1 of Oreotragus oreotragus. NCBI lineage: Eukaryota > Metazoa > Chordata > Mammalia > Artiodactyla > Bovidae > Oreotragus > Oreotragus oreotragus. Next base: position 56,847 of record SJYX01019447.1, read on the forward strand.
AATTCTTCAGTGCTCAGCTTTATTTATAGTCCAAATGTCACATCCATACATGGCTACTGGAAAAATCATAACTTCGACTAGATGGACCTTTGTTGGCAAAGTAACATTTCTAATGACTTTTATTATTTGTCAAATTTTAATAAAAAGAATCTACACTATTAATATTATTTACTGAAGATATCAAATTATCATGCATTATTTACAATTTTTTCATACTTTCCAACTCAAATGTTTTTCACCTATGGCTTATTTAAACCTGCTTTTGTTTACAATTTATATTTCAGCTCTCAGGTAGATTTTGAAGTTCTAGTTCACATGTATAGATATTTTCAGAAGACACCACAGCTATTCAAAGGTACCTAGTATCTCTACTGCTTACTCTTTTTGTGAGAAATTAGATCTTGTCACTACATTTCTTAAAGCAGTAAGAAAAAAAAAAAGAAAGAAAGAAAGAAACATGAAAAAGAGAGTGCTCTATAGTTTTAAAAAAAAATGCTACAACCAGCAGAGCAAAGACTCTAGAAGTCAATTTTCAGACTGATCCCCTGTGTCACTTTAAAATCTATTCTTAAGAAAGTGCATAGTTTCCACAGTATGAAAGCATAAAGAATACACCACTCAAAACTTCTGTCAAGATTTCCTTATTCTAAAACCTTATCAACTAAAAAATACCCTGTCGTATTAAAACTGTCAGTAACAGTTCATAGATATGGAATATGGTTAATGTCTCTCTTAATGCTGTGCAAATCAGTTTCCTCTATGGAGTGAAAAAAAAATTGGTTGTACCTGTAACACCAATTTGTGGATACTTTATACATAGCAAAATGCAAATTCCTTTAAGCAGCAATAAAATGATATGAAAGCATTATACTATAGGGGAAAGAGTTTGGGCATTTTCATTATGCTGAACTGAGTTTGAAAAAAGAGGGTAAGTATTGCGGTAGACAGCCTATAAGATGGGATCCCCAAACCCCCCTTCTATATTTATGTCTCACATGCCCTTGAATGTGGGCTGGACTTTGTGACTTGCTTTAAACCAATAAAATGTAGCAGAAATGATGGAATGTCCCTCCCAATTTAGATTATAGAAAGACCTGGTCTTCCATCTTCTCTCTCTCTCTCTCAGTATCTGTCTGCCTCTCTGTCTGTCTCTCTGATTGCTCAACCTGGGGAAAACATCGTCATATCATGAGGCAGTTTGTGGAGTAATCTATAGGACAAACAACCAAACCAAACAACCAAGAATGGGCTCTTGGCCACAGCCAGCAAGAAACTGAGGCTCACAACAGTGAATTTGGAAGTCTCCTCTACTCTTCAGATGAGAATGCAGCCCTTGTCAACAGCTTTACTGCAACCTCACGAGAAAACTTAAATCAGGCTCTAGATTTCTAATCAAAGAAATAGTGAGATAACAAATGTTAGTTGTTGTTTTAAGCCAGAAGTTTGCGGGTAATTTGTTATGTAGCAATAGATAACTAATATAGTTGCTCTATATTCTTACTCCTGGTATCCTACAATATAATAGGAACTCAATATATTAGTTACTTTTCTGTAAAATACTGTTAACTTTTCAAGTTACAACCTTGAGTTTAAGATATTAAGCTTTAAAACAACTCATGCTGTCTCCCAAATAACATTTAGTAAGCATCTATGTCATATAAAACAACATGTTCAAGTAAAGCAGGTATGAAGATGAATAAATAGTCTTACCCTAATGATTATATCTAATGAAGCCACAATAGTATGAAAATTGAAAGATAAACAGAAAATATAATTTTAAGTATTTACACAGTAGAAATAATGTTAAATCACCAAACAATCTATTAATTGCCAACTCTACAAATTTCTATGTCAATGACTATGATGTGTGTGAGCCCTGAACCTACAGTAGAATATTAAGGAAAGAATAAGTGGATATACATAAATTACTGTTAAGTAAGAAAATGAAGGTGAACTATAATTTTTAAAACACAAGTCACAGTGAAAATGGGTACATAAGATTAAATGTGATGAAAGCTTGAAGAAACATCTTAAAGATTCTGTGGTTTGAGACTGATTTCTGTGGTTAGGAATTGTATTTACCAGTAGGAAGAAAAGAAGTATGTGAGATAGAGGAAGTTATATGAGCGAATATCCTGAGGATGGAAAGTACTGGAAAAGCAACTGTGACAAGATTAAAAGACAGAAGTGGTGAATTTATTTGCAGGAGACATCACTTTCACATATAATGTATTAGTCAGTCAGTTGTGTCTGACTCTTTGTGACCCCATGGATGTAGCCCACCCAGCTCCTCTGCCCACAGGGATTATCCAAGCAAGAATACTGGAGTGGGTTGTCATGCCCTCCAGCAGGAGATCTTTGTGACCTAAGGGTCGAATCCAGGTCTTCTGCTTTCTAGGCAGATTCTTTACCATCTCAGCCACCAGGGAAGCTTTACATATAATAGTGCTTCCTAATGTGTAGCAGATTTCCTCCCCGAAAAAAACTCTCAGCTGTTCCAAAGTATTCCTATTTGTGAAATTAGAAATGTCTTTAAATATTCTCTCTCAAGTCACAGAGACATGCCTTTCTGATATAAGGATGGAAAGGCATCTCACTGAAAATATAATTTGCTTCCAACATGATAATCTAAACTGTAACACACAGAAATCCCTTGCATTCTTATACACTAATAATGAGAAAGTAGAAAAAGAAATTAAGGAAACAATTCCATTCACCACTGCAACGAAAAGAATAAAATACTTAGGAATATATCTACTTAAAGAAACTAAAGACCTATATGTAGAAAACTATAAAACACTGATGAAAGAAATCAAACAGGACACTAATAGATGGAGAAATATACCATGTTCATGGATTGGAAGAATCAATATAGTGAAAATGAATATATTACCCAAAGCAATCTGCAGATTCATTGCAGTCCCTATCAAGCTACTAGCGGTATTTTTCACAGAACTAGAACAAATAATTTCAAGATTTGTATGGAAATACAAAAAACCTCGAATAGCCAAAGCAATCTTGAGAAAGAAAAATGGAACTGGAGGAACAAACTTACTTGACTTCAGGCTCTACTACAAAGCCACAGTCATCAAGACAGTATGGTACTGGCACAAAGACAGAAAATAGATCAATGGAACAAAACAGAAAGCCCAGAGATAAATCCACACACATACGGACATCTTATCTTTGACAAAGGAGGCAAGAATATACAATGGAGTAAAGACAATCTCTTTAACAAGTGGTGCTGGGAAAACTGGTCAACCACTTGTAAAAGAATGAAACTAGATCACTTTCTAACACCACACACAAAAATAAACTCAAAATGGATTAAAGATCTAAACGTAAGACCAGAAACTATAAAACTCCTAGAGGGGAACATAGGCAAAACACTCTCCGACATAATGTTCCATGTCCAGTTCTAACTGTTGCTTCCTGACCTGCATACAGATTTCTCAAGAGGCAGGTTAGTGGCTATATGGAAATCATGCAAATGAGCTTATGGGAAAGAAAGACACTTAAAGATGAAAGAAGATACGTTGGAGTTTGTTTGTGAAATATACTAATGAATTTGGACTTGCATCTACAGACAATAAGGACCATAGTTTGGGGAAAAGTAATAAGTAACTGTATTATGGCAACAAATAAGAACTTACAGAGACTTGTCTAAACACATGGATTAGAAGGAAATTGGCTAGTGTAGTTCTGAGGTACTAAGGGTGAAACAAATTGGAGTCAGGTATAATATGAAATTTCACATTTGGGCAAAATGTGGGTATTATGCTATTATCCAATATAAGAAATGAAGGTGACAGTGGAGGAATGTATGCTCATGATTTGGACTATGAGTTGATGTTTCTGAAAGATCTTACAGAAAACATGGTGAACTAAACGACCTAATCAAAAAATGGGCCAAAGAACTCAAAGACATTTCTCCAAAGAAGACATATGGATGGCTAACAAACACATGAAAAGATGCTCAACGTCACTCATTATCAGAGAAATGCAAATCAAGACCACAATGAGATACCACTTCACACCANAATAGCAAATGAAGCAACTGACAAACAACTAATCTCAAAAATATACAAGCAACTTATACAGCTCAATTCCAGAAAAATAAACGACCCAATCAAAAAATGGGCCAAAGAACTAAATAGACATTTCTCCAAAGAAGACATACGGATGGCTAACAAACACATGAAAAGATGCTCAACGTCACTCATTATCAGAGAAATGCAAATCAAGACCATAATGAGATACCACTTCACACCAGTCAGAATGGCTGCGATCCAGAAGTCTGCAAGCAATAAATGCTGGAGAGGGTGTGGAGAAAAGGGAACCCTCTTACACTGTTGGTGGGAATGCAAACTAGTACAGCCACTATGGAGAACAGTGTGGAGATTCCTTAAAAAATTGCAAATAGAACTGCCTTATGACCCAGCAATCCCACTGCTGGGCATGTTAAATTTAAGACATCAAATCTAAGTGGAAATGTCAAATAGGCCAGTGAAGGACGGAGATCTGGAGTTCTGAAGAGATTTCTGAAGTGGGGATATATAATTCTGATAGCTAGTCAAGAAGGCAGATAAAGAGACAGAGGGACAGACTATAAAGTCATGAGATGTGGTATTGTCATTGTTCAGTCCCTAAGTCACGTCCAGTTCTTTGCAACACCATGGACTGCAGCATGCCAGGCTTCCCTGTCCATCACTAACTCCTGGAGTTTGCTCAGACTCATGTCCATTGAGTCAGTGATGCCATCCAACCATCTCATCCTCTGTCATCCATTTCTCCTCCTGCCCTCAATCCTTCCCAGCGTCATGATCTCTTCTGATAATCCCTATTCACAGCCCAATATTTGGAGGTCAGTGAGATGAGAAGGAAAGCAAGTGNTCCATTGAGTCAGTGATGCCATCCAACCATCTCATCCTCTGTCATCCATTTCTCCTCCTGCCCTCAATCCTTCCCAGCGTCATGATCTCTTCTGATAATCCCTATTCACAGCCCAATATTTGGAGGTCAGTGAGATGAGAAGGAAAGCAAGTGAGATGGTGCAGCCAGAAAGGTGAGGAGAAAAATTAGCCCACAGTGATATCCTAGAATACCAGAGAAGGAAGTGTCAGAGAAGAGTAGTCCTCACTATCAAATGATGCTGATAACATACCTAAGATGATGGGCAGATGCAAGGATGCAAATGTGGTTGAAGGACCTTGAGTACATTCTCTTCTGACAGTTTCTGTGTTCTTGATGGTATGGAGAGAGAGTCATCAGCTGAGAGTAAGGATGAAGGGGCAGTTAGACTTTCACTCTAAATTTCCAATGATAATGCTTTTCACTTATTGATTAGTGTTCAATATTTGTGGACTATGTAACTAACAAAAGAAAAAAAGAACCCTTAAAATGAGAGTGAGAATATGAGGGTTAGAGGCCCCACTCTAATTCCTATTGTGTTGAGTAAGTCACTCACTTCCTCCACCCTTTAAGATTCAGTTTTCCCATTAATAAAGATAGGCTAACAATAACTACTTAGTAGAGGAGAAAAAAAATTCCCTGATTGATAGAATTTTTGAGTGAAGTAATTAGGAAACGATGTCTTGAGTATTTAGTACCTTTGTTTCAAATATAATTTATGTGATTATAAGTTACATAGGTTAATATTTAATTTTATTGAACTTATTTCTGAAAATTTAGCAATCAGCTCTCAGGAGATGAGACAGGCTGGCTCCAGAACACCACAGCATCTACTTCTGAGTTTTAGTAAGAATTGAATAAAATCATGTGTGAGGGAGAACTTACATTTGGTAAAAATCTATTTATACAAGGATCATTCATCAAGGATCATTATATTTTGAGATGTTTTAGAGCAAGTAAGAAAGGCAAAATATACAGTTCCTGCCTTGTTTGTGTTGGAATTTATGACATATTTTCAGAGAGTAACTAACAAGTAAATGAACAATGAGCTAAGTTTCCACAGATGAGTTAGACAAAAGGCTTCCTGATTATAAAAATAGAGGGATCCTGTATTGACCCTGGACTGGCGATTTGTTTCTTATATATTATACATGTTTCCATGCCACTCCCCTAGATCATCCCACCCTCTCCCTCTCCCACAGATTCCAAAAGTCTGTTCTATACATCTGTGTCTCTTTTGTTGGGATGACCCAGAGGGATGGTATGGGGAGGGATGTGGGAAGGGGGTTCAGGATGGGGAACATATGTATGCCCATGGCAGATTCATGTTGATGTGTGGCAGAACAAATACAATATTGTAAAGTAATTACAATTAAAATAAATAAATTAAAATAAAATAAAATAAATAAATTTAAATTAAATTAAAATAAATAAATTAAAATAAATAAATTTAAATTTTAAAAATTTAAAAATTAAAAATTAAAAAAAATAAAAATAGAGTTCTAATAAGATGGATGAAACTGGAACCAATTATACAGAGTGAAGTAAGCCAGAAAGAAAAACACCAATACAGTATACTAACACATATATATGGAATTTAGAAAGATGGTAATGAGGACCCTGTATGCAAGACAGCAAAAGAGACACAGATATGTAGAGCAGACTTTTGGACTCTGAGGGAGAGGGAGATGGAGAGGGTGGGATGATTTGGGAGAATAGCATTGAAATATGTATACTATCATGTAAGAAACGAATCGCCAGTCTATGCTGGATGCAGGATGCAGGATGCTTGGGGCTGGTGCATGGGGATGATCCGCAGGGATGATGTGGAGTGGGAGGTGGGAGAGGGGTTCATGTTTGGGAGTTCATGTACATCCATGGCGGATTCGTGTCAATGTATGCCAAATCCAATACAGTACTGTAAAGTAAAATAAAGTAAAAACAAAAGAATAAAAAAATTTTTTAATAAAAATAGAGGGAGATTTTAACCATTTTTTTAATTCAGGATTTAAAAAGTTAATTTAGTCATTTTCTTTTTTGTAACTTTAATGTTTTAACATGCTTCTCTCTACAGATAAAAGGACCAACTATAAAATTTCTAAAATATTCCTTTAAATTATGGGTCATTTTTTTCTAAAATACTGTTGTAGNCAGGATGCAGGATGCTTGGGGCTGGTGCATGGGGATGATCTGGAGGGATGATGTGGAGTGGGAGGTGGTAGAGGGGTTCATGTTTGGGAGTTCATGTACATCCATGGCGGATTCATGTCAATGTATGCCAAATCCAATACAGTACTGTAAAGTAAAATAAAGTTAAAAAAAAGAATAAAAAAAATTTTTAATAAAAATAGAGGGAGATTTTAACCATTTTTTTAATTCAGGATTTAAAAAGTTAATTTAGTCATTTTCTTTTTTGTAACTTTAATGTTTTAACATGCTTCTCTCTACAGATAAAAGGACCAACTATAAAATTTCTAAAATATTCCTTTAAATTATGGGTCATTTTTTTCTAAAATACTGTTGTAGACTTTAATTTCAAGACTCCTTTCTATTCAATAATAAGAGATATGAAGAAAAAGAGTTAACCACTAACATTTCAAACAATGACATCATTTATATGATGCATAGAAGGTACCACTTGTTGTTGAACTCTCATTTTCTTATCATCACTGTGGCTCATATGTTGTTTACCAAAGTGGAGAAATAAATATAAACTAGGTTTATAATTAAACCTATTAATGACCTGTTAAATAGGTTATTTAATACCTGTGGCTTTAGTTTCATAGTTTCTGAATTAACTTACCTATTTTTTTAAAAAAAAGAATATTTCTGGTTTAATCCTATAAGATACACATTTGAAAAATTCCTATGGAGAGATTAAGAATTATCATAATATCTTAAGGATTATCATAATATCTATTTTAATGTATAGATTATGGTTAAAAGAGATGGTATCCATTATACCATGAAATTTTCAAGCAATATTAAAATATCTCATTACCATTCCTTGTCACCTCTCACTCTACTCAAGTTCAAGAAAGATAAACATAGAGAAAAAATTTAGAGGATATTAAGGGTCACATTCAAATATAAATCATAACTAATATGCAAATGACAATCACACAGTATGGCTTTTCTAAAATAAATAATATTTATTAGCCCTGTTTTCAAGCCCAGTAGTTTTTAAATTTGGTTTGTTATTCCTTGACCTAACAATCAATTTGTTAATGATATTGGGGATTATTTTTGTTTGTCAATATGCTTCATTTTCCTTTTCAGAACCAGTCTGGTGGTTTCTCACTGCCTATAGAGTTTTTTCAATTGCAATAGTGACATGAAAAACATTTTTATGTCCACTTAAACAAAATGCAAGGAAAGAAACATTTCAATAATTCCTTAGAAATTATAGAAAGTGGAAAATTTTCTAGAAGCAGAGATGCCCTAAAAAGTGAAGATTGGTGAGAATCTTGTTGGTGGGGGTCCAAATTCAATACCACATTTAAAGACTTACAAAAAGACACCTGTTTTTAAAATTATGTTTCCATCATGTGGACAATGTTGCCCAGGAAAATTTCTTCACAAAAATGTGCAAACAATACAGAAGTTGATGTTCAATGTGTCAAAAACTCTGAGAGAATTTTCACACCTGTATCTTCAAAGGCATTGTCAAAGTAATGGAAAGACTTACTGTCTTTTCTCTGACAGATACATATCCATACTACAAAGAGAGTCTGCAAGAGGTAAGAAAGCTTTCCTTTTTTGACAGAGGATCAGCATTTAGGATTGTATTAGCATGCTTTATTAGAAGACAGTTACCCTCCTACCATTTGATAATATATACATATAACTTGCTATTCTTTGGAACTCTGCATTCAGATGCTTATATCTTTCTTTTTCTCCTTGCTTTTTGCTTCTCTTCTTTTCACAGCTATTTGTAAGGCCTCCCCAGACAGCCATATGGCTTTTTTGCATTTCTTTTCCATGGGGATGGTCTTGATCCCTGTCTCCTGTACAATGTCATGAACCTCCATCCATAGTTCATCAGGAACTCTGTCTATCAGATCTAGGCCCTTAAATCTATTTCTCACTGCCACTGTATAATCATTAGGGATTTGATTTAGGTCATACCTGAATGGTCTAGTGGTTTTCCCTACTTTCTTCAATTTAAGTTTGAATTTGGCAATAAGGAGCTCATGATCTGAGTCAAAGTTAGCTCCTGGTCTTGTTTTTGCTGACTGTATAGAGCTTCTCCATCTTTGGCTGCAAAGAATATAATCAGTCTGATTTCGGTGTTGAACATCTGGTGATGTCCATGTGTAGAGTCTTCTCCTGTGTTGTTGGAAGAGAGCATTTGCTATGACCAGTGCATTTTCTTGGCAAAACTCTATTACTCTTTGCCTTGCTTCATTCCGCATTCCAATGCCAAATTTGCCTGTTACTCCAGGTGTTTCTTGACTTCCTACCTTCGCATTCCAGTCCCCTATAATGAAAGGACATCTTTTTTAGGTGTTAGTTCTAAAAGGTCTTGTAGGTTTTCATAGAACCATTCAACTTCAGCTTCTTCAGCGTTACTGGTTGTNAAAAAAAAAAAAAATCATAAGGGCTTTCTTTGTTTGTACCTTTTGCAAAATAACTTATGAGGAAACTGTTTCACTAATATGGTCACTAATATTTCATGCTATTTAGTCTTTCTAAGTACTCTTAATAATTAACTTCTTAGAACATAAAGACTTATCAAATTATTATCATTCTGAAATATGAAGCTTCTTATGACAGTCCTCAAAAAAATTAAGACCATTGATAAAGATAAAGCCACTCTAGAGAGTAGTGAGCGGATTCAACGCATAATGGACACTCAAAAGAACACTTTAAAGAATGCATAAAATTCTCAGGATAGAATATATGAGAGGTGAATGTATCTGATCCCCATGGACACTTTCTCAATAGTAACATTCACAAGTGATAAAACACTATCCAATTTAGCTCCTGTCAAAATGCCAACAAGTCCCAGAAAGGTGTAAGAGATTAACCCTGTTCAGCAATTAACAACTTCAACACCAAAGAATTTATCAGAAAATCTAAAAACAAAATCTGCAAAAATACCATAGCAGTAAAATGTTGATGCTGTATGTCACCCATCAAATTCACTTTCTTAAACACTTTTTACATTACTCCAACCTCCAAAATCAGAAACTCAAAGAAACTTCCTATTGCCCAAAGGATAAATTTTAAGATTCTTGGCACGACATTCATATTAAGATATAATTTGGAATTAATCTTTCATTGCATGCTTATTTCTCAGATTCTCAAAATGAACCCCTACATCTAATCCATCTCATCTAATTCATACTGCCCAAAATGTGTCCTGCTGATGACCATGCCACTGTAACAAAATACTTTTTCACATTAATCCTTTTGAAACACCAAAATGCAATCCAAGTGTCTCCTCTTCATCCTTAATGAGGTCTGGTATCACTATTATAATTAGATTAGCTTCCTCCTTTACCAAACTCTTTTAATATTTATGATCTGTACCATTTATTTAGCAGTTAATGATACCAGAGAATGTATGAATGCACTCCGTGGTTGCTGAGACAGTAAAGAAATTGCCTGCAATGTGGGATAACTGGGTTTGATCCCTGGGTTGGGAAGATCCCCTGGAGGAGGGCATGGCAACCCACTCTTGCCTGGAGAATCCCATGGACAGAGGAGCCTGGCAGGCTAGAGTCCATAGGGTCACAAGGAATCAAACACAACTGATCAACTAAGCATACACATACACAGATACCAGAGAATGTACGAATGCATAAGTGTCCCCTCCTCTGTCCTTAAGTCTAACATCCAGTTGGACCTAAAAATTTTTAAGTAGCATTTTACAGTAAATGAAACATATTAGAGGAACTAACATACATTTAGTGAGTTGCTACCAGAACTTACCCCAATGAAATAGAATACATCAGAATGTATCACACGCTGCTGCNAGACAGTAAAGAAATTGCCTGCAATGTGGGATAACTGGGTTTGATCCCTGGGTTGGGAAGATCCCCTGGAGGAGGGCATGGCAACCCACTCTTGCCTGGAGAATCCCATGGACAGAGGAGCCTGGCAGGCTAGAGTCCATAGGGTCACAAGGAATCAAACACAACTGATCAACTAAGCATACACATACACAGATACCAGAGAATGTACGAATGCATAAGTGTCCCCTCCTCTGTCCTTAAGTCTAACATCCAGTTGGACCTAAAAATTTTTAAGTAGCATTTTACAGTAAATGAAACATATTAGAGGAACTAACATACATTTAGTGAGTTGCTACCAGAACTTACCCCAATGAAATAGAATACATCAGAATGTATCACACGCTGCTGCTAAGTCACTTCAGTCATATCCGACTATGTGTGAACCCATAGACGGCAGCCCACCAGGCTCGCCTGTCCCTGGGATTCTCCAGGCAAGAACACTGGAGTGGGTAAGAGTAACTATTATCTACAAAATTTTTGTTTTATATATGTATGTGGATGTATGTGTTTAGGGGGTTGTAATGAATATTACTAACCAATGAAGCAACTCTTAGCTTATTAATGAGTATCTCTACTTTATTCTCTATTAATGACTCTTTGGAATACACTTTTTAAAAATAAGAATAAGACTTTCACAGATTGTAGTTATTAATAGGATAAAGCTATTAAAGTAATACAACCAGTAATCATTTTGAAGACACCAAGTCTGTCCCTGGGAAGATCTTCAAAAGACAGAATATCACATATCATTGTCAAGTACTTAAAAAGGACAACTCTTGATTAGGAGTCAGGACGAGGAGAGTCTTAACCATTCATTAGATAAAGAATCATAGCTCCCATGGGTAAACATATCCCCAAAGATCATTCTGGGCCCAGGACCAAGGGCTGGGCTATTTATTGAAATGGACACATTAGTTAAGATAAAGGAAGTGTGACTTCTATTGTAGATAAGCACTATACAGTATTTGTAGGATGAAAAACTACATCTAGGGACATAAGATGATTTGATCTAGGATATAGATATTATTTCCAGAATGAAGGCAATATATGCTAATATTTTATTGACACTTTTAAACATTACTGTGGAAGGCTCAAGCTACACACTGTGACTTAAAGGGGAATGAGATATAAGTGCAGGATTACTCTGCTGGATCCAAAGAAATGTACCATGATTGTGGCTTATATTTCCCCCTTGTAGAAATACATGAAATTTGGGAATTAATACACAATGTACTATAATGAGTTTATCTTCTTTACGAGGGTCTGGGGGAAAAATAACTAATGAGAGCAGTGAATACAGAGATGCTAGTATGGCAAAAAGAAAATGTATGGCATATGGCACTTCTAATAAAGTGAATTTATCAGTGCACAATTTATCTAAGAATCATCAGTGCTTTTAATATTAAGATTGATTTATCTGCCTTTTAATTAATGCAATTTTTGTTAAACATTGCATTTTTCAATATATCAATTACTGACAAAGATATATGTTTGATAAAAAATAACTAATGAGAGCAGTGAATACAGAGATGCTAGTATGGCAAAAAGAAAATGTATGGCATGTGGCACTTCTAATAAAGTGAATTTATCAGTGCACAATTTATCTAAGAATCATCAGTGCTTTTAATATTGATTGATTTATATGCCTTTTAATTAATGCAATTTTTGTTAAACATTGCATTTTTCAATATATCAATTACTAACAAAGACATATGTTTGAGACAGAAAGAAGCATAAGTATTTTTTTCAAATGCTTTGTTAAAATGTTTAGACATACATATCATAATAATAGTTGAATAATATGTGATATTCTGAATATATAGTCAAAATGAATAAATATTGAGCTATATCCATGACTTTTTAGGTTTTTCAGAAAATATGTAATAATAAAATAGTGGTGAGTAAAGGAATGACGACACAAAGTAATTACTGTAACATGAATGAAATCTGGAACAAGACTAGAAGAAAATGAGAGAGATCCATGACAAAAGATGAGGTGCTAAACCAAACAAGTCTATATATACTGAGCTATATCCATGACTTTTTAGGCTTTTCAGAAAATATGTAATAATAAAATAGTGGTGAGTAAAGGAATGACGACACAAAGTAATTACTGTAACATGAATGAAATCTGGAACAAGACTAGAAGAAAATGAGAGAGATCCATGACAAAAGATGAGGTGCTAAACCAAACAAGTCTATAATGACAATGAATTTAAAAAATTATAGTTCAGGGTTTTTTATTATTGGCAAATTGACACACTGAAATAATACGTGCCCTTTTCCTGCTAAAACACATATAACTGTGAGCTAGCTCATTTATTAGATATTTTAGAAATACCTAATTGTGTTGCAAAGAAAGAAAATTTATAATTCTAAAATTAAAGAGAGAATTTCAAAATGAGAATAAGCACAGGAGTGAAGGAGTCTTTTTGGAGGGGACTATAGGGGACTTTTTGTAGGTGGACAGTAGAAACTGAATAATTATGCTAAAAACTCATGTATTAGTATTGTTTTTATTATCAGAATCATTTTCAAAAGGCATTCCTAAAACTTAAGAACAAAAAGAAAACTATCCAAAGTAAAATCTTAGAAAAAACATGAATGACCAGGAAGAAAATAACCCAAATAAAACTTATGTAGACATACTATGAGACAGAAAAGACCTACAGGTAACAAATATTCCTAGGTACACAGATGGTACATAACTAAATAACCCAAAGATGCAGCTTTACAGGCAAATTCTATCAGGTAAAGAGTCACCACTTACTCTTCTGAAACTTTTCCAAAAAGTTGCAAAGGAAGGAACATTCCCAAACTCATTCTACAAAGCCACCATCACCCTGATACCAAAACCAGACAAAAATATCACACACAAAGAAGAAAATTATAGGCCAATAACAGCAATGTACATAGATTAAAAATAATAATAATAATCCTCAACAAAACACTGGCAAACTAAACCCAGACACAATAAAAGTTCCATACACCATGATCAGAGTGCCTAAAGAACTATGGATGGAGGTTCTTGACATTGTACAGGAAACAATGATCAAGATCTCCCCAAGAAAAAGAAATGCAAAAAGGCAAAATGGTGACCTAAGGAGGCCTTACAAATAGTTGAGAAAAGAAGGGAAGCTAAAGGCAAAGGAGAAAACTAAACATATGCCCATTTGAATGCAGAGTTCCAAAGAATAGCAAGGAGAGACAAGAAAGCATTCCTCAGTGATCAATGCAAAGAAATAGAGGAAAACAATAGAATGGGGAAGACTAGAGATCTCTTCAAGATGATTAGAGATACCAAGGGAATACTTCTTGCAAAGTTGGGCACAATAAAGGACAGAACTGGTAGAGACCTAACAGCAGCAAAAGATATTAAGAAGAGGTGGCAAGAATACACAGAGCTATATAAAAAAGTCTTCATGACCCAGGTACCACAAAGGTGTGATCACTCACCTAGAGTCAGACATCCTGGAATGCGGTCAAGTGGGCCCTAGGAAGCATCATTACAAACAAAGCTAGTGGAGGTGATAGAATAACAGTTGAGCTATTTTAAACCCTAAAAGATGATGTTATGCAAGTGTTGCACTCAATATGCCAGCAAATTTGGAAAACTCAGCAGTGGCCACAGTACTAGAAAAGGTCAGTTTTCATGCCAATCCCAAAGAAAAGAAACGCCAAAGAATGCTCAAACTACCACACAATTGTGCACATCTCACACACTAGTAAAAGTAATGCTCAGAATTCTCCAAGCCAGACTTGGAGAATCGTGAACTTCCAGATGTCTAAGCTGGATTTAGAAAAGGCAGAGGAACCAGAGATCAAACTGCCAACATTTGTTGGATGATCAAAAAAGCAAAAGAGTTCCAGAAAAACATCTCTTCTGCTTTATTGACTACTCCAAAGCCTTTGACTGTGTGGGTCACAACAAACCGTGGAAAATTCTTCAAGAGATGGAAATACCAGATCACCTGACCTATCTCCTGAGAAATCTGTGTGCAGGTCAAGAAGCAACAGTTAGAACTGTACATGGAACAAAAGACTGGTTCCAAATCAGAAAAGGAGTACATAAAGGCCATATATTGTCACCCTGCTTATTTAACTTATATGCAGGGTACATCATGAAAAATGCCAGACTGGATGAAGTACAAGCTGGAATCAAGATTGCCAGGAAAATTATCAATAACCTCAGATATGCAGGTGACCAACCTTATGGCAGAAAGTGAAGAAGATCTAAAGAGCCTCTTAATGAAAGTGAAAAAGGAGAGTGAAAAAGCTGGCTTAAAACTCAACATTCAAAAAAACTAAGATCATGGCATCTGGTCCCATCACTTCATGGCAAATAGATGGGGAAACAATGGAAACAGTGAGAGACTTTATTTTCTTGGTCTCCCAAATCACTACAGATGGTGACTGCAGCCATGAAATTAAAAGGCACTTGCTCCTTGTAAGAAAAGCTATGACCAACCTAGACAGCATATTAAACAGCAGAGAGATTACTGACAAAGGTCCATCTAGTCAAAGCTATGGTTCTTCCAGTTGTCATGTACGCATGTGAGTTGGACTATAAAGAAAGCTGAGTGCCAACGAACTGATACTTTTGAGCTATGGTGTTAGAGAAGACTCTTGAGAGTCCCTTGGACAGCAAGGAGATCCAACCAGTTCATCCTAAAGGAAATCAGACCTAAATATTCATTGGAAGGACTGATGCTGAAGCTGAAATTCCAATACTTTGGCCACCTGATGAGAACTGACTCATTTTTAAAAGACCCTGATTCTGGGAAAGATTGAAGGTGGGAGGAGAAGAGGACAACAGAGGATGAGATGTTTGGATGACATCACTGAATCAATGGACATGAGTTTGAGCAAGCTCTGGGAGTTGGTGATGGACAGGGAAGCCCGGCGTGCTGCAGTCCATGGGTCACAAAGAGCTGGACACGACTGAGCGACTGAACTGAGTTGAGCTGACACCATGGTCAAGTAGGATTTATCCCAGGGAGGGATGCAAGGATTTTCCAAGATTTAGAAATCAATCAGTGTGATACACCACATTAACAAAAGAATTTTAAAAATGATCATCTTAATAGATGCAAGAAAAGCTTATGACAGAATTCAACACTCAAATTTATGACTTAACTCTCCAGAAAGTGGGCATAGAGAGAAATTTACTTCATCATAATGAAGGCCATATATGACAAAACTAGAGCAAACATTATTCTCAACTGTGAAAACTGAAAGTATTTAAACTGTGAATAACTGAAACCTAAGATCAGGAACAAGAGAAATTGAAAGCATTTTCTCTAAGATCACAAACAAGACAAGGATGCTCATTGTAGCCACTATTATTCAGTCTAGTTTTGGAAGTCCTAGCCACAGCAATTAGGGAAGAAAAGAAAATAAAAAGAATCCAAATTCTAAAGAAGCAGTAAAATTATCACTATTTACAGATGATATGATACTATACATAGAACAGATGCTACCAGAAAACTATTAGAGCTTATCAAAGAATTTAGTAAATTTGCAAGATAAAATTAATACATTTTGTATTCCTATGCACTAACAATGAAACGTCTGAAAGGAAAACTAAGGAAACAATTCCATTTAGCATCAAATCAAAAATAATAAAATGCCTAGGAATGAACCTTCCTAAAGCAGAAAAAGATATATACTCAGAAAACATTATGACACTGATGAAAGAAATAAGAGATAGCATAAACAGATGTTGTGATTTACTATATTCTAGATATGAAGAATCAATATTGTGAAAGTGGCTATACTACTCATAGAAATCTACAGATTCAATGCAATCCCTAACAAATTACCAAGGGCATTTTTCACAGAATTAGAACAAGAAGTTTTATAATTTGTATGGAAAGACAAACAACCTAAATACCCAGAATAGTCAAAATGATCTTGAGAAAGAAAAACAGAGCTGGAGCAATCAGGCTCCCTGACTTCAGACTATACTACAAATCTACAGCTATTAAGACTGTATTTGCCACAAAGACAGAAACACAGATCAATGGAATAGGATAGAGAGTTCAGAGATAAACCCATGCACCTCTGGACACCTAACCTATAACAAAGGAGGCAAGAATACACAATGGAGAAAAAGTCTCTTGGAATAAGTGATGCTGGGGAAACTGGATAGCTGTATGTAAAAGAATGAAATTAGAACACACTCTACCACCATGCACAAAAACAAACTCAAAATGTATCAAAGACCTAAAGGTAAGGCCAGACATTATAAACTCTTAGAGAAAAACATAAACAGAAAACTCTCTGATATAAACCACAGCAAGATCCTTTTGATCCAGCTCCAACAGTAATGAGAATAACAACAAAAATGACAAATGGGTCCTAATTAAACTCACAAACTTCTGCACAGCAAAAAAAAAAAAAAAAAAAAAAAAAAAAAAAAAANAAGGAGATCAGCCCTGGGATTTGTTTGGAAGGAATGATGCTAAAGCTGAAACTCCAGTACTTTGGCCACCTCATGCAAAGAGTTGACTCATTGGAAAAGACTCTGATGCTGGGAGGGATTGGGGGCAGGAGGAGAAGGCGACAATAGAAGATGAGATGGCTGGATGGCATCATTGACTCGATAACAGAGAGTTTGAGTGAACTCCGGGAGATGTTGATGGACAAAGGCCTGGTGTGCTGTGATTCATGGGGTCTCAAAGTGTTGGACACGACTGAGCAACTGAACTGAACTGAACTAACATATAACTTGAACTGAACATATAACTTTATAAATTTAATTTATATTATTTGCAATATTGATTTTTAAAAATTTTTATAATATTATACCATTTTCTAATTTTAGGAAAATTTCACCTAATTCTTTTTATTCCATTCTTGAAATTGGTTTAAAACACAATTCTTTGCAGATTATAATTATATAATACAGGTTATAGGCCTATCAGTGATTCTTAACCTACGGACCTTTGGTATTAGTCTATGGGTTACAGACTAAGTTCTGAGAATGATGTTGTAAAATGAATAAAACAAAGCAATGGGGTTAAAAAATGGGGTTACAAACAAAACCAATTATTTGAAAATGCAACCATTTAATTTTTTAAATTATGTGACTCTATTAACACATTGAATAATAAGACTTAACAACATGCAGAATCACTGTCAAAGAAGTGATGGGCATAAACAGTAGCTGATGATATCACATCTGTAATGTGGTCTTAAGCATCTCTGATTTCTATTGATGATTTAATTATAAGTAGTGCTACTACTGTTGCCTGCATTTATCATTGAAGGAAATGTGAATTTCAGTTGGAGGATAATGAACATAAAGTTGTGATCTTTCCCCCATACAAGTTCACATAGCCCTTGAAATATGTTTATGGATCCAGGGTTTAGTGGATGTGAGGTTATGAAACCTGAATACAGAATTTCATCTTAAAATGTCTTCCTTGTATAGCTGCAATTTAGAGTATTTTCCACTAAATCATTTAGTCTTTTAGATTCCTTTTATAGTGGAGGCAGGTTTGATTCCTTCCTTTTCTTTCTTCTCATCCCTTTAGCACGTGTTTTACTCAAATGCTAAGCTCTCTGAATGCTAGGTAAGTGAGCAGTTTGAAGGAAGGTAAAATGTCTCAGTTTTTCAATCTACATGGCATGACTAGGACATCATCTTAATGGGAGAAAACCATAGCCTGTCTTCCCTACGATGAACTAGTTACACTTATGCTTAACTATTCATTTTAGGACTTGTTAGGCCATGCAATTTTGCTTTTAAAAAAGTACTGTACCCGCACATGCAAGTATGACCTTGCTAAGAGAAGAGAAAAATGAGGCTTTCTATTTATTTACCTTGATGAGATGCTTTGAAGACAATATATGAGAAAGGAAGCTGAAATGCTAAGAACTTAAGACATTTGGTTCTAAATCACAATTATTATGCAGTTAAACCTCAGTCTGACTTTCAGAAATTCAGTCCAGAGACTTTTATGTTCCCATTATGTAAAATATTTTCTGAAATATTTTCCAGAATGATAAACATTTCAGTGAAATTATGTATATCCTTTCTTCAATGATAAGTTACTTGTCATCTATGTGATATCAAAACCTAGAATATTATCATTTTCATGTGTCCATAAAGAGCAAAGTTATAATGATCAGCCAAAAGAATTCTTTAAGAGTGCATTCCTTAATTATATATAACTTATCTGCTATGACTCTTTCAAAGAGAATTATGGAAATGTTTTGCAATTTTTGTCAGTACAACAGTGTTCCCAGATATAAGAACCTGTTGTACTACAAACCTGAAATGTGCTCATTCATTTGGATATTCCATTCAATTGATTTTATAGCATGTTGAAACTGAAAATATGATACAAAAAAATAAGAAGTGAAATAAAATAATAGCTGAAAAAAAATAAAGACTAACTTCAGAACCAACAATTCAAGAGATACACTCTTCTGATACATAATGGCAGAGGGATCCAAGATTTGAAACAAGACATTCTGCTTATGGAATTGAACCCTCATATGAAAATAGCTTCAATAAGTAGTTTTTGAAAATCTACCATATAGAAGGCCATTGGTGTTATTAAAAATGTGAAATGATACCTACATTTAAAAACCGTTCTCCTGTGTCTCTGCTTCTTCATATGGTGATCTTCTTATAGACATATGTTATATTGGATTAGGGGCCTACCCTACTATAATATAAACTGATTTTAGCTAATTATATCTACAAAACCTCTATTTGCAAATAAAGTCACATTCTGAGGTACTGGAAGTTAGGACTTTGACATATCTTATTTTGGGGACTGAGAAGATATAATTAAACCCATTACACAGCAACTCTGTTGATGTAAGAATGCTTTTTCCCTTCAAGGAAATATATGTTCAATTTTATAACAACAAACAAAATAACAGTCAGTATTCTTTTAGCTAAAAGCAACCCAACTTAAAATGAAAAAAAGTTTTGGAAAGATGCTCACAAAATTAAAGAGGATTGCTGCGTTGAAGGGGAGCTCTGGAACCATGTATCTCTCTGCCTCTCACCTTTGCTTCTCTCTGGGTATGTACTATATCCTCTCAAGCTTATCCCTGCACTGCTGCATATGATTACCAGAAGTTCTAGGTCCATGTGCTGTGAGCCTTCTTGGTCCATAATCTTAAGTAAATAATTAGAGAACATGCTACCTGCTTCAGTAGAAAAAGCCTACAGAAGGACATTGATTGATCCTGTGCATAACCTGGACAGATGACTATTGCTGCTAGAAAGTGTTATGATCACAGCCTAACCAAAAGCTCAACCCTTCTGTCCACTGCAGTAGATCTAAAACAAAAGGAGAAATTTGTCAGGGTAGATGTTTTAGTTTTCTAGGGCTGCCATAATAAAATACCACAGGCTTAAGTAACAGACGTTGAATTCCTCATAGATCTGCAAGCCTATGAGATGTCTAAGATCAGGGTACTATCACGGTTGATTTCTTCTGAGATATCTTTCCTTGGTTTGTGGGTAGCTGGTTTCTCTCTTTCCTCTGTGTGCTCATCTGCTGCTGCTGCTAAGTCGCTTCAGTCGTGTCCGACTCTGTGCGACCCCATAGATGGCAGCCTATCAGGCTCCGCCATCCCTGGGATTCTCCAGGCAAGAACACTGGAGTGGGTTGCCATTTCCTTCTCCAATGCATGAAAATGAAAAGTGAAGTCACTGAGTCGTGTCCAGCTCTCAGCGACCCCATAGACTGCAGCCCACCAGGCACCTCCGTCCATAGGATTTTCCAGGCAAGAGTACTGGAGTGGGCTGCCATTGCCTTCTTCGGGTGTGCTCATCTATCTGTGTAAAAATCTCTTCTTTTGAGGACATTAGTCATACTGGATTAGGGCCCACCAAGAATACCTCTGGAGAAGGCAATGGCAACCCCCTCCAGTACTCTTGCCTGGAAAATCCCATGGACGGAGGTGCCTGGTGGGCTGCAGTCCATGGGGTCGCCANCCGTCCATAGGATTTTCCAGGCAAGAGTACTGGAGTGGGCTGCCATTGCCTTCTTCGGGTGTGCTCATCTATCTGTGTAAAAATCTCTTCTTTTGAGGACATTAGTCATACTGGATTAGGGCCCACCAAGAATACCTCTGGAGAAGGCAATGGCAACCCCCTCCAGTACTCTTGCCTGGAAAATCCCATGGACGGAGGTGCCTGGTGGGCTGCAGTCCATGGGGTCGCCAAGAGTTGGACACGACTCAGTGACTTCACTTTCACTTTTCACTTTCATGCCTTGGGGAAGGAAATGGCAACCCGCTCCAGTGTTCTTGCCTGGAGAATCCCAGAGACACGGGAGCCTGATGGGCTGCCGTCTATGGGGTCGCACAGAGTCGGACATGACTGACGTGACTTAGCCGCACGTTAACCTCATTATTTTTTACTCAGCTTTTGAAAGGCCCTATCTCCAAGACAGTCACATTCTGAGTGTTAGAACTTCAATGTAGGAGTTTTGGGTGGACTTATCTGAATCAGTTCGTAACAATATAAATTCTGATGAAAGCCAACAAGTGTTTGCCTGAAAACCTCTGTCTCCTACAAGGCATCTCTTTTGTTAAACAGACATATCATGGACTCTTTCCAAGAATCTCACAAGATTGACACTGTCATCGACCAGAATTTTACGTATGAATTGAAAATTTTAAAAAGCTAATATTTTGTCCAAGGTAACAGAGAAAAGCTGAGATTCAAACCCAAGTTGCCATGGTTCCAAACTCTACAAGCCCAACCACTACATTGTAATTATAGAATTGGTTTGGGATTTTTAGTTTTGGATTTTGGCTTGAATTTGTTTAATTTTTTATAAAGAGGGGAGTGATCCTAGAACAAAGAACACATTTAAATCCTTTAGAATTTTTGCACCACAGAATTTTGGGGGTGTTAGATAAACTGTAAAGAATGTTCAAATCATCTAATAATCTTAGTTCATAGCTGTAAATATGGTAGATCATTTCAGGGGAAAATTGAAGAAGTTATTTCTGAAGAAAATATGAAAAGTTTAAATGATGCTCTGGCCAAAAAAAAATAATAATAATAAATGGAAGATTATTTTAGCCTATACATTTTTACTTGGAGAGCTGCATTAATTGGCAACATGTAATTGTGATTTTGGGGGAGTAAATAAAGACCATTTCAATTTAGTGGTATGTATGAAATGATCTTACTTTCCAACAGCCAAAACTTAATATATTGTACAAGTTGAAGAATTGTTTATTGTTTATTATTTACACTTGTATTTGCCAAACATAGAACTATAGTCAACCTTTCTTTTTTAAGTGGTTTTAGAGTCTCATCACAAAAATAAACTGCACATTAATAATATACAATAATAAAAACATGCTGTTTTTTGTGGGGTACCTATACTAATCTTTGAGGGGGCAGAGAGAATTCTGTGGCTGGCTATCTTATCAGGCTGATTATTATGGAGAATAAAGGGTGAGGGACGAGGGCCACATTCACTTGTTTGCTTGTTGATGATGTATGCTCCGGATCAATATCTGAAACCTCACATAACGCAAGAAGACTAAGCAATTTTGTTTCATAATAGGTTGTGGAAAGCGACCACACTTTGCATTTCCTGACTTTGTGGTGGTTTGGGGCTTTCAGTGGCTCCAACAACAAAAAGAAAATGAGAGTCTAGTGATCTTCACCTTCATAGTTCTGCAAAAGTACATGGAAAAACTAACAATCAGGAGGAAGCAGACAGATCTATATGGTAGTTCAAGTTTCAGTCCAAACTTCATCTGCATCCTCACGTCATTTCAAAGTGCTTAAAACTTGTAAATGTTATGTAGGCCAAACTATGAGCACTTGAAACTTATCAGTTCTCTGAAAATAGAGGGAATGTTCTCTCAAATTCAGTGTGTTGAATTAACTGCACTGAGTTCATCATTTAATTGATGATCATTACTAGTAAGCTAGCTTTATTTATTAAGAAAAATTAAGTTCAGTACGGACACGACTAACTGACTCACTCACTCATTAAGAATTTTATGACTTTCACAGCACAATCTTTTGAAAGAATGGGATTAACAAAGTCAAAATATGTCTGATGATTCCTTTTTTTGTTGTTTGCAGCTTTAGGGAGGTTTAATTGACCAGTGAAATGGCATTGTACATTGTGATAGAATTCCCACTGAGTTAATTAATGTATCCATTAACTCACATATTTGTGTTTTTGTGGAGTTTATTTGAGAATTTTAAGTTCACCTCTTA
>SJYX01019447.1:81978-165243 GCA_006410675.1 Oreotragus oreotragus
GCCACCTCATGCGAAAAGTTGACTCATTGGAAAAGACTCTGATGCTGGAAGGGATTGGGGGCAGGAGGAGAAGGGGACGACAGAGTATGAGATGGCTGGATGGCATCACTGACTCGATGGACATGAGTCTGAGTGAACTCTGAGAGTTGGTGATGGACAGGGAGGCCTGGTGTGCTGCGATTCATGGGGTTGCAAAGAGTTGGACACGACTGAGCGACTGAACTGAACTGAATGATTAGTGATGCTATTTTCTCATGGACCTGTTGGCCATTTGTATCTCTTCCTTGAAAAAAAAGTCTCTTCAGATTCTCTGCCTATTTTTAAATTGGATTATTTGGTTTATTTGCTAATGAGTTTTATGCTTTCCTTATATATTTTAGATATCAACTTCTAACCAGACCTGCGGTTTGCAAATGTTTTCTCCCATTCCATAAGTTGCCTTATTGTTGATGGTTTCCTTTGCTGGGTAGTTTGATGTAGTCCCTTTTTTTTTTTTTTTTTTTTTTTGCTTCTGTTGACTTCTGGTTTTGGCATCAAATCCAAAAGAATTATTGCTAAGACCAGTGTCAAAGAGCTTACCCTCTGTGTTTACTTCTAGGACTTTTAAGTTTTTAGACCTTATGTCCAAATCTTTATCAAACATTTGAAATTGATTTTTCTATATGGTGTAAGATAGGGATCAGTTTCCTTCTTTCGAATGTGGATATCCAGTTTTCCTGGTAACCCAGATGGTAAAAAAATCTGACTGCAATGCAGGAGACCTGGGTTCAGTCTGTGGGTAATTGGGACGATCCCCTGAAGAAGGGCATGGCATCCCACTCTAGTATTCCTGCCTGGAAAATCCCCATGGACAGAGGAGCCTGGAGGGCTACAGTAAATGGTGTCACAAAGAGTCAGACATGACTGATCAACTAAGCACAGAACATCCAGTTTCCCCAGTACCATTTATCAAAAAGACTATCCTTTCTCCATTGTATATTCCTGGCTCCTTTGTTGACAATTAATCACATGCATTTGTTTCTGGTCTTTCTCTTCTGTTCAGTGATCTTTGTATCTGTGTTTTATGGCAAAACTACCTTATTTTGATTACTTTAACTTTGTAATATAATTTGAAATCAGAAATTATGGTTCCTCCAGCTTTGTTCTTCTTTTTCAAGATTGCTTTGGCTGTTGGGGATCATTTGTGGTTTCATTTGCTGTCTGATCATTCTTAATATTCCAATTAAACCAAGAAAGCTGCTAGGATGGCATAATATATTGATAATATTATACAAACACATGTATATCAGGATTTTATGTTAAAAGTTATTAAGACATTAGCAAAGGTATAAGACACATGATGTTAATATTAAGATAAACTGTTAACATGTTGACTTTTATTTCAAAACAATGTAAGATAACTAGCATTTGATGTCTGTTTTACTGATGCAATAACTAAGATGGCAAAAAAAAAAATCTAGAACATCTCTGGCTGTACAGAAATAATAGAAGTGGATGAAATGCCAGCACGCTAAACAAACTGCACAAAGCACAATCATTTCAAGACCCTTGAAATAATTATACTTGATAATCCTTATGTCTGGACGCTTACTAATCACTTAGACTTCTAGGCACAAAAAGAAAGAAAACTCTCCTTTGGGGCTTTTTAAATTTGAACTCTGGCTAACACAGAGAGTTTCCAGCTCTAAATTGCCAAAAAACAAAACAAAAACAAAAAAGTTATAGCTATAATATATTGTTATTCTGACCTAAGAGCAGCATATTAGCACTGCTACTAATGAGAAAAATGGAACCAATTTGAATCATTTATTAATCTTGACTAATAGCAAGAATTTTGAGGCCTAGGCAAAAGATAGTTCTTTTATTTCCTAGTCCTACATGTTAATGTAGTGATACAACATTTAGATATATATTACATCATGTAACCCTTAGAATCTACTGAAATTTATTTTGGCCTTAACTGAACGTTATATATGACCTTTGCTTACACTGGGAATAAGCAATTAAGGGCCTTGTTTCCATCTATTTTAATTTTATTTCACTATTCCACCTCAGAAAGGTTTAAAACATATTTAAGTGCCTGACGTACATAACCCTATACTCTTTTGATTAATATGTTGGCAGTTTTACAAAATGTTTGTTTTTAATTACCAAAAGGAACCAATCCATATTAAAAATTAAATGGTTACATTTTTTAAAGCTCTGCTGCTTATTAAGCTAGAGTTAGCCATAAAAACGTTTTTGGCTTCCCTACAACAGAAGATTTATCTAAGCTACACTATTAAAAAATCCATTTAGGCTGTCAACAACTATGTCAAATATCAACCGAATATGATTTAAAGCTTCAAAGCCATAAAAGAGAAATATTCCTTGGACTATTGTAGAATCTGTATGGTTTCAAAGAATCAGAAGAGAGTGACAGGCTGGCACAAAGACAAGAAGATGATTAACAGCTACCCAGGGTAGCAGAGCGCTGGTCATACCCTCCTGCGTATGCCTGTTGTCTGGCCCAGCCGGACTATGACCTCCCCTTCCCCTGGTTCTGTTTCCTCTGTGTATGCATTCCTGTCGAGTTCCTATGCCAGTTTACCTTTGCAATTATGGCTTTATTAGTCTCATTTTAAGTATATTTTGTACTGTAATCCCATTTTCCCCTAGGATCACTTTTTTCTTCTGTCAAATACAGAAGCATTGATCATTTGCCATAATTTCTAGGGAAAATAAGTGATAAGAATTTGATTCCAGTCCTTAGAGAGCTCACAAGCTAGCAATCACCTGGTAAAATTATTGAGGAAAAGCTAGGCCATGGATGAACTTTTGCAATGTCACCTTTTCAACTTCCTTTATTCCTAAATTCCTCTAAATACATTATTTAACCTTCACAGTCTCTTATTTCCATAGGCCAAAATTATTAGTCCTTATTCATAGATAAGCAAAGTAACATGCCTTGATTTTCAAACTACTGCCATACCCATTAAGTGAGTAGCTATATAATAACAAACATGAAGGTATTATCTTAGAAATTATATTCTTTGACTTAGTGAAATCAATACCACTTACTCCATTTTCTATTAGACTTCAACATCTTTTCAAGGAGTGAAACTTAACATTTTGGCAGTAATTTCATATATATACAAGAAAGTAAACTGAAAAGAAAATTCAATAATTTTTATGTATGTAAAAATAAAGTACTGCAAATTTAGTATTTACAGTTGAACTGCCCTTGTGAAATAGAAATATTTACTTAATGATGGTTTTCAGTACTTTCTCCATAATGTATTATAAAAACTAAGATATGCCTACTATTAAAGAATTCTACTTCAAGCACCTTTCATACTGGCTGAATAAACATCTGTTGACACAGATACCAAGGTCATAACAATGGTGTCCTCTTTTCAGAAGAGCTTGAATTCACAGTGAAGTGTTCTGACAATGAGAATTATTCTATATGTCTTGCTACCTCTAGCCCCTTTCTCCAGAGGTGGCTGGAAACTCAAGTTGGGTTGAGTCAGTCCAGATACTAAATCCTAAAGTGAAAGAAAGTGAAGTCACTCAGTCATGTCCAACTCTTTGTGACCCCATGGACTGTAGCCCATCAGGCTCCTCTGTCCATGGGATTCTCCAGGCAATAGTACATTACCTTCTCCAGGGGATCTTCCCAACCTGGGGATCAAACCCTGCATTGTAGACAGGCGTTTTACCATCTGAGCCACCAGGGAAGTCCTTAACTAAATCCTAAGAACTTACAATTTTGAACCCAGTGGCAGGGAAAAGGGAAGTTTAGAAGACTGAATCATATCAATGATAATATTTTGCAAAGCAGCCTGTGGCTGGCAATTGCTTAGACCACTGATACTGCTGTGATCACAAAACTTTTAAAATATCAATCATTCACCTCTTCCAGGAGGACAAAGATTTATTATAGTATCCTTCCAATATTTTGTCTACTGTTTTTGAGTTAACAGAAAAGAATTGCTTTGAGAATATAATAAAAATAGTAGACTTTTAGAGCTGAAAGTGATCTCGATTATTTCATTCAAATTTGCCATAAAAGGAAACTGGGCATAGTGAGAATAGTACTTGGCCTCAATTTATGAAAAATATGAGTGTATTTATGTATGTGGGCTTACCTGGTGGCTCAGTGGTAAAGAATCCATTGGCCAATACAGGGGACACAGATTTGATCCCTGGGTCTGGAACATTTTCTGGAGAAGGAAATGGCAACCTACTCTGCCCATGGGTTTTCCTGCCTGGGGAAATCCCATGGACAGAGGAACTTGGTGGGCTACAGTCCATGGGGTTACAAAAGAGTTGAACATGACTTAGAGACTAAACAACAGCAACATATACATATATACATGTAAATGTATACATTTATATTTAAATTAACATTTCCTTCCTCAGTATATTATGACGACAAAACACTTGCATATTTCAACTTTCAAATAATATTATCCACAGATTGATATAATTTGTTGTTTTAATTGAAAAATGGACTTCATATGATGATAAAATATTCAGTTCAGTTCAGTTCAGTCGCTCAGTCGTGTCCGACTCTTTGCGACCCCATGAATCGCAGCACGCCAGGCCTCCCTATCCATCACCATCTCCCGGAGTTCACTCAGACTCACGTCCATCGAGTCCGTGATGCAATCCAGCCATCTCATCCTCGGTCGTCCCCTTCTCCTCCTGCCCCCAATCCCTCCCAGCATCAGAGTCTTTGCCAATGAGTCAACTCTTCGCATGAGGTGGCCAAAGTACTGGAGTTTCAGCTTTAGCATCATTCCTTCCACCTCCTTGGATTTACATTGCTGGCAATAGCATTTGAAAAATGGCATTTGTCATATGTTTGAGACACCATATAGACTTGGTTGAAAATTTGTCAAACTGCTTTTGATGTTCATCAGATATAACCTTTTATGTTCAGTGTTAACAAAATTTCCACCATTTTAAATTTAAGAAGGCAAAATATATGCTATTATTTTGTGAGAGTAAAAGGAAAACATATTTATGTTTGGTATTGCATAGAACGTCTATAATAAGAGAAACTGTCTCCAATGAGAGGTTAGAGAGAAAGAAGCTGGTAGAGAGTTGTACAAAGAGGCTTTTCTCTATATTTCTTTTCATGAATTTTGTAACACACGTTCATTTCAGTTCAGTTCAGTCACTCAGTTGTGTCCGACTCTTTGTGACCCCATGAATCACAGCACACCAGGGCTCCCTGTCCATCACCATCTCCTGGAGTTTACTCAAACTCACGTCCATCGAGTCAGTGATGCCATCCTGCCATCTCATCCTCTGTCGTCCCCTTCTCTAACCTGCCCCCAGTGCCTCCCAGACTCAGAGTCTGTTCCAATGAGTCAACTTCGCATGAGGTGGCCAAAGTACTGGAGTTTCAGCTTTAGCATCATTCCTTCCAAAAAACACCCAGGGCTGATCTTCTTTAGGATGGACTGGTTGTATCTCCTTACAGTCCAAGAGACTCTCAAGAGTCCTCCAACAGCACAGTTCAAAAGCATCAGTTCTTTGGTGCTCAGCTTTCTCCACAGTCCAACTCTCACATCATATATGACCACTGGAAAAACCATAGCCTTGACTAGACAGACCTTTGTTGGCAAAGTAATGTCTCTGCTTTTCAATATGCTATCTAGGTTGGTCATAACTTTCCTTCCAGGGAGTAAGCGTCTTTTAATTTCATGGCTGCAGTCACCATCTGCAGTGATTTTGGAGCCCAAAAAAATAAAGTCTGACACTGTTTCCACTGTTTCCCCATCTATTTCCCATGAAGTGATGGGACCGGATGCCATGATCTTCGTTTTCTGAATGTTGAGCTTTAAGCCAACTTTTTCGCTCTCCTCCTTCACTTTCATCAAGAGGCTTTTTAGCTCCTCCTCACTTTCTGCCATAAGGGTGGTGTCATCAGCATATCTGAGGTTATTGATATTTCTCCCGGCAATCTTGATTCCAGCTTGTGTTTCTTCCAGTCCAGCGTTTCTCATGATGTACTCTGCATATAAGTTAAATAAGCAGGGAGACAATATACAGCCTTGACGTACTCCTTTTCCTATTTGGAACCAGTCTGTTGTTCCATGTGCAGTTCTAACTGTTGCTTCCTGACCTGCATACAGATTTCTCAAGAGGCAGGTTAGGTGGTCTGGTATTCCCATCTCTTTCAGAATTTTCCACAGTTTATTGTGATCCACACAGTCAAAGGCTTTGGCATAGTCAAGAAAGCAGAAATAGATGTTTTTCTGGAACTCTCTTGCTTTTTTGATTACCTTGTCATAAAAGAATGCCCTAGTAGTAATTTGGAAGGAAGAATATTAATTTCTTAGACATAGTCCAGTTTAAAGAATGTAGACAAATGTTAATGATGGAATGTTTAGGACACACAGCTACCTGGCTAGGAACACCTTGAGGGAATGATTGTCTGTTGTGCCTGCAGAGGGTTTCCAGGTTGAAAAACCTAGGCAGGCAGCACACGTGTGCATCCCTTCACTGACTGGTCTCCAGAAGGCTGGAGGAAGGCGCTGGACGAATTCATGAATTCTTCCAGCAAGCCATTCCCGCCTTTTGCCTTAACCCCCTTCACTAAAGTGACACACCCACATCACGCATCATTCAGTGTTAAATCTGAGGGTGGAAGGAACCCAAATCATATCTTGTCTGCACATAATGTCTTCTGCTTATACATTTCTTTTACATTGACCCGTTTTACCTGCAGACTTCATGATTCTATTTGAAAAGGTTTCTTATAATTAATTTTTTACTGACAGTTTTGTTTTTATTCTTTCTGTGGTCTTTCAAATACTAAATTTATAAAGGTCTTATGACTGTGTGAGTAGGGCAGGACTCATAAGAATGTGGCGTCTCAGTATCAGTTACTTTTCACCATTATCTTATTGAAGTTAGTACCACATAAAAGGAAAATATATTGAAAAGCAGAGACATTACTTTGCCAACAAAGTTCCATCTAGTCAAGGCTATGGTCTTTCCAGTGGTCATGTATGGATGTGGGAGTTGGACTGTGAAGAAAGCTGAGCACCGAAGAATTGATGCTTTTGAACTGTGGTGTAGAGAAGACTCTCGAGAGTCCCTTGGAGATCCAACCAGTCCATCCTAAAGGAGATCAGTCCTGGGTGTTCTTTGGAAGGACTGATGCTAAAGCTGAAACTCCAATACTTTGGCCACCTCATGAGAAGAGTTGACTCATTGGAAAAGATGCTGATGCTGGGAGGGATTGAGGACAAGAAGAAAAGGGGACGACCAAGGATGAGATGGCTGGATGGCATCACCGACTTGATGGACATGAGTCTGAGTGAACTCTGGGAGTTGGTCATGGACAGGGAGGCCTGGCGTGCACGATTCATGGGGTTGCAAAGAGTCGGACACGACTGAGCGACTGAACTGAACTGAACTGAAGAGGTAAATAGAAAAATAGGAAACAGAAGAGTCTCCAGGAAACTGACTACCGTGCTTATTGGGGCTATAGTTTGTTTTCATCCTGCCACTAATGTATCACTGGATTAGGTAATGCAACCTTCTCCTGGTTATTTAGTCATATTTCTCTCAGAAGAGCCTGAATATAAACTCAGTTAAAAATTCAGGAGGCTGGAAGGTAACCATAGATTTTTAAACCCACAGCTGTGGTAATTTATCCTCTCAGGAAAGATATACTAGTTAGGATGGTATTATAAACGGAAAACTGAGGGGAGGGAGCCATTTGAGTCTGAATAACTCTGAAACCAAGCAATAACTTCACAAATAGAAATTTCAGATGAAAAAGATTTATGTATCAGAGAGGAATGAAGTGAAATGGATAATCTAAATACAGTACAAAATTTCCCATGCGAAGGTAATGCTGAGGTCACATACTGTGTGAAATCAGTGATGCTGATCTGTTGTCTTAAGTTTTCTCTGCTGCTCCTTTCTGTGGCACTACTTCTTTTTCTTCCCCACCTAGAGTTTCAGGGTCTGCCTCTCTTTGGCTCTTCTTTCTGTTTATAAACTTAGGCTACGTACTGTGTTGCTGTTCAGTCAGTCAGTCGTGTCCAACTCTTTGCAACCCCATGGACTGCAGCACGCCAAGCCTCCCTGTCCTTCACTATGTCCTGGAGTTTGCTCAGACTCATGTCCCTTGAGTCAGTGATGCCATCCAAATACTAAAGTGAGTTGCTTATTCACAGGCTACTCCCAAATACAATATGTAGTACTGATCACTCTATTATATTCTCTACAAATTGTAAAGACAGGTCAGAATCCAGTATTGAAAAACACACTAAAAGCCATATAGCTGTCTTCCTATAACAGACCCTTTCTGCCACATCCTAAAGAAACAGTGCTCCCAATACACCTGAATCCATCCTCTGACCAAGTGTTTCACAATTAAAAAAAAAAAATCTTACACTATTCAGAAATTGACTCTCTGAAACTTCTGTACACCTATTTCATTTGATCTCTAGGGTCCATAAAAATAAGTGTTATGGCCTCTCCGCATGACAACACGTCAAATGTCAAAACTAATGACCACAGCTAATACACTGTACTGCCAGCTAACCAGCCCAATTTTTCAAGCATTCTTCATATGGTGTCATTTGGAGTAAACACAGCAGATTGCAAAGTACCGGTCACAGCCTCTTCCCATCCCTGTATGCGCATGCCTTTGTAACTAATCACAAGAAGAGAGGGACATAGTTGCTCCACCACTTTGAATCCAAGTTGGCCTTGTAGCCTGCTTTGATAATAAAATATGATAGAATTAAGGTTATGAGATGGTTAAATATAATTCCAAAGAGGTCTCATTGCCTCTAGTCTCGCTTTCTTGGAATCTGAGACATCCATGTGAAGACGCCTGGGGGGATCTCCCTGAGGGTGAGAGCGGCTCAGCTGTCAGTCACCAGCAATCTGAAGACACATAAAGGAGCTCTCCAGTCCCAGTCTAGAGACCAGATGACTGTAGTTGCATGAATGACCCCAGACAAGACCAGCAGAACCGCCTGGCTGAGCCTAGCTCAAATTGCTAATTTTCAGAATCATGAACAAATGAAACGACTGCTGTGTGAAACCACAAAGTTTTGGTGTGGTTTGTTACCTACCAATAAATATTTGTTGTTGTTGTTCAGTTGCTCATTCATGTTGGATCCTTTGTGAGCCCATGGGTTATAGCCTGCCAGACTCCTCAGTCCATGGGATTATCCCAGGAAGCATACTAAAATGGAGGGCCATTTCCTCCTCCAGAGGATCTTCCCGACCCAGGGTTGAACCTAAGCCTCCTGTGGCTCCTGCATTGCCAGGTAGATTCTGGTGGCACAGCAGTAAACAATCTGCCTGCTGATGCAGCAGCCTCAAGAAACTTGGGTTCGATCCCTGGGTCAGAAACACCCCCTGGAGTAGGAAATGGCAACCCACTCCAGTATTCTTTACTGGGAGATCCCATGGACAGAGAAGCCTGGCAGGATATAGTCCATGGAGTGGAAAAAGCCTCAAAAATGACTGAGTGACTGGGCACACACCACACACATCAGGGAAATAATTGATACAGTAAATTGTTTATTCCACTATTTCATCCTTGAAATATCTGTCCCTTGAAAGTATGATACAGAATATAGTATCCCATTTCCAATATGACTAAAGCAGAGTAGATTAAAGTTAGCCTCTTTGTTACCCATAATTCATTTGTCAATATATTAAAATTCCTCTAAATTTTAATAATATCACATTTTATGATCCCTATTGCAGCCATTCTTTATGTATAAATGAACTACAGACTAGAAAATATTTAAATATGCTCAACACTTTATGATTTTCTTTAAAAATATTTATAATTGCCTAGAATTTTTCTTTTGTTGCTTCTTTGATAATTTAACTCCCTTTTTTGTGTGTCTTTCTAAAAAATTCTCTTGGATGTTGCTCACTTCAGATCAATCCTCTGATTTTTTTATTTTTTAAATCTTTTGCTTCTTTATTCTAATTTATGAGATTTTCTCTTTTATATTTCTACCTTTGATTTATAGTCACTGTCAGACTTTTATAATAGCATTCTGTTCCCATTTTGGAGATGTAATAAATATTGTTATCTCTTTGATGCTATTAAATGTAAGTTTCCTTCTATCTCCTGTGTGAGGTCTATTTCTTCTAGGTTCCTGTTTTTGTGCTTTCTTTTTTGTTTGTAATGTTTTATTTGGTGTCTTCTTTTTATGTCAGAGATTTTTCTTGCAATAATTGGTGATCTTTAGCTGACAAACCACATACAATAATAAAATGCTGGAAAGCCGAAAGGAGCTGTGGGGACTGGGAGGGGAGTTTGTAGAAGAAAGATGGAGAAATATTTTTTTGGTCTCAACTTCCTAATTGATGAATCAAAGGTGGTTTTAATCATTCCACAAGGTTGTCAATGAGAGTAAAACAGTACGTATATGTTTAAAAGGCTTGTCTTAGCACTTGATGCATTCTAAATATTTAATTAATATTGAATAATTCTTCTTTTCCAATAATTCTAATGATCTTTATCCTGAGCTCTAGGACCCAGATTTTTCATTGTTTGATGTTTTATTCTCACCATGTCATTCCAATATGTCATAATCCACATGCACTTAACTTGAGGTTCGAGAGTTTGAATGACTGAGACTCTCATATATTAAGATATAATGGGGTGAGATTCTAACTTGTCTTCCAGGACTATTAGTTCCTCAGGAGAAGTCCCCTTGGGATTATGGCTGGTGTTCTAAGAGCCAGATAAGCAAGGAAGCTTGGAAGATTTCAAAGTCACTATTCTTGTAACTTGACTTCCTTGTTTTCTGTCCCACTCCTCTCCATCTCCCCAGCAGAATGGAGAGCCTTGAGCCCTAAGCTTCTCAGGTTCATTACTTCCAAGTAAATGTCCATTTCCTACTAATTAGGGAGACACTGAAGGAACGTGAGTCTGTGAGCGAGTTGAGACCACAGCGGCAGGGAGAAGGCAACTACACATTGCATATGCAAACTTTAAACCCGTCTTTGCTTCCATGCCTTACATCTTAACTTCCTTGTCTATTTGCCTCGATGCTGGCTTTCAAAGTGCTGAGTCTCCCTAACGTTTTGCAGTTAGAGGTTGAGATCAGCCCGTCTCTCTTCCAGGCCCTCCTCCTCTAGACTTCGCCTCCTCCGCTAGTCTGTCACCACCACTCCTTCCGCGTCCCATCTTGGAAACATACAGTTAGAACTTTGGCCCTCATTTCACTCCAGTTCTCTGTAACCTTGTGGGTTTATACCTTTTTAAATTCTTTTCTCTTTTAAAGTGAAGTGTAGTTGCTGTTCAGTATTATTTGTTTCAAATGGATGGTACAGTGAATCAGAGTTTTTAAAGGTTACAATCCATTTATAGTTACTATAAAACATTGGCTATAGCCCCTGTGTTGTATAATATATCTTTGTGGCTAATTTTGTACCTAATAATTTATACCTCTTCGTCCCCTCCTCTGATACTGCCCCTCCTCCACCTCACTAGTAACCACTAACTTGTCCTCTACATCTGCGAGTCTCCATCTTTTTTGTTACGTACACTAGTTCGGTTTGAATTCTTTTATTGGTGTTTCCCTGGGACTCTGAAGAGACAAAGATGAGTGATGAGACAATTGGGTGTGAATGTCAAAGGTTTGGAAAGCTTTGAATTAAGAAAGTAGACAATATGCTGTTGCTTAAACCCTATAGGAAATTCTCTGTTGATCCAGTGCTTAGGACTTCATGCTTTCACTGCCAAGGGTGCGGATTTGATCCCTGGTCACAGAACTGAGATCACACAAACTGCATGCCACAGCTAAAAAAAAAGTTTCAACTCTATATATTGTCTAATTTTTCAGTTTTCTCTCCTAAAAATATGAAGCAAATGATAACACAAAGATGCTTTTCTCAGATTTCTTTTCTAAAGTTAAGAAGTTTTATTTAAAAAGTTTGTCAACTCAGCAGGTCTCTAGGTATCACTTGGAAAACTAGAACTCTCAGCCTTAACTGAAATACTCCTGAATCAAAATGCCACAGCATATCATCACCTTGGTCTTTCACTCTGCAATCACCATGCTTTAGATCAAGGCCAATAAACTACTACAGCCCAAGGGCCAATGACCTGTTTTTTATGAATAAAGTTTTATTGAACCACAGTGACTTTCATTCATTTGCATATTGTTTATGGCTGCTTTCAGGCTACAAACCCTGGGAGTTATACCAGAAGTGTGTGGTTACAAAAACATTTGCTCCCCATGTCTTTACAGCAAAAGATTGCTGACATCTGCTTTAGATGGCTATCCTGCAGAAATATGAGATTTGGTGGCTATTTTGTTACAAAATAAATAAGTGGAGAATCAGATGTGAAGAGTAGCAGATATTTCTTTCTATTTCTGAATTAGGTAAAACTAATTATTAAACTTATGTTCCCTCTTAAGTATAAAAGATAGGTGAAAATAATGCTTCATGTGCAGATTATGTTTTAAACATATCAAAGCCAAAACCAAAACTCTGTTTACCATGAATCTAATTAACTAAAGGATCAAAGTATCTGGCGATGGGGTTAAACTTGTTCATTTTAATCATAGTGGATACAGCACTATATGAGGGATAAGGGACACCTGAGCTTGATTCTTCTCTGTGCTACCTATACATACTATGGCCTTGGGCAAGTCACAATGCCTCTAAACTTAAATTTCCTTATCCATAAAGACAGGGAATTAAATTGCATGGTTTTGCCTCAACTGTGACTCCTTAAGGTAGTGAAAACAGTGCAGTTAACATCTTCCTTGCTTGCATAGGATGTTATTAGGCTGTTCTACTGGTTTTAATATTTAAAACAAAAGCATCAAGCACTGAAAGGAGGAATTCTGTGGCTATATTATGATTCCTCTACCCTATACTTTATTTGGATTCCCTTCAAAAAATCATTTATGCAATTCCATGCTCCAGTTTCCTTTTTACTAAAGCAGCAATAATAGTGTTTGCTTCTTAATATATCAAGACATACTATTTTTTTGAAAAGTTATTATATTTGGAAAGTATTAAAAGAAAAGAAGTACATGTATATTAAATTTTGCTTTGAAACTAATTTAGGTTAGTATTTCAAAAATACTTACTCTTGCCCTTTAAAATATTATGTATAGGATGTAAATTAAATGCTAAATTTTATATAGTTCTTACTAATGTGTGAAAAAATTAGATATTCTGCATCATAGACAACTCTTCTGAAACAATATCACCATGTAATACCACTGTTAGCTTTCCTAGCTGAGAAATGCTGTTTTCATGAATAGTGATAAGAGGTGAATTTGAATGGAATTTTACATTCTCATGCCTTGTTACATAAAATTGTCACTCAGGACTATAAATTTTATCCCTTTTATACCAAATATAAACTATCAATTTTGAACGTGTAGTATAGATTTAGATGCATTTCTTCCTATTTTTATATATCAGGTAAACAATCTTAGGTAAAGAGAACTCTGTGTTAGAGACATTTAATCTAAACCACAATTCTTTTCATTAGCATATAATATTAAAAACCTTACTATTTATGTACTATTTAGCAATTGGGAATGTTTGAGTCAGTAATCTAACTTTCAGTAAACATTTTACAAAATAAGAATTTTTAAATGTCTGGACCTTTTCATACCATGGTAAAATTGTGTGCTAAGTCACTTCAATCATGTCCAACATTTTGCGACCCTATGGATTGTAGCCTGCCTGGCTCCTCTGTCCATGGGATTCTCCAGGCAAGAATACCCAGAGTGGGTTGCCAGGCCCTCCTCCAGATGCTAATATTACTTCTTTTAAAATATTCTTTGTTAGTGTTTGATACTTACATTGGTAATTAGGTTACACAAATTTTATCTGATATTTAAATAGAAAATATGAGTTTATATCCAATGCACTATAAATGTTTTATAAGAGATAGTAACTTAATAAAAATATATACTCTAATTAAAAATACTATTAAGTTTTCTTTAAAAATGTTTTTATCTGTGGATAATGTAGCAATCCAGAGAATGTAGTGCTATTATTGAAGATCCTGTCATTGTTTGCTGAGTTGAAATTAATTATTTAACATTTATTAATCATCAGTAAAGTTATATGGAAGCCCACAAAGCCTGATTGTTATCTGAAGGAGTATCTGCTAAAATAGCTTTTGTAAGAAGTTACTAATGAAAGAGCTGGTAGAAAAAAGGCAAAATATTGTATAACAATATTTATAATATTTTTGTCCTTTGGATTTTCTCACTTCCTCTTGCTGTTTCATCAAAACAGATAAATGGTGTGTACTGTTTTACAGTCACAATATAGGTACACATCCCTGACCTTACTTCTGTTATAATAATGGTATACTTTATACCTATCCTATTATATTCACTTTTTAATTCATTAACTCATCAAAACAGATAAATGGTGTGTACTGTTAACTCATACCTTCTAAGTTGTCTGTAGTTTTCACTTCAAGTCTTGTGAAATTCAACCTGCTTAACTTCTGTAATAGTTTTGTTTTTCTCTTTATTATTTTGTTGCTGTTGTTGTTTAGCATTACGACTTTTGTTTTCCATCTGAATTTGGTTTGTGACTTTTTACAGAGTATTTCTCTTCTGATCATTCTCAATATTGCAGCCACCATAGCATGCTTTTTTTATTGGAGTATAATTGCTTTACAATATCATGTTAATCTCTGTATTTTGATGAAGTGGATCAGCTATAAATATACATGTATTCCCTCCATCTTGGACTTTCCTCTCAATCCCCTCCATCCCACCCCTCTAGGTCGTCACAGAGCACTGAGCTAAGCTCCCTATGCTTTATAGCAGGTTCCCACTAGCTATCTATCTTAACTAATAAACTAGCTCTGGATAACTGAGATCCAATTCCTACCTACTGATAAAATCAAAACTTGTCAGGAAAATCATAGACAAGACCAGCTGCCTATGATTTCTGAAATACTTTCCATCATGCACAATGCTGTGAATTCACATTAAAAGCATACATTGCCTACTCTTAGCAGCAAGATTTTAAAGACACTCCTGATTTAGGGACAACAGTGATGAGATTGCTACCATCCTTGTTGTTCCCAACAACTTCTTAGGATTTGGATGCAATGCTTTAAAAACCAAAAATTTCTTCACTGTGTCTAGATCAAATGGCCTGGGAAGGCATAGCTCACACAGGATATCCAAGGAGCCAATGTAATTGAAGCAGAGTGACCCAGAGGAAAATGGCAAGAGAAGAAGTCAAGTGTGTAATGGAAGAGGAGCAGTCATTTGTGGTGAGCAGCTTTAAGCTGGCTGCCAAAGGTGCTCACCTCCTGGTATCCATGCTCGTGTTTCACTCCTAATGATGTAGTGCAAGTTGGACCTAGTGATTTGTTTCTGGTGAAGAAAATAACAAAGAAATCCTGGGATATCACTTCCAAGATTAAGTTTAAAAACACTTGGATTCCAAATGTACTTGACTTCTCTTACTTTCTTGCTGGCTTGATCTGATGGAAGTCATGTACCATGTTGTGAA
Source organism: Oreotragus oreotragus (assembly GCA_006410675.1). Taxonomy (NCBI): domain Eukaryota; kingdom Metazoa; phylum Chordata; class Mammalia; order Artiodactyla; family Bovidae; genus Oreotragus; species Oreotragus oreotragus. The sequence goes on from SJYX01019447.1 coordinate 97,486, forward strand.
TTGACCTGAAGGAAAGGCCCATGGCAAGAACCAGGGGAGACCTCCAGCCAGTAGTTAGCAATGAATTGAAACCTGCCAAACAACCACGTGAGTGAGACCAAAAGTGGGTCTTCCATTTGGTCTTCCACAGTGGATCCTTTCAGGAGACAACAGCCCCAGATGTCCCCTTTGTAGTGGCACCTAAGAAACCCTGAGCCAGAGGAACAAACTAATTTGCACTCAATTCCTAACCTACACAAACTGTGATTTACAAGTGTTTCTTCTGTTAAACCTCTAAATTTGGGGGTAAGTTGTTATACAGCCATAGATGATTAATGTATTGACAGCAAAGATGCTTGTTTCTTAGAAGAAAAGCTATGACAAACCTAGATAGCATACTACAAAGCACATACATCACTTTGCCAACCAAGGTCTATCTAGTCAAAGCTATGGTTTTTGCAGTAGTCATGTATGGATGTGACAGCTGGACCATAAAGAAGGCTGAGAGCCAAAGAATTGTTGCTTTGGAACTGTGGTGTTGGAGAAGATTCATGAGAGTCCCTTGGACAGCAAGGAGATCAAACCAGTCAATCCTAAAGGAAATCAGCACTGAATATTCTCTGGAAGGACTGAGGCTAAAACTGGAGTTCCAATCCTTTGGCCCCCTAATGTGAAGAACCAACTCACTGGAAGAGCCCCTGATGCTGGGAAAGATTGAGGGTAGTAGGAAAAGGGGATGGCAGAGGATGAGACAGTTCGATGGCATCACTGACTCAATAGACATGAGTTTGAGCAGACCCAGAGAGACGGTGAAGGACAGGGAAGCCTGGCATGCTGCAGTCCATGGGGTTGTGAAGTGTTAGACATGATTTAGCGACTGAATAACAACAACAGAGATTCTATAGGCCGTTCTGGTGACTTTTTATCACTCTGGCTGAGATGAAAAGCCCTTGAAAAGTTATAAGCAGAGCAGTGATGACTTACATTTTGAAAGGATTACTCTTGCCTCACCATTGGGAATAATTTTAGGAGAATAAGGACATAAGCAAGAAGAAAGTATCTTAGTGCTTTCAGCTGCTATGACAAAATATCATAAACTAGATGGCCTATAAACAGTACCAATATATTGCTCACAATTCTAGAGGCTGTAAGTCTATGATGAGGGTGCCAGCATATTCAGATTCTGGTGAGAACCTCTTCTTCCAGGTTGTAGACTGTTGACGTCTTGCTGTACCTCCCCATGATAGAAGGGCTTATGGAGTTCTGCAGGGCCTCTTTCATAAGAGCACTCATACCTTTCATAAGGGCTTCAGTCTCATATCTTAAGCAACTTTCAAAGACCCTACCTCCTAATCTCATTATATCGGGTACTAGGTTTTTCCATTTGATTTGAGGAAACAAAAATATGCAGTCCATAGCAAAGTGTTAAGAGGCTTTTGCTCTAGTTCAAGTGAGAAGATGGAGGCTTAATCTTGAGAGGCAGCAGTAGAGCTGTTAAGAAGTTCTTAGAATCTGATACATTTGAAGAAAGAGCCAAAAGTCTTTGCTGATGGAATAGATGAAAAGTGTAAAAAAGAAAGGGAAATGTCCAGAATGTCTTGAACATATCTGGCAAAATAAATCTACCATCTACAAAGATGGTGAAAAGCTCTAAGAAAAGGAGATTTGGAGGTGTTGGATAAAGGAGCTGAGTTTGAAGCCTGTCCTGTGAATACATGTAAAGCACATCTAAGTGAAGTTTCAAGTCATCAATTGAATGTCTGGGTCAGTTAATCGAGAGAAAGGGCCCATTTGCAAACATGAATTTGGGAATTTCAGAATATTTATAGGTGGTATTTAAATTCTCAAGTTTGGATAATACCACCCAGAACTTTTGTGTCAACAGGAAAGAGAAAAGATCTAAGGACTAAAATGGAAGTCACCCCAAAATTTTGAGATTTCAGAGTTGAAGAGGGTTCATAAGAAGGAGCCTAAGAGGAAGAAAAGGAAGCCCAGGATGGTGCGGTGTCCTGGGGGGGGTCAAGGAAAAAACATATTTCAACTTGCTGTGTCCAAGTATGCTTGTCAAAGGCTGCTGACAGGTCAAATCCAATAAGCTTTCTTATTGTACGAAATGGGAATGGAAAATTAGTTTTAGCAACATGGATGCCATGTTGCCTGGTGACTTTGATAAAAGCCTTCTGGCAGAGAGTTAGGGTGAGTTGAAGAAAGAATACATAGAAGGAAACTTCTTAAAAATATAGACAAAGCTTCGGAGTATTATTGGTGTAAAGAGAACAAGAAGAAATAAATGGTAGCTTGAATAATAAGTGAGGTTGAGAGAGATTTTTCTAAACTGAAAAAAATAATAGAAGCATTGCTGCTGCTGCTAAGTCGCTTCAGTCATGTCTGATTCTGTGCAGCCCCATAGATGGCAGCCCACCAGGCTCCCCTGTCCCTGGGATTCTCCAAGCAAGAACACTGGAGTGGGTTAATAGAAGCATTGCCTCCTGATAATTCATTTAAGGGCTTCCCTGGTGGCTCAGCAGTAAAGAATCGCCTGCCATTACAGGAAACTTGGGTTTNCCCATAGATGGCAGCCCACCAGGCTCCCCTGTCCCTGGGATTCTCCAAGCAAGAACACTGGAGTGGGTTAATAGAAGCATTGCCTCCTGATAATTCATTTAAGGGCTTCCCTGGTGGCTCAGCAGTAAAGAATCGCCTGCCATTACAGGAAACTTGGGTTTGATCTCTGGCTTGGAAAGATCCCCTGGAGGAGGAAACAGCCTGGGAAATCCCATGGACAGAGGAGCCTGGTGGGCTACAGTCCATGGGGTTACAAAGAGCTGGACAAGACTTAGTGACCAAGCAACATTTCATTTAAAGAATATAAATTGTTGCCAGAAAACGAGGCAAACATTGGAAATAGAAAGCCATTTCATGAAAAAGGAAATTCACTTGTTTATTTTTATAGGAAAAATCTAATTCAGATATTGAGTGGAATTGTGCTAAATTTCTAGGATTCACTTGGAATGGATCAACATCTTTGGAAGAGGTGGTGGTATAGTTGCTAAGTCATGTCCGGCTCTTGCGACCTCATGGACTGTAGCCTGCCAGGCGCCCCTGTCCATAGGATTCTTCAAGCAAGAATACCAGAATGGGTTGCTATTTCCTTCTCAAGGGATCTTTCTGACCCAGGAATCGAACCTAATTCTCCTGCTTTGCAGGCAGATTCTTTACCAACTGAGCTACAAGGGAGGTTTTTATCAACATCTTTTCAATAGTGAATATTCACATCTGCTGTCTTTTCATTTCTGCAAATGCTATATAAAAAGGTATTAATTTTCTAGTGATTTTTCGGTTTTTTAGGCTTACTAACTGGTATTTTAGGATTTATGTTTGCTAATTGGTATTTTATTTTTTGGTAGAAGTGGGGTATACTTTTCAGTCTCAATGTATTTTTAAATTAAGAATATTTTTGATTTAGATGTATTTATTTTGTAACTCTTTTATTACATTTACATTGGCTTTAAATAGTTTCAGTTGATTCTCTTTGGTTTTCTAATAAATACTCATATCCTAAGTAAATAATTTGGCATCTTGCTGTCAGTCATCCATTTCTAAGGCTCTCTCCACATTATCAAGCAGCCCAAAAGTTTATACTGAAGTATAGACTAGAGGACATATGCAAAATGGTATCTTGAAAGGCTGTCTGATACATCTTCAGTTCAGTTCAGTTCAGTTGCTCAGTCATGTCTAACTCTTTGCGACCCCATGAATTCCAGCATGCCAGGCCTCCCTGTCCATCACCAACTCCCAGAGTCCACCCAAATCCATGTCCATTGAGTTGGTGATGCCATGCAACCATCTCATCCTCCATTGCCCCCTTCTCCTCCTGCCTTCAACCTTTCCCAGAATCAGGGTCTTTTCAAATGAGTCCGTTCTTTGCATCAGGTGGCCAAAGTATTGGAATTTCAGCTTCACCATCAATCCTTCCAAAGAATATTCAGGACTGATTTCCATTAGGATTGACTGGTTGGATCTCCTCGCAGTCCAAGGGAATCTCAAGAGACTTCTCCAAAACCACAGTTCAAAAGCATCAATTCTTTGGCATTCAGCTTTCTTTATAGTCCAACTCTCACATCCATATATGACTACTGGAAAAACCATAGCTTTGACTAGATGGACCTTTGTTGGAAAAGTTAATGTCTCTGCTTTTTAATATGCTGTCTAGGTTGATCATAGCTTTTCTTTCAAGGACTAAGCTTCTTTTAATTTCTTGGCTACAGTCACCTTCTGCAGTGATTCTGGGGCCCAAGAAAATAAAGTCTGTCACTTCCTCCATTGTTTCCCCATCTATTTGCCATGAAGTGATGGGACCGAATGCCATGATCTTAGTTTTTTGATTTGACTATACTCCTATATAAGAAGTTTAAAGACAAGGCCCAGAAAAAAATGATGAAAACTTTATAAATGGACCTTGATTACTTGATCTGAAATTAAAAGGAATTTTTTTTTAACACTGTGCTCTACCCTTCCAGAACAAAGGAACCACCAGGAAGAATATCACTGATAAGAAAGCAAATAAAAATTCTGTTATCAGTTTAAAGTGACAACATTTTACCACTACCTTTTCTCAGTTCCATCTTCACAAACAAATAACAATGAGCAGTTTAAAACTGGAAAATTACAACTGATGACAGATAACAGTTGCTTCTCCAACTCTGGAAATTTTTTGCATTCGTTTCTCCTCAATCTTTAGGAGGAAAAAATTAGCAATTCCCTCTTTAGGCCTGTTTCTCAGAGTAGGTTTGCAATATCTGTTCTGGGTTGATTAGATTTTGAATAGTGGTGCACAGCATATTTAACTTATTTCCTTTTCTTCATGCATTGTAAGTTACTACTGCTTTCATAACCATAAGAAATGTGGATAAATGGCTGGCCCTTCAGTCTTAATAGAGGTTTGAGCCTACAGTGAAGAAGAATAAAGCTAAGTCTGACATTCAGCATGTTTTATAGAGTATCATTCCTTTCAACAGTCAATGCATCAACTTCTAGATGATGAATTTATTTTGAGCTGTCAGTTTTAAGATAGTGAGAGAAAAATGTTCAAGGCAATGATAACGTCCCACTTTAAAGTTCTCGTGTGTCTGCTTAAATAGTTACAATAACACATGCTGTAGAAATTTCCTATATTTATTTTAGAATTACTGCTATGTGCATATGTATTATTCTTGGTAGGATGGGCATCTTCATATCTAGGGCATCCCACTATGATGACTGATTATGTTCCAGCTGGTCTTTCTCTACTTGGGAGTGAAAATTTTTACTGGAGTAAATTTAATCAGACAACCTTGTTAAATGTGGCACTCTTCCCAATCAGTTGAACGTGTCAAAAAGAGAAAGTGCAAGAAGAAAGACAAAAGCTACAGTGGTTAATAACATGAACTTACCCAGTGTGAGTTCTAAATTTGAACAATCTTAGACTCACATTCTGAATTCCCGTATAGCTCAGTTGGTAAAGAATCCACCTGCAATGCAGGACACCCTGGTTTGATTCCTGGGCAGGGAAGATTCCCTGGAGAAGGGATAGGCTACCCACTCCAGTCTCCTTGGACTTCCCTTGTGGCTCGGCTGGTAAAGAATCGCCTGCAATGTGGGAGACCTGGGTTCAATCCCTGAGTTGGGAAGATTCACTGGAGAAGGGAAAGGCTATCCACTCCAGTATTCTGGTGTGGAGAATTCCATGGACTGTGTAGTCCATGGGGTTACAAAGAGTTGGACATGACTGAGCAACTTTCACTTTGCCTCACTTCTTCTTAATTTATAAGTTAGCTATATGACTTTCAAAGTGCTGTAAAATCCCTCTTATTCTCCGTTTTCAGTAACTTGGAGAAATATTATTAATAGCTAATTTTAGGCTTACAAAACAGTAAAATGAGATACTGTATGCCTGTATCTAGCCAAGTTGGCAATAAGTGTTTCCTTTTATTGTTACTATTATATTCTGAGGAGTGTCAAAGAATGATTTGCAATCACCTGCGTTTTTATCAATTGAGATACTTATTGAACTGCAAATGTTGGGTTTCTCTCAGTACCAACTGTTTCAAGATCTCTAGGGCTGATGCTCAGAAATCTGTATTTTCCACAAGAACCCCAGGTGATTTTTATATATATTAAAACTTTTTTTTCCATTCTTAATCAGTTTTTAAAAAATGTTTTTAAATTGAAATATAGCTGATTTACAATGTCATGTTAGTTTCAGGTGTAGACTCTAGTGACTCAATTATACATGCATACATATATTTATGGGCTTCCCGAGTGGCTTAGTGGTAAAGAATCTGCCTGGCATTCAAGAGGTGTGAGTTCTATCCCTGAGCTCGGATGATCCCCTGGAGAAGGAAATGGCAACTCCCTGCAGTATTCTTGCCTGGGAAATTCCATGGACAGAGGAGCCTGGCAGGGGTGGCAAGAGGTGGCACGACTTAGTGACTAAACAGCAACACACACAGACACACACACACACACACACGTATATATATATTTATTTGCTTATGCATCCCCCCTTTTCCATTAGGTAATTATTTTTTCTATGTTGGTTAGTCTATTTCTATTTTGTAAATAAGTTGATTTGTATCTTTTTTTTTCAGTTTCCACACACAAGTGGTATCATATTTGTCTTTCTTTGTCTGACTTACTTCACTTAGTATGATAATCTCTAGGTCCACTCGTGTTGCTTCAAATGGCATTATTTCATTCTTTTTATGGATGATTAATATCAATAACCTCAGATATGCAGATGACACCACTCTTATGGCAGAAAGTGAAGAGGAACTAAAAAGCCTCTTGATGAAAGTGAAAGTGGAGAGTGAAAAAGTTGGCTTAAAGCTCCACATTCAGAAAATGAAGATCATGGCATCCGGTCCCATCACTTCATGGCAAATAGATGGAGAAACAGTGGAAACAGTGTCAGACTTTATTTTGGGGGGCTCCAAAATCACTGCAGATGGTGACTGCAGCCATGAAATTAAAAGACGCTTACTCCTTGGAAGGAAAGTTATGACCAACCTAGATAGCATATTAANCTCCACATTCAGAAAATGAAGATCATGGCATCCGGTCCCATCACTTCATGGCAAATAGATGGAGAAACAGTGGAAACAGTGTCAGACTTTATTTTGGGGGGCTCCAAAATCACTGCAGATGGTGACTGCAGCCATGAAATTAAAAGACGCTTACTCCTTGGAAGGAAAGTTATGACCAACCTAGATAGCATATTAAAAAAACAGAGATATTACTTTGCCAACAAAGATCTGTCTAGTTAAGACTATGGTTTTTCCTGTGGTCATGTATGGATGTGAGAGTTGGACTGTGAAGAAAGCTGAGTGCTGGAGAATTGATACTTTTGAACTGTGGTGTTGGAGAGGACTCTTGAGAGTCACTTGAACTGCAAGGAGATCCAACCAGTCCATTCTGAAGGAGATCAACCCTGGGATTTGTTTGGAAGGAATGATGCTAAAGCTGAAACTCCAGTACTTTGGCCACCTCATGCGAAGAGTTGACTCATTGGAAAAGACTCTGATGCTGGGAGGGATTGGGGGCAGGAGGAGAAGGGGACAACCGAGGATGAGATGGCTGGATGCCATCACGGAGTCCATGGACGTGAATTTGAGTGAACTCTGGTAGTTGGTGATGGACAGGGAGGCCTGGAGTGCTGCGATTCATGGGGTCGCAAAGAGTCAGACACGACTGAGTGACTGAACTGAACTGAACTGGAAAAACCATAGCTTTTACTATCTAGACCTTTGTCAGCAAAGAGGTGTCTCTATTTTTTAATATGCTGTCTAAGTTTGTCATAAGTTTTCTTCCAAAGAGCAAGTGTCTTTTAATTTCATGGGTTGAGCTCATGGCTCTTATGTCTCCTGCATTGGTAGGTAGGTTCTTTACCACTATTGCCACCTGGGAAGCCCTCTCCATATCTGGCTTTTGTAAATGGTGCTGTTTTGCTGCTATGAACATTGAAGCTGCTGCTGCTGCTAAGTCACTTCAGTCGTGTCCGACTCTGTGTGACCCCATAGATGGCAGCTATCTTATCCATTCATCTGCTGATGGACATCTAGGTTGTTTCCATGTCCTGGCTATTATTGTGATGAACATTCGGGTACATGTGTCTCTTTCAATTCTGGTTTCCTCGATGTGTATACCAAGCAGTGGGATTGCTGGGTCAAAAGGCAGTTCTATTTGCAATTTTTTAAGGAATCTCCACATTGTTCTCCATAGTGGCTGTACTAGTTTGCANGACCGAGGATGAGATGGCTGGATGGCATCACGGACTCGATGGACGTGAGTCTGAGTGAACTCCGGGAGATGGTGATGGACAGGGAGGCGTGGCGTGCTGCAATTCATAGGGTCGCAAAGAGTCGGACATGACTGAGCGACTGAATTGAACTGAACTGAACTGATGGTTGAGGGCTCCCATTTGACCTCTAACAAGTGAATAAGAGGCCCGGGGTGGTCCAGGGTTACTAATGTGTGATTTGCTATTGTTCAGTTTCTAAGTCGTGTCTGACGCTTTGGACTGTAGCATGCCAGGCTCCTCTGTCCTCTACTATCTCCAGAGTTTGCTCAAACTCATAAATACATTGAGTCGGTGATGCCATCCAACCATCTCATCATCTGACGCTGCCATATTCCTCCTACCCTCAATCTCTCCCAGCGTCAGGGTCGTTTTCAGTGAGTCAGTTCCTCACATCAGGTGGCCAAAGTATTAGAGCTTCAGATTTAGCAACAGTCCTTCCAGTGAATATTCAGGGTTGATTTCCTTTAGGATTGTCTGATTTGATCTTGTAGTCCAAGGTATTCTGAAGAGTCTTCTCCAGCCCTCAAATTCAAAAGCATCAATTCTTTCTCGCTTAGTCGTCTTTATCGTCCAACTCACATCCATACATGTGTACTAGAAAAAACATAGCTTTAACTATAATATACACATAGAAAAATGCACAAATCATCTGTTCAGTTTGATGAATTTTCACTAAGTGAACACTCTTGTATAACCAGCTCTTAGCTCAATTACTAGAACCCAAGAATTAACTCCTTCAAGAGCAGCCGCTCTAACTTTAAACACAATTGATTAGTTTTGGCTGTTCTGCAAGTTTATATAAATGTAGTTATATAGCATGTACTCATTTTTTTTGCCTTCCATTTCCCAATATTGTGACATTAATGTGGTTACAGTTTGTTTATTGTCATTGTTGTATAGAACTCCATGTATGATATACTATAACTTATCATTTCTACTCTTGGTGGACACTTGGTTTCTTTCTAGTTTCTGACTGTTTATAAAACTGCTACTCTGAATGTTCCTGAACACATCTTTCAGAGACATACATCCACATTTCTGTAAAGTATATTTTTATGCATGGAATTGTTAGAGTATACATGTGTTCAATGTATTAACAAAGTGTTTTCCAGGATACTGTATCAATTTACATTCATGCCACCTGTGTATGAATATTCTGGTTGCTTCATATCTTTTTCAACATTTAGTATTGTCTCTTTCATTCTAGCCGTGTGTGTGATATTTCCCTGATGACTAACAATCTTGAGTACCTTTCATATATTATGTTTCCATTTGGATCAGTGATGTGTTTGCTTTTCCTATTGAATTTTCTGCCTTTTTCTTAATAATTGATGAATTCCTTTTATTTCTGAATATGAGACTTTTGACAGAATTGTTAGTATCTTCTCCCACTCTGGTTTTGCCTTTTCATCCACTTAGTGGTATCTTCTGGTGAATAGAAGTTCTTCCCTTCCCCCGACCCAGTTTTACTGGGATATGATTGCCAAATAATTATGTATTTAAGGTGTACGTGATGCTTTGGTATACCACAGTCAGGTTAATTAACAAATCTTATCATCACACATAATTACCAGTTTTTATGTGTGTAGTGAGAAGACTTAAAATCTACTCTTAGCAAATTTCAAGTATACATTATTATTAGCTATGGTTACTATGCTGCTCATTAGGCTACCAGAACTTACTCATCTTATAACTGAAAATTCGTACCCTTTGGCCAGCATCTCCACATTCCTCCACCGCCGTGCCCCACCCCCAGCCCCTGGAAACCATGACTTCATTCTCTGTTAACATGAGTTTGACTTATTCTGCACACAAGTGAGACCTTGCAGTATTTGTCTTTATGTGTCTGGGTTATTTGACTTAGCATAAGATTCCCAGATTCATCCATGTTGCAAATGGCAGAATTTCCTTCTTTTGAAGGCTGAATAATATTTCATTGTATGTTTGTGTGTGTATCGTATTTTCTTTATTCATTTGTTGGCAGACAGAAATTCTTTTAGTGGAGTCCAATTTATAACAATCCCTTTATGATTAGTGCTTCTGTGTCTCTTGTTTAAGTTTTTTTTTTGCCTATCCCAAGGTTTTGAAGGTATTCTCTTATGTTCTAAAAGCTTTATTTTACTTTTTAAAATTAGATCTGTGATCCAACTGCAACTGCCTTTTGCATGTGGTGTTAGCTAGTAGGTTATGATTCTCTTCCTACCCCCANTGGTTACTATGCTGCTCATTAGGCTACCAGAACTTACTCATCTTATAACTGAAAATTCGTACCCTTTGGCCAGCATCTCCACATTCCTCCACCGCCGTGCCCCACCCCCAGCCCCTGGAAACCATGACTTCATTCTCTGTTAACATGAGTTTGACTTATTCTGCACACAAGTGAGACCTTGCAGTATTTGTCTTTATGTGTCTGGGTTATTTGACTTAGCATAAGATTCCCAGATTCATCCATGTTGCAAATGGCAGAATTTCCTTCTTTTGAAGGCTGAATAATATTTCATTGTATGTTTGTGTGTGTATCGTATTTTCTTTATTCATTTGTTGGCAGACAGAAATTCTTTTAGTGGAGTCCAATTTATAACAATCCCTTTATGATTAGTGCTTCTGTGTCTCTTGTTTAAGTTTTTTTTTTTGCCTATCCCAAGGTTTTGAAGGTATTCTCTTATGTTCTAAAAGCTTTATTTTACTTTTTAAAATTAGATCTGTGATCCAACTGCAACTGCCTTTTGCATGTGGTGTTAGCTAGTAGGTTATGATTCTCTTCCTACCCCCTATCCCATGTAGCTGTCCAGTTGACCTAACCCCATTTTTTATAAAGATTACCCTTTCCCTACTGAATTACATTGTCACTTTGCTCATAGATCAGATCATCATGTATGTATAGGTCTGTTTGTGGCCATTCTGCTCTGTTTCATTGGATTTTATTGATAGTGATAATATCATAATACCACACTGGTTTAATTACTATGCTTTTGGTAACTTTTGTAGTAAGCCTTAATATTTAGAAATCCAAGTCCTCCATCACTGCTGTTCTTTAAGATTGCTTTGACGATTCTTGATCCTTTTGCATATCCCTCTTGCTTTTAACATTTTAAAAATTAATTTTCATTAGAGAATTATTTTGAACTTTTGTAAAAATTTTACCTTCCCAATTCTTTGTAACGTCTGGTTCTATTTGTGATTGCTTTCTGTCTAAATTTACTAGATGAGCAATGGATAAAGAGAAAAGAAAACCCATTTGTATTTATATTTACCTTGCTTCATTTTGCTTCACAAATGTGTATAATAGGTAAAAAAAAAAGTAGATCTAGGTAGAAAGAAAATAAGGGAATGTGCGTAATATACTATTATAAATAAAATTAATCCTAGCCAGCTTTTTTGTGGATAGAGTTAAAGCAGAAACTTTGATCCCATTTTATTAAAATCAAAGCAAAGAGAATCTGCTGGGAGATTCACAGTATCCATAATATAAAAGCAAACAAGTTACTCTAAATGAGAACTTTTCATGGTATTGAAAACTGAAGATGTGAATTTTTTGCTCCTTTAGATTTCAAAGGGGATAACATATGATCAGGCAGCATTTTCATAACATTTTGGGCATAAACTCAAAGCCTGGTTTATGTGAATGAACAGTACTATAAAATGAGTAATACGGTACAGATAATGTGGTTTTTTAATAATTTGGCTTGATCCAAGGATAAAAAGGGCTATTTTTTAGATCCTAAAAAAGTAAAATGCATATCTCTCAAATAATTCTTCATGTATGAATAAATGAATCAATGAATATATGTATTTTCTTAACCATTTTTAATAGAAATTAGACAATAGAAACATTAGAATGTATTCTTTGCAAGAACCTGTATTGTTTAAGATGTATCTGTACACATTGATAGACAACTAAGCAAAAGTTGTATGAGTTGATAGTCTTCAATAATAGTATTGCATAGTAAAACAACACTTTTATTGCCAGGTGCTTCTATTTACATTTTTTCATTTAATTTTCACAGTAATCAATTGAAAGTATGTATTGTGGTTTTTCTTATTTCATGAATGAAAAAAGGAAGGCAAATAACTTGCCCAAGTTTATACTACAAGTAAAAATAAAATCAAGATTCAGTTTCTGTCAGTTTTGCCTCGGTTTCTTCTACATGATAGTTCTAATGAAAATTAAGAAGGCTAATGCAGGGTTTGTGCCCGACTTAGGAGTTTAGCAAATTCAGATAGAACTAATAAAGTTTTCCCTCAAGAAACAGTCCATTCTCTTATAGATGGAGGTACGAAAAAAACTATATTGTACTTTGACAGAAGTTTTCCTTGAGATAAATTTGTTTTGCATTTCCTTTAACTTCCATTTTTTTCTTATTTATACTTAAGTAAATTCCAGTCTTCTGAATAGCTATTGTTGCATATTGTCATTACCTTGGATATTACCACTTTTACTTCTGTTTCATGAATATTAAGCTTCCAGAAAACCAAGTGGCTTGCCTAGATGGTTATTGTACTAAAGAACTGAAATGTAAGCAAATTAAATTACTTTAATGTTTTCTATAAAGTCAAGTTTGGATGCATGTCTTTTTATATTTTCACAATTTTAAAATGTTTTAAGTTGCATTATCTCTTGGAATTATTTAATTTAAACTAAGGAAAAATGTCCAGTATGTTTTACAGCTGACATTACTAAAAGCTGAGTGAAAATTATAGAGCTAATTTCATCATGTTATAATTGTTTATACTTTTGTCATGATTCTTGCATTTCAATACTGTTTGTGCACATTGATTTTTGATATTAACTCAGTAATTTTATGTTTGAAGCTGTTTTAATTTCTCAATAAAAAAGTAGCTAAATTTTATAGGTTTACTTCTATCTTTGGTAATCTGACTATAAAGAAAATGTATTCAAAATTTTTAGCATTTTTCTATGTTAATTTTCAGGTTGAAGACTTAGAACAGATGTGGAAAGATGTTCACTTCAGAGAAAGGGGTTGTGGAGGAATGGTTGTCGGAGTTTAAGGTAATATTTACTGTTTTACTATAATAACTATATTCCAAAGAAGTTTTATCTGAGTTTTAAATTCCATTGCCTTCCTTTTTTAATGACTAAAAAGCTAAATATCTGTGGAAGCAAAAGAATATTCCAAAAAACTTATTGGGAAATTATTTGCACATAATTGTGAGGAAATTGACTCCTTTTTTGCCAAGTGGTTTAAAGGTTTGTCTTCTCCCTTTTATGGCAACATCACAAAGAATGGTTAAAGTCTTTGAAAGTTGATGTCACTCTCCCTAACCACCATGAACAATTCGTGGTTAAAATGTTTCTCCCAATTTGGGGTGGCAGGGGACATGGACATGATCAACGATGAGAAGATGGGAAGATATTTGCACAACTTTCTGTCAATGCATCTTTCTTTAGTTGGCTGGTTCCAGTGCCTGTAAAGGGGTATATTACTTTTGGTTAGTGGATGAAAAACAAAAACAAAACCTCTGTTTGGTTGTCTTATGAACTCTTCTCTATGATAGCTAAAATTATATTTCTTAAACCAGTTAACTGGAGCTTCCCTGGTGGCTCGGTGGTAAAGAATCCACCTGCCAATGTAGGAGACACAGGTTCGAACCCTGGGTCGGGAAGGTCCCCTGAAGAAAGAAAGGGCAGCCCACTCCAGTCTTCTTGCTTGGGAAATCCCATAGATAGAGGAGCCTGGTGTGCGGTAGACCAAGGAGTCGCACGACTTAGCGACTAAACGATAACCTTCTTTTTGTCCTCTTTTTCTCACAGTTATGCATAATTATGTGCGCTTCCTGATCAAGAACCACAGGAATGGAAAGTTTAGGCTGACTGTTTGTTTGTTTGTTTTTGTCCAGCTCGATTAGCCCAAGACCTCAGACAAAAGTCAGAGTTATTAGCTTGTTTCGATAAAGGACACCATACAATAGGTACTGTGTAGCCATCTCACCAAACAAAAAAATAAACTAATTACAGGATTTGGAGGGAAGGTGTTCAGATGAAATTTAAATGAGATAGCATTTTGATAGACTCAAGACAAAGCAGAGCTATGTGTAATGGGGTTAAAATCGGACCTGGACTGTGAAGTGGGCCCATGATCATGTTGCCTTTAGAAACTACACAGTCAGCATCTGTGTGGGATGTTGGGCTCACAAACCCCTGCTCTGAAGCCAGTTTCTCTGTGTCTAGGTGGCTTACATCCTCCAGGCAAGAGTGGGGCATCTCATTCTTATCGGTGCATGTTAAAAGAGCAAAACTTGTGCTATCTGTGATTTTAGGTAACAAAGCTTCTCACTGAGTAAGAATACAGAAGTCATTAAAAAATGGAGATTCAAGAAGGAGAGGACATATGTGTACCTACGGCTGATTCTTGTTGCTGTTTGACAGAAAACAACAAAATTCTGTAAAGCAGTTATCCTTCAATTAAAAAATAAATTATTTTTTTGTAATGGAGGTTTTTATGACACTTTGCAGCTATAGTATGTCCTTGAGAGAAGCACTGTTTCCTGTTAATTTTGTAGCTGGCTGTAGCCGTTGTTGTTGTCTCATCCTGACGAATGACAAAGATTTTCATTTTGTCAGCTTTTGTAGTCATAAATTATCTTTCTGTGGATCCCCTAATTCATAAAGTGATGTAGTTATGCATGCTCTTTTAGAAGTGTGGTGTATATAGTCCACTGCAGGTAGTGCCATGTACATATTTTAACAGTTTGGATAAATCTGGTGTGTGCCTTTTTTTCTTACATAAGTTGTCTTTGTGTTTTTAAGTTTTTTTTCTGTTTCATGAGAGTTTAATATGGTTCATTATCATGATTTTTTTTGGCAAGTTGATGAAAATTGTCAAGTTTAACAGCTGACTACCACTTCTGGGATATTCTTATGTTTAATGGTGAAGTAAAATTTGCAAAAGGAAATATAGCCATTAAACCATTTTTTAATATGGGAGTTGTGGCAAAAGGGCATGATGAAGGATGGGGAACATAGGGGAGGAGTCAACTATTAAGGCAAATAATTGAAAGTTATGACTAATTCTCTTCCTTATCATCTGTTTGTTTATTCTCTTCCATTCCTGGGAAGGAAGCTTTTTCATTGAAAGAAGAGAGATAAAATCCTGGATCCCATGAACTGAAAAGTTATCTAACTTTCCCCTAACCATCCAAAAAGAAATATAGTCAATTTGATATAACAAATGATACACATTTTTGTCAAGTATAAGGGAAGATATTTCCTATTCTTTGGTTAAAATGGTAGGCATTTCTGAAAATTATTTTGAATTGTGTTAATGTGCATTGAATTCAGCTCTGTTTATGTTTGGTAAAGAGGTTAAGGTTACCAGACAAAGTTAGCAACATACTAAAAATAATAGAAGATAGGAAAGTACGTAAGAACAAATCTCTTACTTTTAAAATTAAAGTATCTTGTCTTTTGAAATGATTTGTGATGTTAGTTACATATTTTGGTTAAAATATTTAAGAAATGAAATTTAGAGATTATCTATCTGTCATTCTGTCTGAGTTTCTGCTTGGTTGTTTAATAACTGTGGTGCTAATAAGCCAAGGTCATTGTGATTGATAAAGTAAGTGGTTCAGGGTGCTTGAGACTGAGAAGTCAAATCTTTCCTTTAGGTGGTTTTACAGTGTTGGGCAAGTCACATAATATCCTCACCAGGGAAAACTGAAATAGGTGATGTGTGAAGAGGATTTTAGCTCTACACTTTTCCATGGGTGCAGCCTGAACTCCCAGACTCATAACCTCACTCAGCATTCTCTCAAGTGCACAAGACAACATAGTTTGCTTTGTGCCTTTTTTTTTTTTTTTTTTTTTTTGCCTTTGGACAAACTAGCCTCTACTCCAGCTTTGGGCCTTCATTAATATTCTCTTAGTATACCAACAACTCCAATACTCTTGCCTGGAAAGTCCCATGGACGGAGGAGCCTGGTAGGCTGCAGTCCTTGGGGTTGCTAAGAGTTGGACACGATTTCACTACGTTCATGCATTGGAGAAGGAAATGGCAACCCACTCCAGTGTTCTTGCCTGGAGAGTCCCAGGGACGGGGGAGCATGGTGGGCTGCTGTCTACGGGGTCACACAGAGTTGGACACGACTGAAGCGACTTAGCAGCAGCAGCAGCAGTATACCAACAAAGTCATTAGACTCAGACTTCATTATTTTAAGATTTCATGAGTTGTTAGTTCAATTTCTATATTTCCAATACTTATTTGTAAAATGTTACCTTACAGATTGTATTGTGTTTTCTTAATGTTATATGTAGATTTATATAGCAGATTTTTTTATTTTCTGGTAGTCCCTGAATCAGAATATGCGACTCAAAATCTAGTCTTATGTGTAATGTTGTTGGTCAGAGTTGTTTTATTTATTGGTTCTCTATCCATCTGTCCCCATCTTCATTAATTCTCTTCCATCTAACCTGTATCACCTCCTTACATTTTATAAAAGCCATCTGCCAAATGATACTTTAATATGAAGCATCTGTCTTCTTCAAATTTTGCCAAGACTAATTTCTTACCATGTTATCCCATTATTACTTATTTTGTCTCTAGTTGTGCATTCTTCAAAGTGAGAAAACTTAACTAGTATTTAAGAAGGCCAGTGCCTTTGAACTAGTACAATATAAATTTAAAGGTTTGTTGTAATGGTATTTAAATCCATAGGCTCTTTTAGATCTTAAGGTTTTCAAAGCACTGTTCATAAACACAGCAATTGTATTTTCTCTCCTATTGACAAAAGTTAACTTTTCTCACATTCACAAAATGAAATGACAGAATTGTAATAAAATGTAATAGCTCACTAATTTTTAGGAGACCTTTCCTCTCATTTAGCAGCTTAGGCCCAGAATATTTTCTAGAACTTGTCTTTTCGGAAAAGAACTGTCTTTTTACTTTTGGCTATTTAACTTAAAACATTTTACCTCATGAGGGTTAATTGGTACATAACTAAAAATTGTATTTCACACTTTTAATGACTGTTTCAGTTTTAGGCTAGATAATGCATGTAAAAATCTTTTTATTCACTAATCATTTTTTAAGATTTATTTTTCAATTCACTTAGTTGGAAATTTTATGTTTAGACACACAATGTGCACACATGCGCAAACAAACATTAATGTGTTTTACATTTATAGCTTAGGTTCATTATCTTCCAGGCAATTAGACAGCTGTTGTTTATTTGACAGTTATTCCCTTTTATATAAATTCCACCAGTGTTGGGTCACTGTTGATCAAGTAACAGAAATGGAATGTTGCCTGGAGATCTTTTGTTACATGCTTTTGAACTATTGAAGAAAGCCCTAATCTCCTCTTTATGTAAGCAGTTGCAGGGAAACTCTCTCCTCCCCACCTAAAGAATGGTGGAAGGTTCCCAGATAGTTCACATTTACTTAACCATTCTGGTAAACAAAACTGTCCTATTAAATTAGAAAAACAGTCTATTCACTTATATATCCTAAGGTGAAATGTGACCTGTTTTTCAAGAATCTACTGAAGAGTAACAGTGACAGTATTTATTTCTTATTTTGTTCATCTATTATATAATGTCTGCAGCAAAGATTTGAGTACAAGGCCTTGTGCTGAATGCTGTGGATGGAGAGATAAGATAGGTCTTGCCTTTGAGGAATTCACAGTAAAGTTAAAATGAATCAAATATCCTTATTATAAATATGCTGTTTAATTTTATATGTCTATGCACACATACACCTATATACACTAACCATAACCCATTTTAAATCATAAAATACTAGGATATGGGACATGGAAAAAATAATGTATATCTTACAATTACCAGTATCTCGAGACATTAGAAGCAAGGACCACACAGACCACAGCCTTGTCTAACTCAATGAAACTAAGCCATGCCATGTGGGGCCACCCAAGATGGATGGGTCATGGTGGAGAGGTCTGACAGAATGTGGTCCACTGGAGAAGGGAATGGCAAACCACTTCAGTATTCTTGCCTTGAGACAAGGAGATCCAGCCAGTCCATCCTAAAGGAGGTCAGTCCTGGGTGTTCTTTGGAAGGACTGATGCTGAAGCTGAAACTCCAATACTTTGGCTACCTCATGCAAAAAATTGACTCATTGGAAAAGACCCTGATGCTGGGAAGGATTGAGGGCAGGAGGAGAAGGGGACGACAGAGGATGAGATGGCTGGATGGCATCACCGACTCGATGGACATGAGTTTGGGTAAACTCCGGGAGTTGGTGATGGACAGGGAGGCCTGGTGTGCTGCAATTCAGAGTCAGACACGACTGAGTGACTGAACTGAACTGAACTGAACTGAGTCATTATATCTGCTGCAGGATAAACATTAGTTGGGTGATTGATAGAAATACATTTCCTAGGAAAAAATAAAGACTTGGAAGACAGAAGTTGTTAAAGAAGGCCGTACTCTAGAAGGATAGGTTTTTATCATTTATTATAATGAAGTTGTTTTTTGTTTTCAGATTTCCCTACTACCTTTACCCAAAACTATCTGACTTACTACTGGAGTTTTATCTCTTCCCATTCCTTTCTGGTCATGGTGTCCTTTCTGAAAGGGTGACCCTGCCAAACTGTGGTTAGTTGATGATATTTTAAATGGCATTAGGAAAATTTGTTGGTAGTGTGGCTATCTTTTTCTCCATTCCAAGAAGTAAAAACTTCCCCCCAGTTCTGTAAAGAACAGTCTTACTTAACAGACATTATATGATCTGTGGCTTTAAGGTTTGGAACATTAGATCCTTATATAACATGTTTATTAAGAAACAGGATAAAATATTGTTAATGAGATTGATAACATGTATGTTGCTACAAAAAAATGTACCTCTGGCTTTACAAATGATTCGTATTCTGATTTCCAACTCCAAACTATGGTCAAAGATGCAGTGTTGATATTAATTTGTATCCCTGTTGATGTTGAGTATTAAATGTATCTTTGTTTTATTTTTACCATTTTTTTGTTGAGATATTATTCACATAATGAAAAATTCACTGTTTTCAGGTGATAATACAGAAGCTTTTACTGGTTTTAAAGTGTTGTGCCATTACACCATCATCTAAGCCTAGGGTATTTCCATCACCCCCCAAAGAAAATCTGTATCTAGTTAGTCACTCTCAGTTCTTCCTCTTCCCAATTCTCCCTCCCCCAGTTTCTGACAACCTGCTTTCTATATTTGGATTTACCTATCTGGGACATTTCATAAAAGTAAAGTGTATTTTTTAAATTTGTTTAGACACTACCAGAAACATCTTTACCAAATTACGCTACAAATTTGAAGGAAAAGAGTTCTTTAGTTTCATCTCTCTATAAAGTTATCCAGGAGCCACAAAGTGAGGTAAGTACTCTCAGAGTTCATCGTGCTAGTAGTTTTCATTTGATTGATTTTTAATTTCTTATTGTGAAAGTAGTAAAAGTAGGGTTTTAAAAACTGTAATATATATTTTGCAGTGTTTAACTAATTCCTTTCAAGAAATGAATAGAGAGGTAAGAATACTTTATATTCAGAAAAATGGCAGAATAAAAAAATTGTGATAAAATGAGCTTCAATGTATCATCTCCTAGGCCAAGAAATAGGATCACCATATTCCAAAGCCATCTCTGAACATGCTGCTGCTCATCTTTCTATGTATTATGTGTGTATGTTCTGTCTGTCTCTCCATCTGTGGGGATAACCTTGGAGAGCCTGGGTCACTGCATTCATTTATTCATTCAGCAAATATTTGTGTATCCATTATGTGTCAGCTGCAGTGCTAGGCAACAGAAAATCAAAGATGAGTAGCACATGGCCTATGTCCCAAAAGAGGAAAGGGAGAAAATAAGTAAATACATACTTTCAGAGAAATGCTTAACTGAGTCTAGATGGATTTGCACACATTTTCCAGGTATAGAAAGTAAAAGGACATTGCAAGCTAAAGGGAATAGTATATGGAGGCCTGAGAAAATGCAAGAAATTTGAGTAGCTAGTAGTTTGGTTCTGGTGGTAAGTTTTTCGCAGCCCTTGCTTCTTTTCTCTGCCTTCCCCTTTCCTGCATTTCCTTTGCATTTTTGTATAGCAAATTTAGTTTGAAAGTGATAAAGTGAACTGTACTGCCAGATTCTGGTACTTATAAATCCCACCATTCATTGTAGAAATAGATAAGGATTGGAAATAGTGAGGAAAATCAAAATGCATGCCATGCAGATAAAAGCAAATAATCTAGTTTTTAGCCTGATAAATGTGGTAAAGACAGTGTGTATCCTGTATTCTTAAAAAGAAAACTCAGTCTTAAAAAATGTACCCAGAAGTACTTCTCAGATATAACTATGTGATCTACTTTCTGGCTTTCCTGGTGGCTCAGCTGGTAAAGAGTCCGCCTGCAATGTGGGAGACCTGGGTTTGATCCCTGGGTTGGGAAGATCCTCTAGAGAAGGGAACGGCTACCCACTCCAGTATTCTGGCCTGGAGAATTCCATGGACTATGTAGTCCATGGGGGTCACAAACAATCTCCTTTTGCTCTTTAGAATATTTTGTATCTTAATGTGGAGATACAGTATTCCTAAAAACTTGATGTCGTTGTCTGTTGGCATTTTTGAAATTTGAAATGTTGATTCTACTTTATTTGAAATCTGGGAAATCTGGTATTTGGATTTTTACAAGTAGTACCTTTTCATTATGTAGTTAAATTCATTTGATAAATATTCATTGAACTCATATAATGTGTCAGAAAGCACTTAGAAATGAACAGAGTAGAATAACTTCTTTATCTTATAGATTAGAACTTATATTCTGGTAGGTGAGATAAACATTAAACAAATACCTAAATGTATAATAAAATGTTAGTGGTAAAACTATAAAGATAATAGAGCAGAGTAGGGGAAGTATATGTGTTGGGACTGAGGAGGTGATGGTTGAATTAAGGTCTGAATGAATTAGAGCAAGAAAATAAAACTGCAGGCAGGAGCTTTCCAGAGAGGAAATAGTCATTGCAAAGGCCCTGAGGTAGGAATGTGTGAGTCAGGCTCAAGAAACTGCAAAGAGGCAGTTTATCGATAAAGTGAAGTTCCCTTGACCAGTGCTTTTAATTGACTGTAGCTTTAAGATAGGCATAGGATTAGAGGCTAAAAATGCTTAGGTTTGTTAGGAAGCCAGCTGGGTTTTTTTTCTTTTTTTAAGAGCCACATGACATCTTTTTGGTGTTCTAAACATAGGGAGCCCAGAGTGAGAAGTCAGTTCCCTGGCTACTGGCACCTAAATATTAGTCCCCTCCAACTTCTCTGTGTCTTTGTCCTACCCATATATTCTCAGCAATTGTTCATTGAAAAAAAAAGTTTGGAAAATTCTCTTGTAAATTTACCCAAACTTAGCTTTTCCCATCTTCTTTAGTCATTTAAAGGCATTCTATGGTACATTTCTTATTACCGTTAAAATTCTCTTAAGTTACAGCTTCTTACTTATGAATGGATGATTGTAAAAATTCATTTGTAACTCAGTTGTTACAGAATTCGTAATGTATTTTAGAAAGGAAAGAAGGTACATGATGATTAGACTATAGAAGGCCATTTAACACATCAAAATATATTAATACTTGAAGTACAGTTCTCTCTTAATAGTACTATGAAACCTACCCATCAAGTTTAGTAATGTTTCCTTGAGAAAATATGTTAAAAAATTTGAGCAATACACTAGGAATGCAGCATATTCTAATGCCCCATTATTTGTCTCAAATATAATCAGGTTAAGTAAGTCCAACACTGCCTTTGTTTCCCACGTTGTATGTTGTCTTATTCTTTTCTGACATTTTTCAGGTATGTTTATAAAGTAGTTAAAAAGTCTCGGCTTCAGTCTGACCTTCCTGAACAGTGTGATTATTTGTGATTTCAGTAGCTTCTTTGTCTCAGTTTGCTTATGTAGAAAGAATACATTGTCAGGGTAAAGACATTGCACCCTATAATATTGTGGGAATTGAATGGGTTTACATATATGAAAGTACTTTGCAAGTGTAAAACCCTGCATAAATATTAGTATTTATCTCTAGTGGTTTGATATACTTAATTTCATCTAATCTTATTGGAATGTGTAACTGCTACATCCCTTTTGACTCTATCTTCATCTGGTTCTGCTTTCATAAATCAAAACTCTGCTTTAGATGTTAAACGAATTTAAAAGACACGTGTTTTGATTAAAATTGATTATGTGCTCATGCAGACTACCGAATAAAATTTCAGCATAAAGTTTTATAAGTTTGCAAATATTTGTTAGACTATATTAATTGATTTAATCAAATATTTCCTGGGTGAAATAGAGATGAGTGATGTCACACCATAATTTACAAGATTATTGGCACTGGTCCACAAAGAAATTTTAAAAACTCCAGTCTGAAAGCTAAACATTCCCATAACAGTCTTTCTTCCACTACTCCCCTCTTCATTCTTCCAATTAACTTCTCTTGCAGTCTTTGAGTGGCATTGCTTTGCCTCTGACCCTTCTGTTTCCGTTACCTTTGCCACGCCACATGGACACCTTTTGCCCTCTAACAACCATTTTGAGAGTGGGAAAATGTTCTTTAACTGTAAGAAGACAGTATTTCAGTGGGAAAGACCAATTTTGTCGATGTTTATGTTTTTGTCAGTTTATTGAAAGTATAACTTTTTCTTTACTTTGCATAAATAATTCTGACTTTAATTGTATCAAGGTTAGTTTACATATTGAACTTTTTTGAAATCAAGGCATCCACTTTAAATCAGTTTCTGTTCATTCCACTTATTTGTAGTAGAAAATCTGTTTCTTAAGTTGATGTAAATCTATTCCCTAAGTCGGAGAAGTGAATGAACTCCCATTCACTGAAACTATGTTTCAGTGAAATATAGTTTGAAAAATAGCCCTGTGAATCTCTTGACATATTTGTAAGTGACCTGTGTGTGATTATTGTATATGCTTTAAAGATATACTCATCTCTATTAACTGAATACCTGTGGGGGTGTTGGGAGAAAAATGGTTATCAGTAAGTCCAAATTATGTCTAAAACAAAATGACAGAGGCGTTTAGATTATCTAGGGGCAATTAATCATGGTTACAGTAAGAAACTAGATCTAGGGGCTTTATATTATTCAGCTACTCTACATACCAGTCATTGCAGTCAGATGCTACCTAATTATAAGCTCAGGAAGGCCATGTGACAGTAACTACCTAGCATTCCCATTTCAGTTTCTCCAACTCAGTAGCCAGTCATTTGTATATTGGCATGTTTTATCTGGAAGAAAGGATATTAAGGAAGAAAATTCTTCACAACCTATTTATTTCAGGAAGTTAAAAAGATATAGTTTTAATAACAATACTACTTTGGAGTTGCAGAATGTTTTAAAACTTTACAGAGTACTTGCATATACACTTAACCTTGCAGTTTGGCCTTCCACTAGAATTCATAGGTTTACTAACTAGCTTAGCTGTGAATAGTCTTGCTGCCAAAAATGGAAACGCTTGCATATTTCAGTAATTACCAATCAGGAAAATGCTTTTATGTTTTATATATCAGTGTCATTCAAATACAGTCCAATCCTTCAGTTGATGTTTTATCTTTTTTCCAGTTGTTGGAACCTGTCTGTCACCAGCTCTTTGAATTCTATCGCAGTGGAGAGGAGCAGTTGCTTCGATTCACGCTGCAGTTTCTTCCAGAACTGATTTGGTGCTACCTCGCTGTCTCCGCCAGCAGAAATGTGCACAGCAGTGGATGCATTGAAGCTCTTCTTCTAGGGGTTTACAATTTGGTTTGTATTTAATGGAGTTAACAAAATGTTTTAAAAGCCAAATATCAGCAAAAATGAATACATAATAGCAACTGTTTTTCATTTTAGTAGAGCTAATGTTTGTTTTTTATTATATCAGATGACTCATAGCTCATTCTCCTCAAAATAACCTTATGGAGGCTAAAGGCTGTATGGCCACACATACAATTATGTAATTACACATTTTTTACTGATTGGAGACTAAAAATCAGACCATTTCAATTCTTTTATGGAAATATTTGAAAATATCAGTGTTAAATTTTTAATTTTTTAAACTTAAAAGCCACTGTCTATAAATTGTTATGACCTTCACAAAAAGTTTGGAGAAAAGATTTAAACTAAGATCTACCACTAATAATTGTATGAAATCTGGACTGTCTCAAGAGTTCACACCATTGATTTAATATATAGTTTGCATTACTGATAATGTTTGTATATTAAACAGTACAATATTCTAGGTGGATAGATACTTAAGGTTTGTACTTTTTTAAATGGAAAAATAATTTAAGGGTCATTTTGTAATATGTTTTAGGACTGTGTTAATTGATTTAGAAAATGGAACTTTTTACATGAGAGAAATCAATGATAATTAAGACAAGACATCTGCATTTCAGCCTTACAACTACGTTACTTAGATTTTAAGGAGAAGGTTAACTCCTAATGTTTATGGGTAATGGATTATCATAGTTTAAGATTTTAGTTGACTTTAAAATTCTTTTCTTTTCAGGTCTTTTATTTTTCACTAACAATCTATGTGTGAAAAGTAAATATTTAAATTTATGTGTAAAAAATAAATATTGTGAGACATTTTCTTTTGCTTCTTTTATTTGTAGGAAATAGTTGACAAACAGGGACATAGTAAAGTATTGAGTTTTACGATTCCATCTTTATCCAAACCATCTGTATATCATGAAGTAAGTTACATTTTTATCAAAGTAAGTTTACTGGTCTTAAGATTTGCAGTTGCTGTAAATTAGGGTTTGGTTGGTTATTGAGGTGAAAATTTTGATCGGTTCACTAGTACCTTAAAAAGTGTAAAATTTTATACAAAGTATTTTGCTATTCCCAAAGTAAATGGGAAATCAAAATCATTAAACTAAAACCTGATTGTAAAAGATCTATTAAAAGTATTCATTTTGAATATTTTCTCCTTTATCTGACAAATAAGATTAAATTTTATGTGTATGGGTGAATTATGTATTTCTGGGGTAGAATTTTTAAAGTTAAACTATTTTGTATTTCTATTTGTGGTTTGTTTTTAGTTATTTGTTAAATCTTTGAGCAGTAAACTATTTTGTATTTCTATTTGTGGTTTGTTTTTAGTTATTTGTTAAATCTTTGAGCAGAATACTTAGTAGGCAGTCTGAATATTTCTAAGATATATGATGTTAATAGCAGTCATTCTAAATATATATATATTGGTATATATATTCTAAATACCACCCCTTAAACAGAATGGCTTTTTCTTTATTCACCTGTCTTTATCTTATCTTTGAGCAGTAAACTATTTTGTATTTCTATTTGTGGTTTGTTTTTAGTTATTTGTTAAATCTTTGAGCAGAATACTTAGTAGGCAGTCTGAATATTTCTAAGATATATGATGTTAATAGCAGTCATTCTAAATATATATATATTGGTATATATATTCTAAATACCACCCCTTAAACAGAATGGCTTTTTCTTTATTCACCTGTCTTTATCTTTAGCCTTCCAGCATTGGGTCCATGGCTCTGACGGAGAGCGCCCTATCCCAGCATGGTTTGTCAAAAGTTGTGTACAGTGGACCTCACCCCCAAAGAGAGATGCTGACAGCACAGAATAGGTATACTGTGGCGGCATAACCTACTACTCTACCATGCTGACTTCTAAATAAGTTATTTCAGTAGATTTATAAATAATGTTTAATGAGTTGTGTATAACAAGTTTTAAAATGTTGAGTTATTTCATACAAGAGAGACACTCCATCTTCACTATTTGTTACTTAGACACTTTGCTTCAGATGTCATCTGGAGTGTTGAATTTTTAAGGTAATTTTCGTATGATTGTTACTTCTTTTTCTTTTTGATTTTGTATTGTTGTTGGTGTGATTATATTGGACAGGTCTGTTCTGTAACACAATATCCCTCCCTAGTGCTAGCTTAATTATAGTTGACTTCTTGGAATTCTCAAGATTTGTAAATACTCTTTGGGTTTGTTTTTAGGTTTGAAGTGTTGACATTCCTTTTGTTGTGTTACAATGCTGCCTTAACCTATATGCCCCGTGTTTCTCTTCAATCACTGTGTCAAATTTGTTCAAGGTAAATTCAAATGTTTTTAGTGTTGAAATATATGAATCTAGTATTGCTTGTTTGTTACATATCTGTGTTATTTTTTATTTAATCATTTGTTTGAAACACTAAATAAGTTAATATGGAGCTCCACCTAGTCAACATACAGAAAGCTCCCTAAAGACGCAATGAAGTCGCAAAAAAACACAACAAAGAGGGTAAAACTGAATAACAATTCAATGGAAAATTTTGATGAGAAAAGGCTTATACTATATAATTAAAAGTATGAAACTGTTATGACTTTTCAGTTTTTGACATGGTTTCTGTTTTGTTTGCTTTTTATCTATCTTATCTAGTTATTTTTATTGTGTTCTAATTTGGTACCAAGAAATAAGTAGGAGATACTGGTTTTTAAACTTTTCTTGTTAAAAAAAAAATTTAGCCAAGAACTTGGTTAAGTAAATTATGATAATTATTAGGTATTAATATATGCAAGTATTTAAGAATTCTGATTTAAAAGAATATTTAATGATAGTATGTATGGTGTGATTTCAACATTGATTGAATATGACCAGAGTATTAATAGTAGTTATGTCTACTTGGTGGAATTATAGTTTATTGTAATTTTTTTCCTGTGTGATTTTCTGTCATTCTCTAAATTTTCTGTGTTGAACATGTTACCTTTTTTTTGGCTGTACTGTGAGGCTTGTGAGATCTTAGTTCCCCATTCAGGACTGAACCCACGCCCTCAGCAGTGAAAGTTCTGAGTCCTAACCACTGAACCACCAGGAAGACCCTGCCCTTTTTTTTTTTTTTAAGAAAAACAAGACAGAGAAAATGCCCTTTGTAATTCAAGTAAATAAGGGAAAATATAGAATTCAGGAATTTGTAAAATAATTTTAGATTTGGCAAATTTACTTAGAAAATGTAGCTTTGAAAAAAAAAGAAGAAAATGTAGCTTTGGGCAGTTAATTAGAGGGAGGGTGCATAGAGCAATACTTAAAAATCAGGTCAAAACAAAACAAACAAAAACCATAAATTGATTCTGTTGATTAGGATAGAAAATTATGTAGGTCAAGAGGGAGAGGAAGGTAACAAGGCAGGGGGTTTATTAGATAAGATAGAGAAGTAGAGAGCTGTTCAACTGTTTCCTGAAGTGAAGCATAATTTCATTGCCTGTCCCTTGGAGGATGGTACCAATGTGCCATTGCTCTCAATTACTTATTCTTCCTAATATGTTTCTTGTTTTAAATATTTTAAAGGCAGAAGTGCCCAGGGTCTTTGAATTTCACAGATCTATAAAATTTCAGAAAGGCTGAAGTGGGTCTTTACATGATGTTGCCAGCTTTTTCCTTTGTCAAGTCATTGTGGCATAAATATCTTCCATCAACATTATTTAATAAAAAGAGAATATTTTTACACCCAAAAGGGGTAGAGTGGAAGGTAAGGACAACAGTTTATAAGTTAAAAGTGGGATGTTTAGCACTTTTCATTTCTTATTTCAGTATGGTCCAGTGAAAATGTTACACACTAAAGTAAGAACCAGCACTTCAGAAACATTGGCTTAAGGAGTACCTCGATGCTGGAACTTTCACTTGTGGAACTTAAAACACACTCTTCTAAAGCAGTGTCTTAGGTGGTAGGACCCAGGGAGATGTCTGTGTGTACACGTGTGTGTACATGCATACAGATGTTCTGCTGCGGCCTCCTAAATAAGATCACTGTTGATGTTTTACTGAAGTTACTGATGACAAAGTTAGGGAAAAACGTGTTGCTGGTCCTGTGTGACTCCAATGGACTGTTTCCTAATATAATTACTTTTATCTTCTGGATAGAAAATAGCTAGTATATCAAGTTTACCTAACCAGGAAATTAGATAACCTTTTTTAAGAAGACAAGTAGGGGCTGATTTTGAAAACAGAGAGGAACACAGATTACTTTAAAACTGTCTACAGGATATTGGCCAAAGAATGTTTTAGTAGAAATGTATTAGCTTAAATCTGTGCCACAAGAAAACTCATGTGTATATTAAACAGCTATAAGAAAATGAAGGAGGAAGGAGACTTATGTAATTGAAAAGACTTGAAACTATTTAACAATGCTAACTCTTCTGGCACAGAACATTCATAATAGGATCTCTCTCAGACTTATTTCTGTCTTTTTTAGTTTGATTTTCTTTTTGTTTTAGATTCTCTATTATTGTATGATTTCAAATCTATTTCTGTTAATTCCTCATTTCCTTAATCATTTATCAAACATTCTAATTAAGGTGTACATTTTTTAAAGATGTGTAGGTAAAAGTTAGAAAGCACTAGTATGGGCTTCCCTGGTGGCTAAGACAGTAAAGAGTCCACCTGCAATGCGGGAGACCTGGGTTCCATCCCTGGGTTGGGAAGATCCCTTGGAGGAGGGCAAGGAAAGCTATTCCAGTATTCTTGCCTGGAGAATCCCCATGGATAGAGGAGCCTGGCAGGCTACAGTCCATGGCGTTGTCGAGTCAGACACATCTGAGCGACTAAGCACACAGTATCTAATCAAGCAAAGGCTAGTCCATAGCTAGGGAAAGGAAATTGGTTATAGAACTGAGGTGATAAAAAAGTTTTAAGTGATTATGGTAGTTAAAGTATAAGAGCTTCCTGTTGATCTTAGTCCTAATGCAAGGTTTTCCTGAAGAATAAAGTGATCGCACCGTGCTATGGCTAATCAAGTCATCTTGGCCCTGTAGCAGCTGTTTCAGATTGCTGCTTAGTTTGGTTGTTGTTGATGATTATGCAAAATGATTGACTAGGCTAGCTAGGAGGATAGATTCATAAGACAGCCATAAAAATTGCCTGGAATATATGAGCTTGGTTCAGTGACAGATGTGTTCTGTTTTATTTTTAACCTTCTGATTATAATGAGTTGTGGAGTTAAAACAATCCTGGATACTTCCCACCCTCCACTTATCTATTCTACTGGCAAAAATCTGTTCAGTTAACTATAAGCTTTGCTTCTTGATTCAGATTGGTGGCCGGTTTGATGCTTGTGTTTTCCTCGTACGTAGTGTGTGCAGACCACTGAAAGGGGAGATCTGAAAGGAGGCTAGATTGAGCTAGATTGAATGAGTTTTAGTCAACAAGTGTTTATCTTCTACTAGTACTAAATATTGCATTATTGTTGTTTAGTTGCTAAGTCATGTCTGGCTCTTTTGTGACCCTATGGGCTATAGCCCGCCAGGTTCCTCTGTCCATCAATTTCCCAGGCAAGAATACTAGAGTGAGTTGCCATGTCCTTCTCCAGGGGACCTTCCTGACCCGGGGATGTAACCTATATCTCCTGCATTGCAGGAGAGTTCTTTACCATTGAGTCACCAGGGAAGCCCAAATAATACCTATGACCCTCCTAAAAGCAACATAGTCACCAATTCTACAGATAAGTTTTATTAGTATATGCCTAAGTCTTGTACAGAGGAGGCAGTGGCACCCCACTCCAGTACTCTTGCCTGGAAAATCCCATGGATGGAGGAGCCTGGTGGGCTGCAGTCCATGGGGTCGCTAAGAGTCGGACACGACTGAGCGACTTCACTTTCACTTTTCACTTTCATGCATTGGAGCAGGAAATGGCAACCCACTCCAGTGTTCTTGCCTGGAGAATCCCAGGGACGGGGGAGCCTGGTGGGCTGCCATCTATGGGGTTGCACAGAGTCAGACATGCCTGAAGTGACTTAGCAGCAGCAGCAGTAAGTCTTGTAAATTTGTGAAAATATTTTTCTTTTCTTTGAGCATCTCTTTTAATACAGATGTGTTTAATAAATGGCTTATCTTGCCTTTTGATGTTGAATATAAGTATTAAATATGAAACTATGCTAAGCTATGAGTTGAATTCTCCCCCGTTGTCTAAGCAGCTGTCCTGATTTTGTTCACTTGGTGAGTTGCCTCACTGAGTAACTTGAATATTTACTGCTAGGTATTCTTGATCTGTGTGTTTTCTCTTGTATGAACATTCTCATTTCTAAGTCAGCCTTCTGATCACCTAATAGATTTCTTCTTGTTTTCTATCTGTTAAGGACACCTTTATGCAAAGAAACCATCCTGTGGATTAATTTTTGTGACTGATAAAAAGAGAGAGGGGGAGGACAGGCTCCTAGCACAGTGTATGCCACTTTGTTATCATTCAGTAAAAGACAGCTATTATGTATTGTGCCCCAGTGATGAACACACATTTTCACTATAGATTCACAGACGTGCTTTCTTTTTTCCCACCTGTTTGAAGTTAAAATTCGTTCTAGAGCATACCTTATACTAGGTCATTCCTTGTTGAAGGAACCTACAGTGGACTTTTCACTGCTTATTATTTAATTTGTAAACCTTTCTACCTTTATAAATTTTCTTTATCCTTCCTTTACAACCCATTTGAAAGAATTTTTCCTCCAACAACGTTAGCACTAGTTTTGTATGTGGTATTCTCTTCAGGAAAGTGAGAGAAGATGCAGCCCTTACTAGGCTGCTAATTTCAGAGAGCAGAAGCATGAGAAAAAAGTGCTCGTTGCTGTATAGGTAATTCTTCCATTTCCTCTTTTCTCCCTTATTCTTCCACTTTTCTGCTCTCCTGGCCTCCTCGCCACCCTCGCCTCACTGTTTAAAAAGCAGAGCAGAAAAGGAAGAGGTTTTGAAATTGGTTAGTTTTCTGTCATAGTCTGTGTTTTATCCAAATAGATATGGAATAGAACTGGACAGAATTTTAAATATTTCTCAAGTTAAAAAAATAGAAAAATTATTGTTTCCCCCTTTTTCTAACTAGTTTCTACTCACTGGTCTGATGATCTAATGATGATAGTTAATCTATTTTTTTTCCTACTTTAAGTTCTAAATAAATAGTCTCTCCAGTCAGTCCCACTGGAATTCGACTTTCTAATCATTTTGTGGTTTGTAATTCAGTATATTGACAACAATCTCAGAAGTTTTTTTTCAGTCTAAGAGTGAGATAGTAGTGTCTCTCAACAGAGAATGAGAATCATGGCAGTAATTTCCCTCACTTACAAATTGATACTTAGATCTTCTCCCTGAAATATGTTGACAAAATATGCCTTCCAAAAGGAGTTAGATTTTATCATGGTTTATGAATTTGGGAGGTATCTATATGTGACCATGTTGTTGTCGTCTAGTCATTAGGTTGTATCCAACTCTTTTGCAACTCCATGGACTGCAGCCCACCAGGCTCCTCTGTCCATGGGATTTTCCAGGCAAGAAAACTGGAGGGGGCTGCCATTTCCTTCTCTAGGGAGTCTTCCTGATCTAGGGATCAAACTTGCATCTCCTGCATTGGCAGGTGGATTCTTTACCATTGAACCACCAGGGAAGCCCATATGTGACCATAGAGTAAGTTTAATACCACAGTAGGGGTCAGGTCACTCAGCTGTTCTACTGTAAGGTTGAGTTCTTATGTTTTGGATTTGTAAAGGGAAATCAGATAACTTCAGGATGACCCTCTAATGAATAGAGGAGTCAAGCATTCATGTGACATGTAGCTTTATTGTTGGTTTTTGCTTTGTTATATATCTTATGTAAATTCAGTGAAAATAAAATAAAATCTATACAGAAAGACTATCTTTGAAGAGCAATCAGAGTACTGAAGAGTAAATCAGAATTCTTAAGTATTAAAAAAAAAGAATGGAGAAGAGAAGGTAAAGAGATGTTATTATCAGTTAATGCTGCAGCTGTTAAGGCTAGATTATTTTGGATGTCGCTCAATGTCACCTCCTTGGAGATGTCTTCCGTTATCATCATTTCTATAGTAGCACTTTCCCACCCACCCCAGTTTATTTCCTTTTAGTGCACATAACACTGTTATTACCTTGTTTGTTCATTTGGCATAGCCTGTCAACTGCTGGGATATCATGATGTCAGGAACTTTGATTTTTTTCACTGCTGTCTGCTCAGAGTTCAAGAGAAAGGCTTGGCATACAGTAAAACTTAGTAACTATTTGTTCAGTAAATGAATGAAAGATGATCTCTTCCACTTGAGATTTTTGATCCGATAAGTACAGTTACAATTAAAGGAAATAATTCAGTTTTAATTTTCTTTTAATCTTTCGTTGATAAATGAAAAATTCTTGAAGTCACTTGTGACAGTTGGGGTAAGTTTTAGTAGCTGTTAAAAACTATCAGCTAAAAAACAAACAAAAACCCCTACTGGCTATGGTCTGAATGTTTGTGTTCCCACCCACCCCCAGATTCTTATGTTGAAATCTTAATGTCCAATGTGATGGTACTAGGAGGTTGGCCTTTGAGAGGTACCTTGGAAATGGAAACCCACTGCAGTATTCTTGCCTGGAAAATTCCATGGACGGAGGAGGCTGGTAGACTACAGTCCATGGGGTCGCAAAGAGTCAGACACGACTGAGCGACTTCAATGTCAATGTCAAAAAATGTCAGTCATTCATGAAGATCCCTCATGAATGGGGTTATTAGCCAAGAGATACCACAGATCTCCCTCTCCCCTTCTGTCATGTGAGGATATGGCAAGAAGTCTGCAGCCTTGAAGAGGGCCCTCACCCAACCATGCTGGCACCCTGATTGTGACTTTAGCCTCCAGAACTATGAAAAATAAATTTCTGTTGTTCATAAGCCACTCAGTCTGTTGTAGTTTGTTATAGCAGCCCAAACGGACTAAGACACTAACTGTCTGCATTTCTGAATAAAGAGGTAAATAAACCCTCTAATACATGACTGCTTATCTCTTTGGGTAACTATTAGAGAAAATGAGAGGGGCTAGATTCCTATATCTTGGGTGAATTGAGAAATCTGGCTCTCTGGTTCTTACCTGAAGTAAATTTAACAGTTGGTTGACCATCCTAGAGCCAAGGCAAGGTTGTTTAAAAAAAAAAAAAACCTGTGTAATAATAACAGTAAATGATTTTGACCATGTTTTCTTTTCTAAACCATATACTTCACTAACTGTCTGCATTTCTGAATAAAGAAGTAAATAAACCCTCTAATACATGACTGCTTATCTCCTTGGGTAACTATTAGAGAAAATGAGAGGGGCTAGATTCCTGTATCTTGGGTGAATTGAGAAATCTGGCTCTCTAGTTCTTACCTGAAGTAAATTTAACAGTTGGTTGACCATCCTAGAGCCAAGGCAAGGTTGTTTAAAATAAAAAAAACCTGTGTAATAATAACAGTAAATGATTTTGACCATGTTTTCTTTTCTAAACCATATACTTTCCCCCCTGTTTTCTAAACCTATGTATCTGATTCAGTAAACATCTTCATTAAAATGTTCCATAAATACCTTATGAAAGAATTCTTTCTCTGGTAACTGACTGACATCTGCATAAAACTGCATTATATCATCGGGAAAGTTTTTGGCTCCTACTACTTAGAGAAGACTTCTGAAAATCCCTTGGACAGCAAGGAGATCAAACCAGTCAATCTTAAGGGAAGTCAACCCTGAATATTTGTTGGAAGGACTGATGCTGAAGCTGAAGCTTCAGTATTTTGGGCATATGATGAGAACAGCTGAGATATTGGAAAAGACCCTGATGCTGGGAAAGATTGAGGGCAGAAGGAGAAGAGGGCATCAAAGGATGGGATGGCTGGATGGCATCACCAATGCAATGGACATTAACTTGGGCAAGCTTCGGAGATGGTGAGGGACAGGGAGCCCTGGCGTGCTGCCGTCCATGAGATCGCAATGAGTCAGACACAACTGGGGGACTGAACATCAACTTGGGAAAAGCAGAGATAGAACTGATGTCAGGGTCAACTAGATTCAGAGGCTCAAATGATGTTAGGTTATCATCTGGTGGCATGGTACATTTTTTTTTCTGACAATAGGCTTCTTTTGTGTGGTAAGAGCAATGACCACAGGCAGCTAAAAATTGACATTGTCTACGTTAGTGAACTCAGAAAAAAGAACGTCTCTCCCAGGTTCACTGTGAAAAACAGTCCAGGCCAAGCTTCTGATCATGCTGTCTGAGGCTTGAATAAACCCTTCTAGGGCCAAGTTGTGTAGCAGTATTATTGAAAGAATATGTATCAGTTTAAATGTTGGTTTGAATGTTTTAACAGAAATAACAATAACTTAAGGAAAGTAGCTATTCATTTTCTTTCACATAAAATCCCAAGCTAATAGATGGTCTGAGGGCAGATTGGCTCTGCTTCTAAAATGTTCATGCTCCTTCTTTCTTGGGATTCTACATTCTCTCCAGTGTCCCTCTTGTCTAAATGATGATGGATCACTGCTGTTACATCTGCCTTCTATCCTGAAAGTAGGGAAAGAGTGGAAGGCAAGCAGCTGCTTTTTAAGTGTACAACCCAGAAGTCTCACCACTTCAGTTAACAAACCACTGTCTAGAACTAGTCACATGATCAGACTTATAGCTAGGAAGGCTAGAGAATATGGGCTGCATCAGGTAGCCATTGTTCTAGCTAAAACTGGAGAGTGCAGAGGGGTGTGTGCCTTTATATACGCTATTAGAAGGAAGAAGGAAACGATAGACCTTAGAGTAGTGATGTCTTGTCACAGGCAGTTTTATTGGCAGCCTCACCATAATCATATGACTATACTTGATTTTATAGGGGAAGACTAGTTCCTAAAGGTAAGAGGGATAGAGGGATTATTAATGGAAGATATTGGAGATGGAAGAGAGAACATGACAGACAAAAGTGACACCTGTATCATATACCTAAAAATA
Source organism: Oreotragus oreotragus (assembly GCA_006410675.1). Classification (NCBI taxonomy): domain Eukaryota; kingdom Metazoa; phylum Chordata; class Mammalia; order Artiodactyla; family Bovidae; genus Oreotragus; species Oreotragus oreotragus. Next base: position 132,504 of record SJYX01019447.1, read on the forward strand.
AACTTATCTGAAGCGTAGCATCTTCTTCCCAAACAGTATGTGACATTTGTCCAAACTGATTTAATGGCTGCCAGTCAGTCAGCTATCCAAACTAAATGTAGGGCTAATTAATTACACACTTCTCTCATTCTTTCCTTCTCAGTCCCTGTTGATACTTAATTGATGTGACTCCAGTCCCACCGATTCTCCTTCTTCCCACAATTACTTCTTTAGTTCAGGCTCCCTTTCTCTCACTCATGGGATATTTGGACACTTTCCTCTCTAGTCTCCCAGGATAGCCTGGGTGATATGAAAAGACCAATCTGATCATGTCAAACCCTTGCTTAAAACAACAAAACAAAAATCTTAGCTGCTTCCCATTGCCTTCATGATAAAGTGCAGCAAGTTATAAAATGCTCTGACTCCTAACTAGCTAGCTTCTCTTGCTTTTTAGTGTCCTAGCATTCTATTCTTGCTTTTTAGTGTCCTAGCATTCTGTTCCTACTAAAATTCTGCCAGTCTCCTCAGTATCACACTGGTTCATCTTTGGTTTTGCCCTTTACTATATTTTCACCTAGGGCTTCCCTGGTGGCTCAGTGGTAAAGAATCTGCCTCCAGTGCCAGAGACATGGGTTCAGTCCCTGGGTTGGGAAGATCCTCTGGGGAAGGAAATGGCAACCCACTTCAGTATTTCCTGGGAAATCCAAATAGCGCTTTTTCTTCAAGGGGCTTCCCCGGTGGCTCAGATGATAAAGAGTCCGCCTACAATGGAAGACTTGGGTTCAGTCCCTGAGTTGGGAAGATCCCCTGGAGGAGGGCATGGCAACCAGTCCAGTATTGCCTGGAGAATCCCCATGGACAGAGGAGCCTGGCGGGCTGCAGGCCATGGGGTCTCAAAGAGTTGGATGTGACTAAGCTACTAAGCACACACGTAGTTCAAAGAAATCTCTTTCTGGAAAGCTTTCTCTGACCCTCTACTTCTTCCACTAGCATTTACTTCTCTCTCCTTTTTCTACCTCTGTTACTTAGTCATTGCAAATATTTATTTACTACAGGCTTTTTGATTCGATTATGAATCCCTGTGGGAACTAAATCTTTTGTCTATATCCCTAGTGTCTGACACAGTATAAGTCCTTAATAAGTATTAAATGAATAAATGAATTGAGAAATCCTATCTTTCATATAGTGGTTCTCAGTTATTTACTACCATCCCTATTGTAAAGGTGTAAAGTGTAAGAAGAAATTGTTCTAAGTTTGCTTCTTTAGGTAATAAGAGTAGGAGGAGTCTCTTTTCTAATTTGTGTATAAAGTTTTTATAATATAAGACAAAATTTGAGTTGTTTTATTTCATGTAGAGCTGATTTTTTCTGAGCTTCTCTCAGGCTGCTATAACAAAATACTGTAGATTGAGTGGCTTATGCAATAGTTCTGGAGGCTGGGAAATAAAAGCTGAAGATGCCAGATTTAGTTCCAGGCAAAGACCCTGTTCCTACCTTACAGGTGACCGACCACCTTCACATGGCTGAGCATTCTCTGGTCTCTCTTACTGTTTTTATAAGGTCACTAATCCAGTAATGGTCCCCACCCTCATGACCTAGTTACTCTCAGGGTGTCCCACTTTCAAAACCATCATATTGGGGAATTAGGGCTTCAATGTAAAAATTTTGAGGGAAAGGAAACATTCCATTTTTAGGTATCCCTGCTCCCTCTTGGCTCATATGGTAAAGCATCTGTCTGCAATGCAAGAGACCCGGGTTTGATCCCTGGGTTGGGAAGATCCCCTGGAGAAGGAAATGGCAGCCCAATCCAGTATTCTTGCCTGGAAAATCCCATGGACTGCGGAGCCTGGTAGGCTACCGTCCGTGGGGTCACAAAGAGTCAACACGACTGAGCAACTTCACTTTCGCTGCTCCCTCTTACTCTTGGTTCTAAAGAATTTTAAGATCCTGTCAATATCAGATGAATTTATATTTATTCTTTAAAGTTGCTTTGAATAAATAATATATCAAAGCAAAAATAGTCATTTTTTGAAATTGTATTTTTTGAAATTGTCTGTGGTATACTCGGACATGTTTAAGTGAAGGCTTAGATTTATTGAGTAGACGGAATATTAACTTCCAAGTAATTATTGAGTGGAGGGGGTAAATTACAGGCTGTTTTCTAGTACTGTATTAAGGGAAGGTTGTGCTGATGGTTGACCGAGGTGATGGGGTGATGGTGAGAATTGGGCAAAATGAGTAAAGAGAGTGAAAATGCACAAACTTCCAGTTTTGAAATAAGTAAGTCCGGGGATGTAACATATATCATAGTGACTACAGTTAATACTGTACTGCATATTTAAAAGTTGCAAAGAGAATAAATCTTTAAAGTTCTTACCACAAGGAAAAAATTTATAACTGTGTATGATGGATATTAACTAGACTTATTATGTGATCAGTATACCATATATACAAATATCCAAACATTTTATGGTATATCTTTAAAATAATATGGCTATACCTCAAGAAAGAATAATAAAGTAAATATTAAATCAGATAATAAAAAAAAAAGTGAGGGCTGTGTTGTATCAGTCACACCATATTATGAGAAAACAACTGGTTTCCAATTTTATTAGAGATAGAAGCTTAGTGTTTATTTAAAAGCAGTGCATGTGGATCATAGAATTAGAAAATACATATAGAGAAGAAAATAGAAAACCGTGTCCTTGTATATTGATCAGTATACCATATATACAAATATCCAAACATTTTATGGTATATCTTTAAAATAATATGGCTATACCTCAAGAAAGAATAATAAAGTAAATATTAAATCAGATAATAAAAAAAAAAGTGAGGGCTGTGTTGTATCAGTCACACCATATTATGAGAAAACAACTGGTTTCCAATTTTATTAGAGATAGAAGCTTAGTGTTTATTTAAAAGCAGTGCATGTGGATCATAGAATTAGAAAATACATATAGAGAAGAAAATAGAAAACCGTGTCCTTGTATATGATTATTTTACAGTGATACATGCCTTTCACCTACTTGTTTGTTATAAAATGGGATAGGATACATGTGTGCTTATAATTTTTTCCCTGTCATTTAAATTGACTTTCAAAACATGTTTATTTCATATTATTCTTTCAGGGTTAGATTTTTAGGTGGCTTCGTATTTACTAAACTAAATACTCTTTAAGTGTTCTTTACTAAGACTAATACTTATTGTAGATTCTTTTAAAAATGTTAGTAAAATCTATTGGTCTATAAGATTCTACCTTTGGTGTCATGTGAAGACTAGTATTTTATGTTTTATTTATGGTGTTTTAACAAATTTTTCAGTCTATCTGAAATTTATTAAGATGTACTGTATGAAGTTTGAGTATAATTTTAGAATAATTTTTTGGAGCCTGCAGTTTGTGTCAAGAACTTTTTCAGGAATAAAGGATCATATCACTGATCTATTCAGGCTAAATAGCACTGAGTTTCATGTTTTTTACGATAACCAAAAATCATTAATAATATGATCAATAATAATGATTGAACAGAATTAGTGAACTAACTCTGAGAACCTAGTTCACTTATATTTTAACATACCTCTAGCTTTCTACATTTTTTTCCAGTCTAACTTACTCAGGAAAATGTTATAGACAAATGTTGTTTTGAAAGATTCCTTGTTTCATTGCTATTTGGTTTGTAATGAGAGCATACCTTATACATTGTTAACTTACAGATGTTAATCTGTATTTATACTAATTTTGCAAATATATTTATTTTGATCTTTCTAGAATCTGTGTTTGTGGATATCCTCGACAACATGTAAGAAAATACAAAGATATAAGTAGCAGGATACCAGTTTCTTCAGGATTCATGGTGCAAATGTTAACAGGAATTTATTTTGCCTTGTAAGTTTATTTCATATACAAAGTTAACCTTTGATCTCTTTGGAAAATTATAGTCTTATTTTATTGTTACTGTATTATAATCTCAATAAATAATCAGCATATTTTTGTGAAAATATGAATCAATATCCTAATAAGTTTTATTATTTAAAATAAATCTTTTAATATTCTAAAGAATTTATAACCAACTAAAACACTTTGTTGTCTTTAATTAAAGGACAGAATGAAAATTATTGATACCTAAATACACTCACAGTTTCTTTTGTCATTACTTTTTTTCTTGGCTGTAATTTCCAAATAGCATTTTTCCCTAATGAATATCTTTTTTTCCATTTCCAGAAATTTTAATTATTTTCCCTAATGAATATGTTTTTCCATTTCCAGAAAATTTTAATTATTTAAAATTTTAATTATTGACATCTTAAAGTCTCTTTTATCACAAAGTTTATTATGAATATACTACTCATTTTTAAAATCAATGATATCTTGTTTGTTGCTTTAGGTGTTAATACTTTTCCTTGAACCCGATCTTTTACTTTATAATTCTCTTACTATATATATTATATTCACTTGATACCCTAATTTTCCCCAGTAGATTATAAACTTCTTCCTTTTTTTTTTTTTTCCCTTTCGGCCACACCACACAGCTTGTGGAACCTTAGTTCCCTGACCAGGAATCCAACCCACATCCCCTGTGCTGGGGAAGTGTGGTCTTAACCACTGGACTGCTAGGGAAGTCCTGATTATGAGCTTCTTAACTGAAGGACGAATTTGTGATCTTTGGACCAAATCTGACGTGCTCCCTTTAAAAAAAAAAGTTTTCTTGAAATGCAGTGACATTCATTTATGTATTGTCTGTGACTGCTTTTGTGTTACAGTGACAGAGCTGACCTCACGAACCTAAAACATTTATTATCTGGCCCTTTAGGAAAAATTTTGTTGACTTGTGTTAGACCAGTAATACTGTTCCAAAGCTCTTGGATGTTGTGATCTATTTTACTTTTTCTCTTTTTTGCTGTGTTTCTGATTGAGTAATTTCTCTTGATCTGCCTTCATGTTCCTCGATTCTTCCTTGACTGTGTTAAATCTACTAATAAGCCCTCTAAGTGCATTCTTTATTTCTATCCTTTTCATTTGGCTTTTTCTTATCGCTCCTATCTCTGCTAAACTATCCATCTATTCATGCACATTGCCCCTCTTTTCCACTAGAGACTTTAATATATTAATCTTAGTTATTTTATTTTCCCCAGTAACTGTAGCATTTGAATTTGGTTCTGTTGTTCTTTATCTCTTGACAGTGGGTTGTTTTGCTTTTTGCTTTTTGTGTGCTTTGTAATATTTGACCATCATTTTGTTCACAAGTAGGACAGTAGAGACTGAGGTAAATATTTATGCCTAGAAATGTATATGCCTCTTTTCTAGTATACTAGTAGAGTTATGATAGACAGGAGTGAGCTGGGACTGGATTTCATTGTTGCTTGGTTACCTATATCGCACCATCTACTTCAGATTCCTTTTATGTTACCCGGTACTTAGAGCTGCAGAGTTTCTCCTCAGTATTCTTGCTCTATTTTTTCAGCTTTCCTGGTGTGTCTGTACCTCAGAGAGGGTCTCTCTCCATGTTTTTGCCTCTCCTTTAGCAGTAGAGTGCTGTTGCATGTTTCTAGATATGCACTAGCCTAGTTCGGGGTGGTGGGGAGGAGGAAGTGGTATCTTCTGGTGTTCTGGTCTAGTCTCATTTCTAAGCAGGCCCTATGTCCTTGCTTATCAGGGTTGGAGTTCCTCAGTGGTTCTGACTCTCCCCTGCAGGTAGAGGTTTTTTCTTTTTCTCCCCTTCATAGCCAGAGTTGGTCTTTGCCTCTGCCCTTGGGGTGAAATGGTTTGCTGGTCTTCCCCAAAGGCTTTAAACTTTTGTTCTACTGAAAAGGTCTGCCTGGACCTTGGTGCCTTTTCAGCTATGGTGGCCACTCTTTTCCTTCAGGCCTACACCGTGAAGAGCAGCGTTCTCTGGTCCCCTGCTTTGTGCTTAGCTTTTCTTACGAGTGCCTAAATGTGATTTGTGGAGAAGAGCTAATGAGTGGGTATGAATCCCCTTGTATCTATTTCCAGAGTTTCTGTACTCTTGTCTGGCCCACACCTGGCTTTTAGGAATTTGAAAAGTTTAGCTGGATTTCTCTTACCCACCTGCATTGTGGCCTGACTCTCCTCAGGGGCACTTGACTGCTGTGGAGTGTTGGGCTACTTGGTTGCCCTGTGACCATAGCTCTTGTTGCATTCATGATAAGTTATGATTTTTTGGATTACTTGGCTTTATCTTGGGTTTAGGGTGAGAGCAATGCTCCTTCCATTTTTTAGGCCTCACTTATACTCCTGATGTAATTCACACTCTTTTATTTTGTTATCATATGAGAAAGCCATTATTTCCCTGTCCATTCCATCACTGAGCCAATTTTTAGGAATGGTTTCACCATATCTTTGAAAATTAATCCATACACACTTTCCCCCCTAATATCTCTGTGATATGTGTAGCATATTCTAACTATGTGAATGCAAAGAAGTAACTACTTAGGATGCTGCAAGCCACAGTAGTTGTAGATTTTCATTAAAAACTGTGGGAGTTACAGAGTAATTTGACCATAAAGTGTTCTGAACATTATTCCAAGGTATATAATTTATTATGCTGTGACTTGCTTTGAAAGCATAAAATGCTTTGAAATTGCCTAGCGTTTTGGGTACATGTTCTATAAATAGACATGTTCTTTAGAAAAGAAATGTACATCTATAAAATTTTCTGTTAATAGACTTTCAGATATAATTGAAAGGAATTCAAAGATTTAAAAATACATTTTAATGAGAGTAGAATGGTAAAAAGTGTGCTAATATGATCAATTATTTTCCTCATTAAAGATAAAGTTTCTCATTATATCTTATTTAATTTATATAGAATTAGTTTAAAATAATTATACTTTACTTAATTTTATAGTTACAATGGAGAATGGGATCTAGCTCAAAAAGCATTGGATGATATTATATACAGAGCCCAGCTAGAATTATATCCAGAGCCATTGCTGGTAGGTGCCTCACTTACTACGTAAATTTCGTAATTTTCAGCTTAAAACTATAAATTAAGAAGCCGTTTGTAGTGCATTAATACATTATTAATACTCAATGATTCATGTTCCTGTTGTAATAGAAAACTTTTATATTTGAAAAAGGTATATATAATTTGAAATTTTCATTAAGCTAACTTCTTAGCCTGGTAGTCCTTTTCATATATGTAAGAATGTTCTCATTAACATGCTAGAGCTGCATTTATTACTTAGCATTAGGAAATATAATTTAATATTTTAGAATTTTAAATTTCATCACATATATTTTTAACTGTGAATTTTGTTCTTACTCCTTAATTTAGAGGATTTATGTATCATCTAATGGTATATCTTGGAGGAATTATTCTTTTTAAAAACCTGTTAAGATTTAGCATCTTGTTTTATCTGAGTATAATATATCTATTCAATGACAATCTTAAACTATATTTTTCCTTCTTAGGTTGCCAATTCAATACAAGCTTCGTTGCCTCACGGTGCCATGAGATCTAGTAAGGAGGGTACAAGGTGTATTCAAGTTGAGATCACACCAACTTCCTCTAGAATATCAAGAAATGCAGTAACCAGCATGTCAATAAGAGGTCACAGATGGAAAAGACACGGTAAGAAATAAAACACTTCAGATTAGAGGATTGTTAGTGCTGTCCCCTTCTTTTCCATACTTAAGGTGCTGTAACTTCTAAATTTAGTAAATAATATTATAGTGGCATGGAAGAAAGAGCTATTGACCTTTAGCTTTTCATTTACTATCCATGAATGGCAGTCAATAAGAAAACAGAGCCCTTTATGTTACTTGTATGGATGAAAATTTATTTAAATGTTGAATTGGCTTTAAATTTTATTTCAACACAATAGTAAGATAGGAAATACACGTTTCAATTATTAATACATTTTGGATTTCTATTCACAACTGCTTGCAAATATTCCTTAATGTTCTTGATTTTTGAACTCTTTAGCAGGTATACTTGTATACAGGAATAGATATATATTATAATATAGGACTTAAACATTTTCTTCTGAAAGTCTTAGTAAAGAATCCTATGGTACTGATCCAACTCTAGATATTTCTATATTCTGGAAGTTAATTTTCTTGCAAGATTATTTGTTTTAGTATTCGTTCTTGACTGCTTCATCTTATTCTTTAAAAATCCTACTGGAAGTTAATTTTATTTACCATGACCTTCTCAGTGCTTTCTTTTAACTGTGAATTTTGTTCTTACTCCTTAATTTAGAGGATTTATGTATCATCTAATGGTATATCTTGGAGGAATTATTCTTTTTAAAAACCTGTTAAGATTTAGCATCTTGTTTTATCTGAGTATAATATATCTATTCAATGACAATCTTAAACTATATTTTTCCTTCTTAGGTTGCCAATGCAATACAAGCTTCGTTGCCTCACGGTGCCATGAGATCTAGTAAGGAGGGTACAAGGTGTATTCAAGTTGAGATCACACCAACTTCCTCTAGAATATCAAGAAATGCAGTAACCAGCATGTCAATAAGAGGTCACAGATGGAAAAGACACGGTAAGAAATAAAACACTTCAGATTAGAGGATTGTTAGTGCTGTCCCCTTCTTTTCCATACTTAAGGTGCTGTAACTTCTAAATTTAGTAAATAATATTATAGTGGCATGGAAGAAAGAGCTATTGACCTTTAGCTTTTCATTTACTATCCATGAATGGCAGTCAATAAGAAAACAGAGCCCTTTATGTTACTTGTATGGATGAAAATTTATTTAAATGTTGAATTGGCTTTAAATTTTATTTCAACACAATAGTAAGATAGGAAATACACGTTTCAATTATTAATACATTTTGGATTTCTATTCACAACTGCTTGCAAATATTCCTTAATGTTCTTGATTTTTGAACTCTTTAGCAGGTATACTTGTATACAGGAATAGATATATATTATAATATAGGACTTAAACATTTTCTTCTGAAAGTCTTAGTAAAGAATCCTATGGTACTGATCCAACTCTAGATATTTCTATATTCTGGAAGTTAATTTTCTTGCAAGATTATTTGTTTTAGTATTCGTTCTTGACTGCTTCATCTTATTCTTTAAAAATCCTACTGGAAGTTAATTTTATTTACCATGACCTTCTCAGTGCTTTCCATCACTCTACTTTCTCTCATACCTTATTTTTTAATTTGATTTCTTGTTCTTTTTATAACCCTCTTCCTGCCTAGAAGTTAACCACAGAATTGGAAACAAAAAGGTGCTTCTTTGCCACAAGCAAGCATAAGTATTGGTGTAAAACAAAATCCACTCTCTGTTTTCTTCTTCCTATAAACTGCAATGAAAATGGTAGCTCCTTTAGTATATTTGATAGTTCCAGTTGTCTCTAAAGTGCCATGATTCACTGTGAAATAGAAAGTTGATAGCAGTTGCCATTGACAATCCACTCCAGTACTCTTGCCTGGGAAATCCCGTGGATGGAGGGGCCTGGTGGGCTACAGTCCATGGGGTCACGAAGAGTCAGACATGACTGAGCGACTTCATTTTCACTTTTCACTTTCATTCACTGGAGAAGGAAATAGCAACCCACTCCAGTGTTCTTGCCTGGAGAATCCCAGGGATGGAGGAGCCTGGTGGGCTGCCGTCTGTGGGGTCGCACAGAGTCAGACACGACTGACGTGACTTAGCAGCAGCCATTGTTCCTATGCAGGGAATCTAGAAGGTTGTATGTCCAAAAAAAAAAGATGATGGAATTCTCCAACTTAACCAATGATCATTTTCAGTCTTTTCCTTTTTTAAAGTAGTGTGATAAATTCCTGAAAGTCCTTTAGGAAGGCACAAAAAAGTGGAAATATGTTTGCCATTATCAAGGCAAATTATGCTATTGTGTAAAATATAGGGTCTAAATACATTAGTTTCTTCAGTGAAATTTATGCTACAGTTTGACTAGATTACAAATAGAAAGTCATTTAATTAGATATCACCATGTTACCCTAGAGGTCAGTTTTTTGTTTGGGCACTAACAGGTGAAAATAGGCACAGAGGCGATGAACCAGATCATAGGGGTTGATTGTGGCCATAATTGCTCAAAAACTACCACTACAGGAAATGCAAGGATGAATTTTAATTCCTTTTCCACTGTTGCTTCTTTCTATTTAGGTGGACATATTGGGAACTAGGGGGAAAAAATATAGGTTGTAGTTAAAAATGTGAAATATTGAAGTTTTAATGCTTAATTGTATTTATATATATATACATGTGAAAGAGAAGATTTGCATATGTGTCCATAAATGCATTTAACGATATAAGATGTGTACCCAGCAATAAAATAGAAACCTTTTTTTTTTTTTTTCAGTAATATTGTATAGCAGTAAATTACCAAAACAAGAAAAGACTACTTGAATATATTGTATGCACTAGATTCTTACATATCTTCCAGATTTTATTTTGGCTACCACTTGAAGGGTTGGCACAGTGTCTTAAGGCTCCAGCCTCATAGGCTACAGCCTTTCTCACTACATTTATTCAGCCTTCACAACTCTAGCACTTGGGCAACTCCTATTTATGATAACAAAAAAGTCAAGGATGAGGATTTAGAAGAGAATGCACTATGAAAAGCAAGTCAGATGCATGTAGCAGAAACAGAATGTAGCTTAGTCTTATTGACCATTCATCTTCAGTGTGAATTCTCTTTATCCAGTGGACTCCAAAATATTCCTAGGCCAAGGTCCTTGTTTATCTCCACAGGTAGATTACATTCTCCCTTTTTAGAGCAATCTCCCTTTGAATTGAAAGCTTTTCTGTTTTCCACCACCATGGTCCTGATTCCGATCTGAACACCTTATCATTGTTCTGGCTCTAGCTGACACTGGCTTCTTGTGGGGAAGATAGGTATCTTTACTATAGTGCTTAAATACGTAGATAATTCTCAATTTGTAAATGGATTTTTAAATGTGTTTATATAGATTATTCATATATGAGTTATATATAAGTTATAATGAATTTAATTTATACATTAATTTTTATAGAAACAGTGTTAAAGGGCTTGTGGATTCCAGGGTGACCCACAAAAGACTTACTGTCTCATAATGTTTCTAAAGCATAGCACTGTAGAATGTAAGGTTAGTTTATGACTATGTGAAAACACAATCAGAGTTTCTTTGCGGGAACGCTTAAATGTGTTTTGTGTTCCGCCTATATCTCTATCATTCCCTTCCAACACCGATCCTCCCAGAAGGAAGGATTTCTTCTCAGACCCTGAACTGTATCACATGGTAGGAACGTGGAATATGCAACTTTAACTCAGTGATGATGAGGGTTGGGGTAGGAGAAGGGACGTGAAACATGAATGTTAAGGAATATTTTTTTTTCTCCTTGCTTCTTCCCTTGTTATTGCCAGTGCTGGGAAAGAAGAAAGCAGTTGTTCTTTTTCTTTTTTCTTTTCTTGGCTCTCTTCCCTTTTTCTTCTTATTTTAAAAATGAGATATAATTGATATGTAACATAGTTTCAGGTATACAGACAAGCATCAATATATGAATACACTGTGAACTGATAAGTAAAATAAATCTAGTTAATATGCATTACCTTTTGCCCCCTCATGAGAACTTGTAAGATCTACTCTCTAAGCAACTTTTAAAATATACCATATAGTATTATTATTAACGAATAATCACCATGCTGTATATTACATCCCATGACTTATGTTTTTATAACTTGAAGTTTGTATCTGTTGATCATTTTTGCCCATTTCACCCACTACCATTTCCCACCTCTGTTCTCTGTATCTAGTTCAGAGTTTTTGTTTGTTTTTTATATTTCACATATTAGGAAGCTCACATGGTATTTGTCTTTCTCTCTCTGACTTATTTCTTAGCATAATTCCCTTAAGGTCTATCCATATTGTTGCAAATGACAGGAGTTCCTTCTTTTTTATGAATAAATAACCTATCATATTTTCATTATTTATTCATTTGTTGATGGATGTTTAGGTTGCTTCCATATTTATGTCTTTCTTTATTGCCTCTCTTCTTTTTTCTCTATTTTGCATCCTAGCTGGGGAGAAAAGGGGCAGGAGTAAATAAGGTTACCGAAGTGGTCAGTCAGAATTTTCTTTTTTTTTTTAACTTCTTTTTTTATATCTCCCTATTTCATTAAAAAATATAGATAATTAAATCATATAAATGTATTTGTTTGTTTGCATAGCTGAGTCACCAAAAATTGCTCATGCAAACAAATACATTAAATTGGAGCACTTAATCACATGTTTTCTTTTTCTTATTTGCAACCAAAAAAAAACTATCTGTACAGCTAAAACCAATTCATATTTTAGTATGAAATTAATTTTGAACACTTTTAATCATTTGCATTCAAAAATTTTCTTCTGAACTCTGAATGTATTTCAGTATTCTCTGAAGCTTCCCAAAGTTAAGAATTTATCTATAATTTATATATTAATGGAAAGCATTCTTTTGGAAAACAAAAAATTGCTTTAGCATTTCCACACATTTCAGAACATATATCCCTTGCCATGACCTTATTATTGTTAAATAACAACCCAAATTTCTAGAGTTACATTTTGGCAATTTCATTTTTTAAATTATTATTATTAATATATTTTATTTTTTCAAGAGCAGTTTTAGGTTCACAACAAAATTGAGTGGAAAGTATAGGTTCCTGTATACTCTCTGACCACTACCCTTTATCAACATTCTTTATCCTCCCAACAATCAACACTCCAAGCAAGAGAGATGTTGCAAGGCCCTGTCATTCTAATTTTGATGAGACAGTGATTAAAGAGAATGATTTTTAAAGAAAAGTTAGTTTCTGCTGATGTATTATTTTGGAGAGACATGTTTGACCATTGGCATCTTTGCCTGATTTTCCCCACTTTTCATTTAGTTTCTTTGATATGGTACTGATGAGGCATAAATTAATGTTGTGTTTTCAGGCTTTTGAAATTCTATGTATAAATTTTTGAGAAGGTTTGAATGAATTTATAATTCCATGTCAATACATATGTTTGGATACTAAAATTATAGAATTGTTGCTTTTGACTTTCAAGGGTCATAGTTTCATAATTAATAGCTTTATTTATGTATATTATTAATTCTTTCAAATATACTGTATTTCACTTAGTGTGTACTTTTTAAACCTATATTTTCAAGCTACTTACAGATTGAGGGCTATTTAGAAGTCATAATTTGAAAGTAAAATGCAATTAGAGAATGATAATAACAGAAAAAAGATTTTTAAAAGCATTAAGTAAGGTAAGAGAAAAATGTGAGTAGATTATGACCATAACAAGAATCAAAATGAAAATTCTAGTAATAAAGGTAAAACTGTGAAATAATTAATTTTTAAAATTAATAATAAAAATGTAATTTTATTTTCTTAAATATTTATTACTTTTATAAAACAGAGTTAAAAGAAAAGCAGAAGGTATTTCTTTATAATAATGCTTCTTATCTATAGTTATTCTTAAATGTTGCTTCTAAAGCTGTTTTCATTATCTGCCATTTCAGCTATGAGTCCTATTTCTTAAATCCCTGAATAATTCTCTACAATGTATACTTATTTATTTCCTTGTAATTTTCTATTCCTTCTCCTCTTCCAGAGCAAATTTAATTTCATTTTTTTTTTTTTTTGTCTGTTTCTCCATCACCACCACAATTATGACTCACTCTTCCACTTTTTAAAATTATCTATACTTGGAACAATGCAATCAACTTTCCTCCTTTCTTTTAAAATGGTATTGAAATACCCATTCCATAGAAGTCCCCTAACTAAGTTATAGTTGCAAATAATGCTGCTGCTGCTGCTAAGTTGCTTCAGTCGTGTCCGACTCTGTGCGACCCCATAGACAGCAGCCCACCAGGCTCCTCCGTCCATGGGATTCTCCAGGCAAGAGTACTGGAGTGGGGCGCCTTCTCTGGTTGCAGATAATGAGTACTTATAATTTTTGCCAGCTTGTTATCTGCTAAAGTCTTATCTAATGAAATCTTAATTTTTTATTACTTCCTACCATTTTCTACTAGTACATTTGTGATATAAATGAGACAAGTCAGTGAAAAAGCATTTTGGTATGTTTTAATACACTACATAAAGCCTGATTATTTATTAGTTAAAAACTATTTGCTTTTTTTTATTAACTGCACAATAGTATTCTTGATAAGCTTTTATTAGCAAGCTTGCTATTCCAATGATCCTGTGATTGATTAACCCTTTCACTGACTTTCCTCAATTTGAGACAAACATGTTGAGTTTGAGTATATCAGACAAAAAATATATGATACATATATGATACAATATGTGATAACATATATGATATAATAGTAACAATCAGTTTAATGATATTAAAAAAATTTTTATAACCCTGAAGTTTAGTATTCTAACTCATATTATCTGACATTTATGTCACCATTACAGAAATATCACCATTACAGTAAGGATTTTTTAGAATGTTGTTGTAATACCTGCTGTCTGCATTCCAAATTCACATGTAAATAGAATATATTGAACTTATATTCTCATTTATGTATGATTACAGCTGTTTGCAACAAGTAAGTATAACAATAAAAGTGATATTTATAGTCTAGATTCTTTCAATTTTGCCCTACTTTTGGTCCTGGCACATGTTAAGTGATTTATTTTTATAATATTGAATTTCCTTATTTTGACTTAGGAGATCCAAGAGCACAAAGCTTTAGATAGTAAGAAAGAATTGAGGGGCTTCCCTGGTGGCCCAGTAGGTAAGACATCACTTTCCAGTACAGGGGGTGCAGGTTCAAGCCCTGCTCAGGGAGCTAAGATCGCAAATGCTTTGTGGCCAAAAGAAAGCCTTCCAAACGTAAAACAGAAGCAATATTGAAACAAACTCAGTAAAGACTTTAAAAATGGTCCACATCAAAAAAACCTGAAAGAATTATATATTTTTTTAAGTCTTCTTAGTAATATCAAATCAGTGCACTGAGAATTTTGAAGTATTTAGTTAATTATATGGAATGTTTATTATATGGCTTCCCTGGTGGCTCAGAGGATAAAGCATCTGCCTGCAATGAGGGAGACCTGGGTTCGATCCCTGGGTTGGGAAGATCCCTTGGAGAAGGAAATGGCAACNGTGCACTGAGAATTTTGAAGTATTTAGTTAATTATATGGAATGTTTATTATATGGCTTCCCTGGTGGCTCAGAGGATAAAGCATCTGCCTGCAATGAGGGAGACCTGGGTTCGATCCCTGGGTTGGGAAGATCCCTTGGAGAAGGAAATGGCAACCCATTCCAGTATTCTTGCCTGGAGGAGTCTGGCGGGCTACAGTCCATGGGGTTGCAAAGAGTCGGACATGACTGAGTGACTTCACACACACACATGGAATGTTTATGTGAAAAATGAAGCACAATACAGTTCTCAGAGATTAGATCTAAAGAAAGTGAAGTTTCATGTTGTTACAGTTGCTTTATTGCATTTCTAGCATTAAGTTTCTATTTAAAGGATGTTAAGGTATTTAAATGAGTTTAAATTATTATGACAGAATTCAAAGATAACCTATGATTATGTTTTTTTAAATGAACAAAAAAATGTGATTCATTTCCATTTGCTCAGATGAGAAAATAAATGGAACAATAGAAAAGATGCAATTCATGTTGGAAAATAATTTATTTAAAACCAATTATTTTTAAGACCTGGTTATTGATTTTTAAAATGTTAATAGATTTCTATTATATATTAATAGAAATAGGGTAGTGATAACTTTCTAAGGAGCAAATATGAATAATTATAAAAGGAATACTTTAGTTAAATATCTTTAAAAATTATTTAAAACATTTAAGCTGGTCTTTCTAGATAGTGCAAAGGGTAAATGCTGTAAATCTTGGAATTAAACATTTATTCTGTGAATCAAATTTTGTGATTTTATGTGTAAATCATTTGGGGAAAAACAAAGTTGCTAATAATTATAAAAGCATTTTGAAAAATGCAGAAATGGTCATTTTAAATTCAAAAGTAGCAAACTTTAACTAATTGGCTGTTAGAATTCTGCATGTGCAGTTAGATATTTATAATACTTATATTTTTATTTTAAAAGTTGTTTATACTTATTAACGAAGTTTATAAAAATCATTTTGAGAAACTCCATTTTTTTAGATTCTAAAATGCTATTTGAGGAGCAAACTTTTCTTTCCTGATATAGATGATAAAACATTTGGACCAAAAATAAGCATTTCTTTCTGAACAAACTTAGCATTGCATGAATTTTAACCGACATTTTTGATATTGACCTTTTATTCATGGAAGACAAAATAACATATTAGGAAATACTAGGTGACGCAAGGAAAAAGGACATATTAACCAGAGAACTGAAATACAATTGACATATGTGAAATTAGACTTAAAGAGAAAGATAGTAGTCTTAGAATCCTGGCCAACTTTAGATGAAAACAAAAAAATCTTAATTTATTTCTAGATAAAACAAAGTAAAATAAGTTTCTATACAGAAAAGCAGGGTATTTAAAATTATTGGTCTTATGAAACAGAAACGGTTGTTTGTAAATGATTATGTTCTACATTTTTTTACTAAGGAGGCCTTATATAATTCTTGTTGTAGTTAAGGAACTTATTTTTTATTTTGTTATTTATTATTGAGCTCTACCTCTTCCCCCTACCTTTTAAGTAGCTTTTGGTGCACAGTGTACATGGAGGAAGAAATAAGGTTTTATAGATAGTTTCATAGTAGATATTCCTTATCTGTGTTTGACCTGTATGGTTATGAGGTACTTTAATCATGAAGGATTCACCTGATCCAGCAGCAGTAATGCATTTCTCACAGAGATTTTTTAATACTTGAGACTTAATAAAGATGATAGAAAAAGTTACTGAGAGTGATTGAATCCATCTCGATAAGGAGAATTATAAAAACAAGTTAAAGACTTGACTATTCTTTACTTAAGAAATTGCGTAATATTTCCTAACCAGTGTGTCCATAAATAAATTGTTGTGGTCCAGACTGTGTTTTTCTGTGTAACCCAGGCTGCTCTCTTCTTATCTGGAAATTCTTCTGGCTTTAGGACTAAGATTACTAAATCTCAGTCTTCATTCATTCATGGCCGTGCTCAGAGTGCAGCACCTTCTTAACTGCCAGCACTGTATTCTGTGGTTCTATGTCAGTGCTCCTTTCCTCCAATCTGCCTTGCAAACTACTGGCCCAAGCTGTGGATTTTTACATTGCTGTTTTTTCTAAACCAGGACACACTTTGTGCTCAATATTTTGTGTAAAATGTGACTTCTTTGATAAAGAATGCTAATAGAGTACCCAAGTAATTTATCTCTTTACTTGTCAATGGCTATCTATTGCAGTCAGAACAAAGTCTAAGCTCTAACATTATGCCATAGGTGGCCCTAGTGACGCCTTAACTACCACTGTGACCCCACCTGAAGACCACTCTCACCTTTCCTTCTAACCTTTCAACCCACTAAGACATTTCTACCTTGGAGCTTTGTAGTAGCAACTGGGGACCTTTGCTACTATAGAGCTTTGATGATTTTAGAAAGAGTCAGCTTAAACTCTCTTCCTCCAGATTGTTGTGTGTGTGCTAAGTCTCTTCAGTTGTGTCTGACTCTTTGCCACTCTATGGACTATAGCCCGCCAGGCTCCTCTGTCCATGGGATTCTCCAAGCAAATTGAATACTGGAGTGGGTTGCCATGCCCTCCTTCAGGGGATCTTCCTGATCCAGGGATTGAACCTGCATCTCTTACGTCTCCTGTGTTGGGAGACAGGCTTTTTACTGCTAGCACCCAGATTATTGTGTAGTCAGGGCTTTTTCATCATTCAGATCTCAGCTCAAATATCCCTTCCTCAAAAAGGTCTTCCCAGACTATCCATCTAAAGTAGACTTTCTTCTTTACTACTCTGCTTACTCTT
Source organism: Oreotragus oreotragus (assembly GCA_006410675.1). Taxonomy (NCBI): domain Eukaryota; kingdom Metazoa; phylum Chordata; class Mammalia; order Artiodactyla; family Bovidae; genus Oreotragus; species Oreotragus oreotragus. Next base: position 150,352 of record SJYX01019447.1, read on the forward strand.
TTCCATTATTCTTGTCTTCATTGTATTTTCCACTATCTAAAATTCTCTTGTTTGCTTAATTCCCATTTGTGAGGGCGATGTCTTTGTCTGGTTGGCCATTGTATGCCCAGAGTCTAAAACAGTGTCCAGTACATAATAGGGGCTCAGTAAATAGTTGAATGCATGAATGAGTGAATAAATGATAAATTTATACTGTAGACTGAGCAATTTTTTTTCCCCTTATTTTATTGAAAAACAGTGCAATAACATGATAGTAAACTGGGTAAAGGAATATTAACTTACAAACCTGGCACTTAAAAAATTGACATTTTACAGTTTTTTCCATATGTGTATGTATTTTTCATAGTTATACTCTTTAAATTATTTTTTATGTTTTGCTTTTGTTCAGTTAGGCTTGTCCAATATTTTCCCAAGTTCTCCTAGTGAGTCCCGTTATTTAAATGGCTACATAATATTACATTGAGCTGATATTCCATCATTTACTTAACCATTTCCTTAATATGCTAAATAATTTGTTTCTAACTTTTTGCTATTATAGATAACACTGCAATGAATAGCTTAATGAATATAGAAAACGTTTGTCTTCCATTGAATAGAATACATTTTTAAACTTTAAACTGACAGGATAGTATGAAATTGTTCAAGTATTTTATAACTTCTAAAATATATCTTATAAATTATAAAAGAATGTGTATAACTTTCTTCTGGGGTCTACTCTATAAAATACTTGTCTTTATTGATGTCAATAATTGTATGATACAGATATTTGAGGTACAGATTTTGATTGATTTTGCAAATAAATTTGCAAATGCCTTACGGCATAACCAGATTCTTTTTTTTTTTTTTTCAGATTCCTTTAGACTTGTGAATCAATCTGGGTATAGATTTGTGTAAATTCTGTGAATAATAAATTGTTCATTTATTTAAATTATCACTTTCAGTAAAAAGGGAAACTATGAAAAAATAAAAGCTAAAGCTCGAATGAAGAGTTTCATGAGGAACATAACGGAATAGATATTTGAGGTTCTAAAACTGTTTATGAGAGAAATCACAACTTTTCATAGTCAGCTTTAATGATATTTGCAATTTTTTTTTGCCTTTTTTTCCCTCTCAAAGCCAGAAGACATTTTGTAGGGAGAAACGATGCCCTTAACTCTCCTCATTTCTGTATATGGAGAGAAGGTGACCTATTTATAGAGGTTATACAAATAAAATATTCTCTGAGAAGGTTTTCTTTGGATGTTTTTTGAACTTTTCAAATTATTTGAAGTCAAATGTAAGTATTGTTTTTTATAGGTATAGAATAGTCATGACACATTTTGCATAAAATGTTAAGTTCTGGGCTTTTAAGCAGATTCTATTTTCTTATGCATTTGTATTCCCTTAAAACATCTCCTTTATAGTCTTCTTCAAAAAAGAATAATTCTTAACTATCTGTGTTATCCTCTGGATAGACTTAAAACTATAGACTTAAAAATAACTCTTTCTGATGTGAACAATCATTTTACTAAACCTACATTTAGAGGCAGATACAACACTTTTCTAAAACAAAGAGCCTGTGTTTTTCTTTGCCATCTAAAAATTATTTTAAGCTATATGTTACTCTTTTGTTTTATCAGGTCGAGTAACACATTCTCACCTTTCCCATGTCTTTTCTGTGTTCTTTCAACTTTATTTAGGGCTTCCCTAGTGGCTCGGCAGTAAAGAATCTGCCTGCAGTGCAGGAGATATGGATATGGATTCAATCCCTGGGTTAGGACGATCTCCTGGAGAAGGAAATGACAACCCACTCCAGTTGGTTTCTTGCCTGGCAATCCCATGGACAGAGGAGCTTGGCAGGCTATAGTCCATGAGGTTGCAAGAGTCAGACATGACTTAGTGACTAAATCACCACCACCACACCTTGATTTATTCTAATAATTTTGTCTCATAACTGGAGACTCATTCAACCTATCAAACATTTTATTGGGCACTTACTTAATGCAGGGTACTTTCCTAGGAACAAGGTATACGACAGTGACCAAACAAGAATCCCTGACCTCTTGGAGCTTCCATCTGGTGGATATGATAAATAAATAATTATAGGTTAGAAAGTGATAAAGTGCTAAGAAGAAAAAGGAACAAAGTAGGGAAGAGAGTGTATGAAACATGGGTAATATTGAAGCTTGATGGGATGATCAGGGGAGATTTCATTGAGAAGGAAAGTTTTGAAAAAAGACCTGAAGGAAGTAAGAAGGTGAACCATGTAGCTATGTGGGGAAGAGCGTTCCAAGCCTAGGGAATAACAAGACCAGTAAGCAGTTGTGTGTAGGAGGAGTGGGTCACAGAATTACATAGGGAAGAAGTTGGAGAAGTAAGAGAAAGATCATGTAACAGATGCTTGTTTTTTTGGTAATTATCTTTCTTTATCCTATAATTTTCCTGAGAAATATACTTTTATTTCTAGGTTTTCTTTCTGTGAATTTACTTTAATAAACGGTTTAGAAATTTTGTGGTTTTTACCATTTTTGAGTGATAATATAAATTGGGTGATAATATAAATTGGGTGATAATATATAAATTGAGTGGTTTTTACCATTTTTGAGTGATAATATAAATTGGGTGATAATATATAAATTGAGTGGTTTTTACCATTTTTGAGTGATAATATATATAAATTGGGGCTTCCCAGATGACACTAGTGGTAAAGAATCCGCCAACCAGTACAGGAGATGCAAGAGACGCGGGTTTCAATCCCTGGGTCAGGGAGATCTCCTGGAGTAGGAAGTTTTCCAGTATTCCTGCCTGGAAAATTCCATGGACAGAGAAGCCTAGCAGGCTACAGTCCATGTGGCCACAGAGAGTCGGACATGACTGTGTGACAAAGCACACATAAATTTATTAAAAGATTTTTGCCTGTGGAAGAACATATCTCATTTACCACTTGCCATTTAATTAGGTGATTTTAAAAAATTAGTATTACTGTTTCTTGGGCTGCAGATCTTTACCATTTCCCCAGTAAATGTGATTAGTAACCCAACTGCCTTGTGCTAGTTTATATAATATTCTTGTCGTTTCTAGTTTTTCTTGCAAAATTCTAAATTTTCACCATTGCAGCAGCATTTTCACTGATACCTTTTAAAAAATAAAACCAATTTAAAACATAAATTAACCTTGACGATTCTGACTTATTTAAGTTTTCTTAGAGATTTATTTGATCTTGCTCTGTGTTCAAAGTAAATTGTTTGCTTTCTGTGAAAGGACCAGGAATCTAGGCAAATAAGCAGCAGCAATGATCCTGTTAAGAGATCTTTTGTGAAACTGCTTCTGCAACATAAATGGACAAGTCTTGGTTGTCACCCAAGTGACCAAGTGCCATGCTGATTTTACTCTCAGTTGCAGTGGCTTCTGGCATTTACCTCAGTTAGATTTTACTTGCCCTCACTTTGAAGACAGCTTTTAGCAATGGGGAATGGGCTTATTTAGGAATTCTGTTAAGGAAGCTGAAGCAGCAGTGTGTTAAACATTAATACCTCACTGATATCCTTTGGCCAATCTAGGAAAGGATTACATTTAGGATACAAGCAGTCAAAAGTTTATGAAGCACTACTGCTGCTGCTGAGTCACTTCAGTCGTGCCTGACTCTGTGGGACCCCATAGACGGCAGCCCACCAGGCTCTCCCGTCCCTGGGATTCTCTAGGCAAGAACACTGGAGTGGGCTGCCATTTCCTTCTCCAATGCATGAAAGTGAAAAGTGAAAGTGAAGTTGTTCAGTCGTGTCTGACTCTTAGCGGCCCCATGGACTGCGGCCCACCAGGCTCCTCCGTCCATGGGGTTTTCCGGGCAAGAGTACTGGAGTGGGGTGCCATTGCCTTCTCCATATGAAGCACTATGTAGTTGGAAAATTAATATGCTAACATATTGACCTGCCAGCCCAGGGCAACATGAAGCTTTGAAGACCTTTGGAGGTGCATATTGCTGCTCGGTAATGGAGTACCCAGGGCATCCGTCTTTCAGAATTTGCCACACATTGGTCATGTGGGAAATTTATAAAATCCTAATGCCCAGGTCATAGCTCATACTATTTAAATCAGAATGTTAAGAGTGAAAGCCAGGCATCAGTAGTTCTTCAAGATGCTCAGCAAAGTGGGGACCTGTAGGAATATGTGGCTCTGGCCTCCATTCTTCTACCTGTTATTGTTTCACATGCTGTAGCACCATTCACAGAGCTTGATGTTCTATCATGAAAAATATTTGAAAGTATTGGGTAACATCACTCACTCAGATTTGTGTTCTACATTTTTAAAGAGTGCATACTGTTTTACATAGTCTTATGTTGTTTTGAACTTTAACTTTCATTACCGGTCCATGGTAGATATATTCACGTTATTTTTTTCCATCTGTTACACATATTTCCTTGACAACTTTAAATGAACCATGGCTTTGTGATTTGAGACACAAAACAATGTCTACAAGTTTTAACTATTTAGGAGTTTCATTGTTTCAATTATAAATTACCATTTTCAGAATAAAGGACCAACAGCCACTTTGATTTTACAAATCCATTTTTATTTATTTCTAGTTTAGTAATGAATTGTTACAAGTTAGCCTAAATTTATGGAATTAGTATGTCTGAAGGAATAGACTGTTTAATTATATCACAGCTGCATTAATATTTACTAATATACAAGATGATTGGTGTGTGAAACAAAAACTATATCTATAGTACTAACCGTGATATAAGTTAATAAGCATTTTTACAATGTCATGGTTTATTAAGGCAGACTTAGTGTAATCTAATTAAAAATAATTATGCAAGGAGAATTCCTAAATGGCTTGGTTCCTCATGTTGACAGGAAGGAACTAGAGTATTGGCTGTAAATCCTTGAAAACTTGCCTAAGGCTTGACATAAGTTCAAGTGGTCACAATATTATCTTAAAAATAGTAAAAATTCTATTTTAAGTTATAAAAAAATTTCTGTTTCACAGTCCATGTCAAATGTGTGTGTGAAAAAATACAGAACATAAAATGATGCTCTGAGTTTTTTCATTGTTATTTGAAATTAAAGAACATGACCCCATTTCTCCAGTACTGTCAGAGTATTGTAAATTATGGGAGTTCCATCAGGGCATATATTTGGCTTAATACCTAACATTCAGTCGTCCAATTTTTGTTTTGGATTGTTTGCTTTTCTTGTTTTGCATTTTTGTTTTGTTTCATTTTCAGCCATCATTTTGTCTTATCATCTTCAATTCTAGAGCAACCTGACAACAATAATGATACTTCTGAATTGGGCATCCTTGTCATTCCTGAGATTAGTGTCACAAATGTGGCCGGAGAGAGAACCGGGAATGGGGAAAAAGGCAGAACACTAGGAGAGATTGATGCCCAGCATATACAGGGTGTACAGGAAACAGCCACAGATCCTAGAACTGAGAGCAAAGGCTTGCCAGAGATCAGGAGGCAAAAATCTGTAAGAAAAATGATGGAGGATGGAATAAACTCACCTGGCAGAGTGCAGTTTTAGCAGAGCACTTTATAGCTGCACTCCAAGGTATCTCATGGCAAAGGGTCACTGCTGCATGTTTTAAGCAACAGTTGCACAGGCACAAAAATCTTGCATGTTATCTAATCAAAATGCATGAATTATGTACTACAGTTTCTCAGTGACTTAATGCCCTTTGGAATGGTCATATCTATACTGTCTCTGAGTAAAGTGTTATGAAAATGAGGCAGAAAATGGCTTCCAGAATAATTTACTGCTTGTGTTTTGAGATCTAAAATTACTTTTTTATCCTTGTATTTTTGCCATCTTTGATATAGAAGATATTGTATAAAGAATTTTAACAACTTTGTGATTATATTTATGGTCTATATATTTTTCTTTTAGTAAGAAAATCTAGAATGTGGAGTGCAACCTTAAAAAAAGTCTTTAAACTATTTTAATAACATTTTTTTTTAAGTTTCTTGGTATGATCTTTGACTTTACACTGCTTTGCTATTAGGGGAGAGTTTACCCCCTTGTTTTACTGTGTGATATTTTTCTAATTGTCTCTGATCTTTGCATGAAAAGTAAGAAAACTTTTCTAAAAACACAGTGGGGTGTGGCTTATGGCATGCTTTTTAATTTAATATACTCTAAATTCTAATTTTAATGATAAACTGTTGAGATTTTATAGAATGTTTTGATTTATCCTTTCATTTTGGTCAGTAGTCTGTTGCTTTACATATTATGCTAAAATTGTTCTAAAATTTATGTAAAGTATATTTGATTTGGTATTAATCATGAAAAAGAATTACTTAAAATGTTAAATATTAATTAATCCTTATTATTTCTTTGTTTAGGAAATGCAGAATTAACAGGTCAAGAAGAACTGATGGAGATATCCGAAGTTGATGAGGGATTTTATTCCAGGGCTGCCTCTAGTACCAGCCAGTCGGGTTTATCAAACATTAGTCAAAATTGTAGTAACAAGACAAGTATAGGAAAGACTCAGAGACGGTCAGGAGGAAACAAAGCTGGAGGAAAAGAGAAAGAAACTACAGGGGAGTCTTGCAAAGATCACTTTGTTCGAAAACAAACGCAGAGAGCCCAAAGTGAAAATCTTGAGCTTCTCTCCTTAAAGAGACTTACGCTGACAACCAGCCAATCTCTGCCTAAACCTTGCAGTCATAGTTTGGCTAAGACTGCCGCCAGTGTTTTCAGTAAATCCTTTGAACAAGTCAGTGGTGTCTCAGTCCCACATAACCCGTCATCTGCTGTCGGCTGTGGGGCTGGGACAGATGCCAATAGGTTTTCTGCTTGTAGTCTCCAAGAAGAAAAGCTGATATACACTTCTGAAAGGACTGAACTTCCAATGAAGCATCAAGCAGGTCAGCAGAGACCTCCTAGCATTAGCATTACTTTGTCCACAGATTAATTTGTAAGGGTTTCCTCGTGTACGCAGTGAATCTGGAAATACAACTTGGCTTCTTCACGCAAGTTCCCAGGGTCGTCTTTCATCCCTGCTCCTGACGGGAGCCCTGATGTCTTAAATTCTGATGGCTACCTTGACTTTATGACGGGAATAATGTCTAGGTTGTAGTGAGTTGAAATATGGTTTTGCTATTTCTTGGGTTGTATTTTTTCCCCTTGGCTTGAGTCTTTTTTTTTTTTTTAATCTTGTTTCTGTTGCCCTAAGATTGACATTGTGATAGTACATTTTGACAGGTGGTGTGATCAGGTTGGTTACATCTCCTGTAAGGTTGTGAATCTTTTTCTTTAATAACTCCTGTGTTGGTAGCTATATGTTTGGCCTTCAATGTAAAGGGAATCCATGTATGGAAACTGTTTTTTCAAGGATGAGGCTAGGTATAACTCCAAGAATTCTACAGCTGGCTGTTTAGGAAGCCACTCTGAAAAACAGGCATGTGAAAAAACAAAAATGATACTTATGAAAAGTGCCTGATAAAAATGTTTGTAGCCAGATCATCTTGAAGATTAGTAGAGCAGTAATATAAAGCACTGGAAAATGCCTCATAACTCAGTACCCTAAAATATTATGTGATTCCAGGGAATGGGAAGAGGGATTGCTGTCATTTATTTGGAACATTTTATATCAAAAATCAGGTTGCAAGTAGATGTGTTATTTTGAAGTGTTTGATCTGGATTTAGCAGGTGAAAATCCTTTTCAGCTCCTAAGGTGTAATAGCCCATAAAGCTGGCTTGCCCTGCTGCTGGATTTTGGAGACACTGCTTAGTTTGGATTCTCATAATTCAGAGCACACATCATTGAAGACGTCACTATAAACTTTGTGCCTCAGCTCTAAAGATAGCAGTGGTCACCATGTTGCATGGTTTGTCTATAAATGAAGGAAATTAGATAAAATTTTTATCTATTAAATATCATTGAAAGAAAATAAAAATAGTGAAATGTGGACTAAAGACATTTATGTACTAACTGATTTAGGTTATTTATGTTTGTGTTCTTAAATTTAAATTTTTAAATATGAAAAATATTGAATGTGTTTCTTGTTTTGTGAACAGGCNCACCATGTTGCATGGTTTGTCTTTAAATGAAGGAAATTAGATAAAATTTTTATCTATTAAATATCATTGAAAGAAAATAAAAATAGTGAAATGTGGACTAAAGACATTTATGTACTAACTGATTTAGGTTATTTATGTTTGTGTTCTTAAATTTAAATTTTTAAATATGAAAAATATTGAATGTGTTTCTTGTTTTGTGAACAGGCCTATTTTAAATGTTCTTGTTAAGATACGAAGAATAATCAGTATAGTTGCCCCCAGCCAAAAAAAAAAATTTAAAAAAGCTAATTTAACAGAAGCCGAACAAACTTGTATGTAGCTATAGAGGATCATATAACCTCCAGATGGTTGTAAAAATTTTGATATTTGCTAGTGGTGGTAATTTCAGCTATGGTGAGGTTCCTCTTGAATCAAGTAGGCTTAGTAATAATCTAGGGTAAGAGAGAAAAAAGCAGGGTGGAGAATGAGAGAGTAAGTTTACTGAGGAGGAAGACCTAGGGAGCTGCCCCCTTTTTGGTGGTTAGTACACAGTTTTCCTTATTCATAGTCCTTAGCTATAGCCACACAGAGAAAATGCTTGTTTTCATCTTCTACCTATTTATGCAGAGCGCAAATATGTGGAAAAGTTGTATGTCTTGAAGGCTGCTAAAGTATTTATAGTATGAATGCAGTTTTGACTATGACTACTTTGGCTGTTGTTTTAGCTGATTTTTCAAAAATCATTAACTCGTTTTCATTGAGTAATCCGAAATAAAATATGGTTTTTAACATAAGTGAACTTGATATTTTTAGTTCCAGTGGTAGAAATGAAGTAAGATCTATTGGCATATATTATAGTTAAAAAAAAAAAAGTCAGCCGGACAGTGAAAGTTGGCAAAGTATTAATGTACTAAGAATCCTGTGTTCAGTTTAAATCCTGTGTACAATAACTGAATTTCCTATTGTCTTTTTGTAATTCTTTAACAAAGAATTTTTCCTAGGCATAGCTGCTAACAATCTTAATAGTCTTTAATAGTCTTAAGAACTAATTTAAAAGATTGGCATTGGAAGCGAGTTAAGGTGCTTAGGAAATGTTGTAGAAAGATTTTGGAAAACATTAGTTTGAGGACACATTAGCCAGCACAAATAAGAGATCAGGTTTTAATGTTCAGCTGTTGTAATGGAACCTCATTTTGGTATTATTCTAGATCATTGTGGTCTGAGGAGCAGTAAGGAGCATTGGTATCACCTGGTAGAATTTCAGAGCCACCTTAGATCTACTGAATAATAACCTGCCTTTTAATAAGATCTCAAGTGATTATTATGCACATTAAAGTGTGAGAAGACAGTATATAAAGTGCAAACAAATCACTTCCCTAATAGTTAGAATTCTCAGTGGTCTCACAACCCTAGATCAAATATGTTGGATACTATAATCTTACTGTTTTTAACAGCTAACTAATTTTTTATAATGTCAACTCACTGAACTCCCCTAATTCTAAATCTTTAATGAATCTCATTTGTTTTTACAATAAAAATGGTTAATGTTTTGTATTTTTTTGATAAGTAAAAATGGCATCAGAGCTCTACAGTTTTAAGTATGAAAGGGGTACCACCCTTTTATACAGTGCACAGCAAATCTGCATGTGTTTATTCTTTTAAAAACCCTGAAGGATTACTCAAAGGAATGATTCTGAATTTTTGCTTCAAGTAATTTGCACCAGTTGATTTTCTGGAATGTGGAATTATGTGGAGTTGTGTGAATGAGAAAATTCTTTTGTAGTATCTTTGATGCTATTTCAAGTAAGGATTATACAATTGAACATTTTTATAGCAATTATAAATACTGGGTAGTGCTAACTTATTGTAACAATTGTAATTGTCTCTACTATTCTTGTCCCACTTACTTTTTCCAAATTTGAAAGTTGGGTTAGCTTTTGTAGGTCATTTTCTTCTGAAGATGCTGACATGACCATTTGGTCACAGACCTCTGTATATTCAGAGTAATATCTTTTATCACAAGAAGAAATCTGGACAAAATTGGGGCCTTGTACCCCATAGCTCAGAGGATCTTAGTAGACCCTGTAGTCCCATTCCACATTTTAAACCTCTCAAAGATTCTTCGAATTACCCAACCTCTCACTCTTCAAATACCCAACTACCTAGGATATTCTAGTGAAGCTGGATGCCAGATTTTGCCTTTTGGAATCCAAGTGGAGAGAGAAACAAAGACTTAAGGGGAATGTCTAGGGCAGATGAGCACCCTGGAATCCCTTGTTATACCACCATGGAGCAACTCTGTAGATTTGAAGAGTAGAAATTCTCAGTCCTTAAATGATTTCAGTGGTTTTTGAAAAAGCAATATTTCATTGTTCTCTTCCATTATGAAGTAACTGCTTAGCAAAGATTATTCATTTAAAGACAAAAGAGTTGAAATAAAGGGAAATAAAAAATTTTAAACCAAAATAGATAAAAATGATCCCATTTTAGGGGATTTTGCCTGTTTGGAAGAATAAAATTAAAGTGTTGAAGCCTTTACATTTAAATTATAAAGAAAAATACACTCAGGCTTAATTTTCAGCAAATATTTAAAATAAGGCTATTTAACATTTGAGTCTGTAGGCACTGTAAGTCTACACTTTATTAAAGGGAAGCACATCAAGAAAATATGTATGTTAAATAATGTAACTGAAAAAATTTTTCGAAAAGCCATTTAAAAAGAGTAATTTGATGGGTACTTAAATTAAGCATTGTAGATAAAAATTAGTGTATTAATAGTGTCTTCCCAATCTTTGGATACAAAAAATTAACTCTCTAGTCCTTTGATTAGCATGAATTTATACTTTTAGATTAATTGCTTAGTAAAATTATAATGCTTTGAGTCATTCACATTTATATTTAATATTGATAAATTCTTCATCAGAGAATATAAGTATGTTGTCTTCTGTATTTTGTAACTTGTGCATATCTAAAGAGACTAACAGTGAACATTTTAGAAGATGCTTTTGTGTTTTTTAATATTCTAGATTATTAATGTCTTGATATAAAGTTTCTACTAGTAAACTCAAGATCTGTTTCACATACTGTTATTGTGTACCTCTAATCTTTACTTCTAATTACATAGTGATACTAATCTTTTCATAGTAAATATACTTGTTTCTAATTGTATTCCTAGAGTTTATATTCTTAAAGCATAAATTATGACTTTGGATATTTTTATGTGCTCCCTGCCTTTTTAAGGTTATGGAAATAAACTGGAGTTTAGTTTTTTGACGTTTTGTATATTTGTGTAATTGTTCTCCATATATAATACTTTTTACAACAGTGCTGCCTCTTGTTTTATTGAAATAAAAACAGAAAAAAAAATTTTTTTCCAGATCACTTTACTCATTAAAAAACCATCATAAAATTTTGCATGTGGAGGAAGAAATAAGGGGAGAAGACTTAGGTGAGTTGAGTCATTGAGAGCTTTTGGGAGTGCGCCGTAGGACGATGACTTTTCATTCTTGGCTCTATGTTTTATATGGCCTGTGGATGAGATGTGTGACAAATTCATTAATATTCATCAAAAGAAGATGAGCTCCATGAGTCCTGCACCACTGACACTGGTCATACCAAGAGTGCAGGCGACTTTAGACGACAATGCTTTGCCCTTTTGTCTGTGGCATGAGTCTTTATCTCTTGAACGCAGAGATTGTATGCCTCTAGGATACGACTTTGTGCATTGTAGATATTGAGACACTTAATGAATGTGTGAGTTAGGTTGACATTAGTGTTGGGAAACAATCAAGGATAAGTTCTCCAATGTATTATATTACAGTAAAATTTTAAAATTCCATTTACTAACTCTAGGAAATCTCCATGACATTACCCTGAATAGTATTACTGTATGTGCTTAGAAACAAAACCCTCTTAGAAACTTGAAAAAAAAAAATCCTGTTTTATAGTTGATTATATATTTGGATAATTCATCTAAGGAACTGAGTAATTTTGGAAATATTTTCTAAACTACTATTAGAGGAGCATTCACAGAGAACAAGAGAAGTGACTTTTGTAAATCACATGTTTCCAGTTACTTTTAGCAATCACCATAAATAGTTGACTCACTTCCTAGAAGCTGTAACTTCAGCATAATTATTTTATAATTACTAAGAAAGGCTTTGACAGATAATTCTAGCCACTTGGTAATTTCCCTTGTATTGTTACTGTAGTAGTAGTAATAGCTAATATTTGTAATTAAAATTGTGATCTCAATCTTCAAAACATTCCTATAAAATGATTAGAATCTCCATTTTAAAAAGAAGAAATTGAAGCTCTCAGAAGGGCAGATGATTTGCCCAAAGTTACAGAGCTGCTGGGTGGAAAGCTAGGTCTTGAGACTCATTTTTCTCTCACCTGGTAAAAGAATATACTAAGTGATACTATATAACGGACATATTATATATTTGATATTCATCCATTCCATAAGTGACAGTTAAGTTTTAAGGTGAAAATAAAAGTTTTCTAAAAATAAATTATGATACTTTTTGGTAAACTTTAGGTAATTGTGTTTCCTTCAGTGGTAAACTGAATGCTAGTCAGTCAGATATTAAAAACATAGTAAAATATAAATTAAGATTTTGTTTATTTCTTTACCTGTCAGATAAGGATTTAAAAGATTGAGACTAGTATTGGTATAGGAGTTGGGAAATTTAAGTTCATTGTCAGGACTTAAATTGGTGCAACTAAAATAATGAGCAGCTCAGCAGGATCTATCAAACTTTAAAGTGCATGTTTTCTGAGCTAGCAACCCTACTTTTCTGTGTTCATTACACTCTATATTTTTTGGACATTTTAGTATAAATGTGTAAAGATATTCATTGCAGCATTGCTTGTAATAGCAAAAAAAAAAAAGTCTAAACATTAATAAAGGACTGGATAAATTATGGTACATACACACATATAGTGGAAAATGATGTAGCTATGAAAAACAATGCAGATTTATATGTGATGATTCAGAAAGATTATTATAATGTTACCTGGAAAAAAAAAGTCATAGAACAATAAACATTTAATATGGATATATATGTATTTATATATACATACATGTACATATGTACAGCACATGTGTGTTTGCTAGTATGTGGGGAGAAAAGCATTATTTCTCTAAGTGTGATCTAATGGTAGCCTGCATCAGGGAAAAAGTGGTGCTTTTGAAAATAGAGATTCTGAGACCTTGTGCTGAACCCTCTAAATCAGAATCATGGAGTGAAGCATGGAAACCTTTATTTGTAACAAGTTCCTCAGTTGATTATTATGCAACCTTAATGTTTGGTCTAGTAGCTAACAGCAGTGAATGATTATCTTTCTGGTAGTAGTCTGTAGTTAGGAAAAGCAAATATTTTAAAACGTTAATTGTTAAATTGAGGTGTAGTTTACACATAATGTTAAATTAGTTTCAGGTATACAACATAATATTTCAATATTTGTATATCCTGCAAAATGATGACCAAAGGTAAGTGTAGTTAACATTCATCACAATACATAGTTTCTTCTTTTGTGATGAGAACTTTTAAGATTTACTCTCTTAGCAATTTTCAAATAAGCAATGCAGTATTAACTATAGTGATCATGCTGTACATTACATCCTCGTGACTTTTATAACTGCAAACTTATACCTTTAGACTCCCTTCACCTATTTTACCACCTTTCCACCCACCTCTGACTTATTTCACTTAATATAATGCCCCTAATATCCAACCATGTTATCACAAATTACATGACAAGTTTTCCAGCTTTTCTATGACTGGATGATATTCCTGTGTGCACGTGTGTGTGTGTGTGTGTATAGTATGTACCTCATTTTCTTTATCCATTCATCTTTTAATGGACACTTAGGTTGTTTCAGAAAGGACAAATTTCTTGAACAGATCTTGTGTTCTAGATGAGGCTTCCCCTAAGATAAAGCCGGTTAACGTTGATTAACATTATTAACATAGACCTGTTAGTGAAAAGTAAATTGGCCTGACATAGAAAAATGATTCTTTTGTATCAGTTCAATTCATTTCAGTTCAGTCGCTCAGTCATGTCTGACTCTTTGTGACCCCATGAATTGCAGCACGCCAGGCCTCCCTGTCCATCACCAACTCCCGGAGTACACCCAAACTCATGTGCATCAAGTCGGTGATGCCATCCAGCCATCTCGTCCTCTGTCATCCCTTCTCCTCCTGCCCCCAATCCCTCCCAGTATCAGAGTCTTTTCCAATGAGTCAACTCTTTGCATGAGGTGGCCAAAGTACTGGAGTTCCAGCTTTAGCATCGTTCCTTCCAAAGAACACCCAGGACTGATCTCCTTTAGAATGGACTGGTTGGATCTCTCTTCTCCAACACCACAGTTCAAAAGCATCAATTCTCCTGCACTCAGCTTTCTTCACAGTCCAACTCTTACATCCATACATGACCACTGGAAAAACCATAGCCTTGACTAGATGGACCTTTGTTGGCAAAGTAATGTCTCTGCTTTTGAATATGCTATCTAGGTTGGTCAAAACTTTCCTTCCAAAGAGTAAGTGTCTTTTAATTTTATGGCTGCAGTCACCATCTGCAGTGATTTTGGAGCCCAAAAAGATAAAGTCTTGACACTGTTTCCACTGTTTCCCGATCTATTTGGCATGAAGTGATGGGACCAGATGCCATGATCTTCGTTTTCTGAATGTTGAGCTTTAAGCCAAATTTTTCACTCTCCTCTCTCACTTTCATCAAGAGGCTTTTTAGTTCCTCTTCACTTTCTGCCATAAGGGTGGTGTCATCTGCATATCTGAGGTTATTGATATTTCTCCTGGCAATCTTGATTCCAGCTTGTGCTTCTTCCAGCCCAGTGTTTCTTATGATGTACTCTGCATAGAAGTTAAATAAGCAGGGTGA